>JAVJAQ010003983.1:0-41006 GCA_032362365.1 Zygogramma bicolorata
TTGTATCGAACATCTGCATTCAAGTAAAACTTTGTTTTCTACGTTAGTTTCATATTTGGCAATATCAGACGAGTCCCAAAATCAAAACTTGATATAAAACGTCTTTAACCAAATCAACAGGAATAAGGGAGAGATATTTCAACATTCAGATTATACTTTCTGAAAAACTGTTTTATATTTCTATTAGATCTTGAATCAGAAATATTTGAAAAATCCGCCTATAGTGGTTACGTCACCTAACGATGTTATTGATCCTAACAGATGCTCAAGAGCTGAAATTATATATCTATCACTGGGAATACTAATCCGTTCACAGAACCCTGTGGAACCCCACAAATCAAGTAAAATAATTTTTCCCAATTTCTCTATTTCAGTCTGTTTCATAGCTGGTAACATCAAAAGATTGAGGAAATCAAACACTCGATATGAAACGTTTTTTCAAATTGGCTGAAATCATCGTAAACTTCTTTCTGGATTGACCGTCCAGGGGTGACTAACCCACCAACATCAATAACAGAAATCGATTACAGCAGGCAGAGTTGACGTCATGGCATGAGTGCTAGATAATTAACGAAAATAGTAGTGTTCAATAGAACTTTACCCGTCCAGGATGAAACAAACTTGATACACTCCAAAAAAATAATATTTTTTTAGAAATCATGGTTTTCAGAATGGAATGTCTTTCAGGTTTTCACTCACAAATATTTTCATTTTGAAAATAGACTACGATGGTAACGTCAGCCAATGACCTATTGACCTAGAAATTTGAAAGCTATAAATGTATATGCCTGAGAAACCGGTTCTCCATAACACTATGGAACCTCATAGGAGACATTTTGTATCGAATACCTGCAATCTAGTAAAATTATGTTTTCCACATCAGTTTCATACTTGGCAATATTAGAAGATTGCCAAAATTAAAACTGGATATAAAACGCGTCAAACCAAATCAACAGGAATAAAAGAAAGATATTTCAACATTCAGACTAGACGTTCTGAAAAACTGTTTTAAATCTTGAATCAGAAATATTTGAATAATCTGGAAACTTAGCTATAGTGGTTACGTCAACTAACGATGTTATTGATCCTAAAAGATGCCTAAAAGCTGAAATTATATTTTCCTGGGAATACTAGTCCGTTTACAGAACCCTGCGGAACCTCACAAATCGAGTAAAATAATTTTTCCCAATTCCTCTATTTCAGTCTGTTTCATAGCTGGCAACATCAAAAGATTGAGGAAATCAAACACTCGATATGAAACGTTTCTTCAAATTGACTAAAATCATCGTAAACTTCTTCCTGGATTGACCGTCCAGAGGTGACTAACCCAACCAGCAGCAATAACAGAAATCGATTTCAGCAGGCAGAGTTGACGTTCTGAAACACGGTTCAGTCATTGTATGAGTGGTAGGCACTTGTTTATCGAAACCGATCGTTCTCGATGATAATTAGGAGCAGCTGTCAATAACTCTCGGTGTCGGACGGAGCTATCAATAATGCACGTATCATCATCCAGTCGATTTTAATCGAGTCGCATTCATTCGAACACGAGCGCTGATTGGTGTGGGTGGGTTGTTTTCTTTTTGTCGTCTGGGATGTTGACACGAACACGGTAGTGAAATCTCATGAATTGATGAGTTGATTCCGGATGAAAATTGATGGAGAACTTGGCGAAAATGTAATGAGATTATAAGTCTACTTCTCGTAGAATAACATATATAGAAATCCGATAATTGGAATAAGGCAAAAACCAGAGGAAACCGAAATATGCGAGTGCACCGCTCCATCAACATAGAATACCAGTTAGTCCAGCTTCATCATTTAACAAAAATTCTTTCAAAATCAAATAGTGATATAAGAGTCGTTCGCGTTCTCATGGAACCTTGTAACTCAAGGCAGTTGGACAGTTGTACCGTAATCAGAATTTCGATGTTGGAATTGATCCAATGCCATACAGCTGTTTCGACCCGCTATAGGTATGTTCAGTGACACTCAGCTGGACCTACGATCACAAAACATTCCGAATGGTCTATTTCTTACGAAACAAAAGAGTTTGAATCTGGTGCAGAAGGTGTAAACCTCTATGGCGGAACGCCATCTGCTGGGTGACCAAAAAGTCAAACTCCTACTAAGTACACCAAGTAGAGGGGACCTGTAAAAGCGAGCACATCGTACGAAAAGCCGTAACGCACCAGTTTCAGTTGTACTGTGACAAGTTTCACTCGATTCAAACGCCAATAGTTAGATGGGCGACTACTTTTGACTGGTCTGAAACCGTCTTCAATTGAGAACGTATGGTAGTGAGGTAGTAAACAATGTCTAGATTGAATTTTGATTGTTAAACGTTTTATACCTTGTATCATGTGACATCCACATATTTCCAAATTATAAGTTGTTAATCAGAGGGCGCAAAAAATCTCCATCTGAATCAAAACGATAGGAGAAAACTGGAACTTCCACTGAACATTGTGAGAGTCAATGGAAATATATGGATTCATAATAGATATGGATTTTGGGAGATCAAAGTCTCTTGAAAAAAGTATCTTGACAATGTGTTGTTCTACCGCTGGTTCTTCAGGTTGCAAAATAGGACTGACTAGGTCTACAATGAATCTGTGGGAAGACTGCATGCAGGAATGATTTTTTTTCAGAAAAAAATATCCTTCGGGAACATGAAAAGCATATAATCGCAACTGCTCTGAAAAAATTAAAACTTACTGTAACCTGCGAGTGAAAGTGATGCCATAGTGGGATCCTTCTCGATAAAGCTGAATTACCCAACCTAGGCTGTTGTTTGGGTGTTATCACAGAGTCTGGATTGCTGAGACCCATCATTCAGTGTATTTTTGTGCGAATTTGTATGGAGATTGCATTTTGCTGTTAATAAAGCTCAACCTACGGAAGATCGTATCAGCCAATCAGCTAGTGGACAAATTCATATTCTTCTTCAGATGTACAAGTCTGAAAAATGCGAATGCCTAGCTTCCAGAGTTCCGTGTCGAGGATGTGGCGTTATTCCGAAATGTGTACAAACTGAAGTCAAATTGGTAAATCAGCATCAAGAGGAAAAGTATGGTTAGCCCAAAGAGATTCACGAATCTCAAGAAGCTGTTATTTCAATCAATTGTAAAGCAGGTATTATCAGTAGAATCAACATTTGCGAGAATCTTTATGATACTCTTGAAAGAATCTATTTCAACAATCAGGAAAACTCTTTTGAATGCTTGATATGAAGGTAGACACTCACAGACGTTTGAATAGTCGAAAGTGGTACGGTTAATGCAAACATTTCTCAAAACAGTGTTCAGAAATATTTCGAGGGTGAGGAGAGATTTCCCTTGTATTAAATATACCATTTCTCGATATTCTGAAAACTGGAGTATGTATTTTTCTACCATTTATTCAACTCAAGGCTACATTTCCGAATTGATAATGCTGCAAGGGTTCGTTTGGAAACTGCCTACTCTCGCGAGAGTTTTCATCATTTCTCCCCAACTCTCACGCTGTTTTCTTAACACATCTTGAAGACTTCATTTGTTTGTTTAGGGGTGACTGACGGAGATGAGTGGCTCGGATTTCTCAAGGAACGAGCACTTTATGGTATACCGATAAAAATAAGACCGAGGCGTTCATTTTATCATTCCAAAGGGTGTCATTTTCATAATGTAATGTGGCGTCATGAGTTTGGCTCAGTGGGGATTATTCGAATATGGTTTAGATAACAGGGATAATAACAAAGGAATAATCTTCCGAGAAAAACATTTTTGTGAAGTGAATATGACTGATTCGGTAAAAGAGGAAAAGGGTTGGGAAAACTGATTACTTCGGATTCCACATTTCCAATCGACCGAGTATGGCTGATAAAAATGCTTACAAGAGGTTGAGTTTCGAAGATTGCTTTTCTGAAAATGGAGGGAAAGTGTGGAGTCTGGCATCATTTTCAACCCCATGGAGGAAAAATCTTCAAAGGGACATATAAAAAAAAAAGATATTCACATTTCGGTGACCACTATCATAGGCAATGAATATTTATTAGAAATAATCTCGACAGAAAAATGTAACTTTCACCGAGCTATGTTATTCACAATTACGTCAAAAAACATTATATAATGAATACGGAATAATTCTTTGTCTACTAAGTGAGCATGCATTGCAAATAGACGAAAAATATACAAGCATGAAGAAAGTTGATGTTTGAACTCAAAATTAGATATTTCAAGATCAAACTGGCACAATAGCTAAATTCAGCCAGCCCAATGCTCTGGGTATAAACTTGATTTTTATGAACACCACCAATTAAACGATTAAGTTTCATCTAGGAGCTCAAACTGAATGCTGTGTGTTGAAACTCAATTTTTATTCCCACCATCCAATAATTGTTAATTCCATTCGCATACGAAGATATGAAATATTATTTCACGAAAGGAATTGAATTAAATATTTAAACTATTATATTTAAAGATTCCATGAGAATTACTACAAATGAGCAACTTCAAAATTTATTCAAAAAAGTAAAAATGATTGAAATACATCTACTACTGGCGAGTAGGTACCATATACTTCGAAAAAAGGACTGGCCCTAAGCGATAGAGACCAGTATTTGAAAGGAATTGGTGGATGGATACTATAGTCGACTAAAAAATGACAATGATGAGTGTCCTCATTATTCATCAAAAAAACAATTGATATAAATGCATCGATAATAACGGCGGTATTCAAGATTGTTGCTCCTCCATACAACCCCTTCACCACCCCAAATGGCCGAAGGACCAGTAATGTTTCATTTCAGAAAACTATACTGTAGTCGTAGTTATTAATAAGTTTAAAATTTTTTAAGGGGGAGGCGTGTAGATTCGCATTCTCTTCTGAATGATTGAAGAGAAATAAGCATATTTCCGAATGACTATGAATGAAAAAATTTTACTTTTTGTTGAAATTAAATGAAAGGTTAGAAATACCAGAAACACTGGTGAAACAGCTGGAGGTTAGAGATAGATGTGTAGTATACTATAACAAAAGGGCATAGAACATGTGATAATCCAATAAAAAATTAAAAAGCACACTTTTTTCCGAGGTCCAAGGTCCAGGTCTGCCTCTGGATCATTTTTTGGTTCATATTAGATATGTGATACATATGCTCTAGGTATGAGTATGATATGGGTTGCACAAATGTTAATAATCAGGATTAGTATCAGTAGTGAATTTTATCGGCTCTACATACTATGTGCAGTTTAAAAGATTAGCTTGCATAAATTTCGGCATGGTACAGGTAAGGGACTCAACAATCTCTATGGATATGAAATCTTATAACTGAAGCAATTTTCTCTTGCGGTTCTCACCAAAAATTCAACGAATATAGTATCTATTACTACTACTATCTACGATTTTTCAATCCGATTTTCAAGTGCTCGAACCTTCAATTTGGACCACCGTAGGTTATATAAGTTATAAAAGTGAAATATTTCACTTGTTTGAATATTTGCTCATTTCATCTCAAATATATGGAGGGTAATCATGGGAATAGTAGAAAATAGTTTGTTTTTTCTGTGATATAATGAATTACGAAATGCAGAATTTTCTGTGAAGTGAATTGAAACTGAACGTTTGAATATTCCGTTGTCATTATTCAGGTAATATTTTAGTTTGAATATTATTATCCCTCGCCTGCACGTCACTGGCTAAGATCTCTTTTTGACACCCTCACCTCACGATTTGTTACATGATAAATGGTGTTTCCCACAATAATCCTTCACTCACTTTCATCCTTTCAAAAGGCATGACTAATTAAATTCTGCCACTCATTTCAAAATTTTAATTTGTTGGTCGGTTTCATGTAAAAGATCCCAGAATAAAATAAAAGTGAACTCGACTTTTTTGTTTTGTTCTGCAGACGTTATTTGAGATTTTTTTCTCGCTTATGGAAGGATAATTGTTCGAAATTAATCAATTAATATTATTTTTTTCAGGGTATCTTGATACATATAAATATAAAGGTTGTCAGAATACATAATCGGTAAAATTGGAGCCTATGTGTGGAAACTTTCAATAGAGAGCTTTTTGCTCCAAGAATAAATTTTGAGTATCAATTACATCAAACCCATTTCCGAAATATTATACAAAGCAGATATAATATACTGTGCTGTACTGTTTTTTGTCATGAAAAGCTTCGGAAGGCGTTCTTGCTCGTAGAAAAAATGTATCTTTGAATGAAAATCATTAGAATTTTCGAAAAAAAAACAGATCAATCATGTTTAACCAAAAAAATATATACGAAAAGCTTGTTGAACGTTTTCAAATACCCCAATGTCAAATATTATCCAACTTAAAAAAATATATAACTCCATCTCTGACCACCTTTTCAACTTTCTCTTTGAAATCGTATTCAAAACCTGTTTGTTTCTTTTTTGTACCACCATCATTCATTATATTCATATGAAGAGATTTCAAAGACGCACTCCCTAAAAAACAATTTTTCCATCGATTTTTTTTTCGGACGATGTAGAGTCAAGCAGTACCTTCATTTAATTTGACAATTACATGTCGAAAATATATTCTCATTGAAGTACCCCATCATAAAGTTTCCTCACATACTAGCAATTTTCTTCAATATCTTGCCATCACTATTTCAGAATCAGAGCTGGACCAAAAAATATATAAAGTTTGGTGATATTGGAAAAAGGCTCATACAAAAATATTGATATCATTTGGACTGTAATTATTTTAGATGTAATGAGCTAGGCTCAAAACACTCAGACCTCAAAATGTCCTTTGTGCATCCTTCAAGGGGTCCATAGGAGACTCAACGGGGGTCTATGTTGGCGTGACCAAAAGAAGGGGATTCACAATTCATAAGAAGGCGTCCACGAAAATTGATATGGTTTCGATAGTGAAGAACTAAAATGTTGACTTGACTTCACCTCAATGTAATAAGCAGATCATATTTTGTGTGCTTGGAATGTTGCACGAACTTGTTTGATTCTTTACCAATATAAATACGAATGCCAAAGTTGAAAGTTACACATTTGTTTCCCGAATTTCGAAAAAAAAGTAAATCGATGGTGTTCATCACCAGTATCGGAAAAAGTGACCAATTTTACTTTTTTGTCATCAACTCACAGCACCATCGAATTATTTGAATAATTAACCAATCAATTATCACCTTGTTTTCGAGAAGTGTCAATTCGTGGTTGGGACGCAAACGCTACGCAAATTACCATAGTTAGATCTAATCCACACATTATTTGTCGAGTTTTGAGAACATGGTAGAATATCAGCTGCGAGGGGTCCACCGGAACCAGCACAATTTTGAAAGTGGTTCATGAGAAAAAAAAGTTTGGGAACCTCTGAGGTAATTCCCTTAGGTCGACCAAGTGGAGTCTATACTGGACGAACATGGATATTATTGTTCATGGAAATACAGGACAGTTTTCATCTCCCTTTCCCACGAGCCCTGCAAGGTGCGAAACCGGTTACCCTTATTCTGAAGTGGTGTTGTTTTCTCTAGCAGTGTCCTCTCACAACAGACGTAGTTACAGCTTATCCAATCCATCTCGGCACAGAACTATGACATATATGAACAGCAATCTCTGTAAGTATAGTAAGATAAAAAAGTACCTATTAGATATATTTGTTCACTGTGTTGAAATGTATTCCTAGTAGATGTTTTTTTTCGTCATGGTCTGCAGTACCAGTGTGCAACTGGAAAATAGCTGAGTTTGTGCCAGGATGGATTAGATAAGCTGTAATTGGTGGATTTTCCTAGACATTCGCAGGTGAATTCTGATTGATTCTGCGTCAGGGAAGCTCAGTAGCTCTTTTGAGAAATTCCAGCTGTTGGTTTCATTTCAAAGTCTATTGAATTGGGATCATTAACAAGGTTATTCAATATTCTCCATCAAAGGTAGCAACTTCAATATGTATACAAAAAACAAGGAACCTAAATTAAAGAAATGCATGAATGGAAAGTAATTTGCAAATATTTTCACTCGTCAGGAAAACAGTTCATTCTTGAACCCAGACAAGCCTGTTTCGCCTATAGAAAATTATGCCTTGAGGCCCAGTGGGCATATGGATGAATTGATTCTATTATTGGTTGAATAAGATATATTGGTCAGTCACGACATGACCCATCAGCTATTGAAGGGACTACATTGACTTCTGGGACACACTGTACTTGGACTCGACTGAAAATGGTTAATTACGAAACCATCTCCAATTACTGTCCACTGGCGAGTGAAACCACTTGTAGGTATCCAGCTACTTATAAAACATAATTAACGACGACTTCGCAGCTTGTAAGCATACTTTCCAACTTTCCCTCGTATAATCAATGCTCGCCGGGAACCTCTAAATTTGGAGGCATCTAATTGTCGACACCATTTTTTCGGTGGAAAATGACGATAATAAATCGTATCAAATATCGGCTGAGGTGCGGTAGGTAGCCGCGTAACAGCCCAACAGGTTCTCTTTAGCATAATCATCGGCGGCGCTGGAATGCAAATTACTATACGGAGAAGAGGACGAACTATGGAGAACAATACTATAAACTTCACAAATTGATTGGGAAATATGCCCGTTAAGAATACGGCGATTAGACGCGGACCCGGTATTTACGATCGAAAAATTGATTTATGTGATATTCCGAGATATTACTCGAATGCGAGTCTGGGAAAGAATCTGAGCTGGAGGAACGATTGGTTGGTGTACAGCTTCCTATTTTCACATCCCGATTCTGTAAATTTCACAAGCAGGAATCTTTTTCCGTATATCTAGGTTCACAAGACTGTGTTAAATGATGGTCTGGAAGGGGTGGACTGATTGGTTCGACTTTGAATGAATTTGCTGATAATGGGGAACCAATGTCGTAACAGGAAAACCTCAACATCAAAATTCTCTATTTCAAATTTTTGGAAGAAGTTCAATTCACTGGCGAAAAGTGCTTCTGAATTCTGAGCCGATGAACCCAAGTGAAAGGCGTAGCTCTCCCTCCGTTTGGATATTACGATCGTTCAAAATTCAGAAAATCTGCATATTCTTTTTTTTTTCACTTTACAAGCTTTTTTTCAACTTGCAATTATTGTATATAATTATGTTTGTTCGGATGGAATTTTGCAACTCAATTTTGAACCATATCTTCGAGCGATTGGACTGAAATTTTGTATATACGTTAAGTCATTCTAAATTCAACATGGTGGAGTAGTTATTTTCAATGCACTACTACAATAATATGGGTATCAAATAAGAAGGCTTGCTGAAATTAACTTGAAAAATATAGTGACGTCACTCTAAATCCAGCATGGCAGAGTCTTGAAGAAGGCGGACTGAGTTTTTAAAACTTTCCCGCGATATAGGTATTAAATTAAAAGACTTGCAAGAAAATAGAAATTTAGTTGAACTTCGTTGACCTTGAGTAGGGTAAAATAATTATAAGGTGTCCTCATTGAATAGCTAGACTGTTCGAAATTAACCGGCAAACGATCTTGCAACAATGATGCGTTGAATGAGATGAACAGACTGAGAAACACATCCAGCGACGCAGTAAAGGATGAATTTTCAGAAACAAGTTTTCATTTGAATGCGCTAGAAATGGAATGGACTTTTCTTTCAAAACTTTCAATATCATCATGTAATGTCATTACACATTTTATGACATGAAAGCTTGTCGCGAGATTTCACGACGACCTCTGGAAGTGCGAAATAGGGAAAACAATATCTACATTTGGAAAACAGAGACAGGTGATTTTTGATCATAAGAACACATTCTTACTGCCGATGGTAATTACAGAGTAGAATGGAACGACACTAAAATTAGAGTTAGTGATAAAAAGCAATGGCAGGAAACAAATTAAATAATTATTTTTCTATCATGCTGTCTGAGGAAAATTGCATCTCTATGAGTATAACGTATATCAAAGAAAAAGAATTCGTGAACAATTTTTGGGAACGGACGCGGATTTAGTTCCTGAAACGTTAACAGAAATGAGTATTTTTATGTATTCTGATAGGCAAATTTGAGTTAGTCAAGAAATGTATGTCTTATTGGACGTACTATATCCAAAAGTAACTGTTTTTCAATTAACTCAGCTTTATATAGGTTGAAAACCCAGAAATCCGCGAAGAAAATAAATGAGTTCAACCGATTGATTTTATAAAAGTAAATACGAATCTTGCGAGAAACTTTTTATCATATAAATTGTGTAGTGACTTAATATTTGAGCTAGGCATTTGGAACGAAAAGTTTAGTTCATTTTTTTAGCGCATTCACGAAGCTTGTTTTCAGACTTGTTTTACCTTTACTTCATCGCATTCTGTCCGGCCTACTTCCGGACTTCCGTGGGAGAATATATCACAATACAACCTGTTACCTGCTTCTTCTATCAACACATCAAGGAATATATTAAATACCAAAAAAAATGAAGGAATTCATAACACACTTAAGATGATATTTAGTTTTGATTATCTGAGGTTTTTTACATCGATCCACATTTAACAGTAGTTGATATTGAATAATGACATTATTCATTTTGTGCCGAGCCTAAAATTTCCCAGATCGATTTTGATAACCCACTTTTGTTTGTATGCTTGTGGTGCGCGATTCTGGAACTGACAAATAAATTTGCGCGGAAAAAGGTCAATTTTTCGGGTACCATCAACACAGAACAGAAGGTTTCACCCTATGGTGGTCTCGGCTGGTCTCGGTAGTGTAGTGGTTAGCATATCTGCCTATCAAGCGAAAGACTGGGGTTCGAATCCTCGCCGGGCCACCGTGCTGGGTAATCGCACGTTGAAAGGTAAGGCCTCGTTTATCCATTGCTCGCACAAGTTTCGACTTCTGAGGGTTGACGTTCGTCAGCTGGTTAACGGAACGAACAATTTTAGAACACAATATGAAGATGATATGAAGAAATGGGAATCAGATAAAGCGGAGTTAGTGAAAAAGGAAAAGGAGGACAGTTGGGCTGTCAACGTTCAACGAGAGAAAGCAGAAAAATGTTGTGATCCGAAAACGAAATCTACTAATGGTCCAACGGCAGTAAGATTTGCCATGGTACCTGTTTTCAATTGGATCAAGGTAGGATCCTACCATAATTTCTTGATCCACGTGGTTCTCGAAGAAAATAATCAAATATTCATAGGTATCTGACTCATACCCGAAATTTGACAACCAACGCGACAGATAAAGACATTTTCAAATTGGACGCTTCTGAAAGAATGATATTTAGTTTTTAGTTATTTTCTACATTACGATTTTTGTTCTCAATGATAATTTTGTCCATTCTGAGTAGATTTGTTTCACTTCGTTTTCTGAATAAGAAAAACAAATTCTTGGTCCATGAGAAAAAGAGGTTTTGTGCAATTTATATTTAGTTATCAGCAATTTGATTATATTTGTTTCTCGAATATTAACTTATGATTCCATTTCATTTATATTTACTTATACTGTAATGAGAAATTCAGTTTTTTGTCATTCATATATTTTATATTATATATATCTTCACCAAATCTGCTACCAGTATACAGGCTGATTCACGGTGGATGGCACATTAGACGTTTCTGGTGAACCAGACAACGGATCACTTCAAAAATTTAATGGAGAGCATATTCGGACATTCTCTAGCCAACTAAAATATGTTCGACAATGCGGTGTTGCCCCTTCTATTAGAAAGCAGTAGCAACTTTGATTTTTCAAATGGAACACTCTGTATATAATATTATTTTTGGAATCTCCAACAATTGCCCGACAACTTTTCTTGATATTTCCCTATACCTATCTGTTACGTTTTCGAAATAAAAATTAATTTAAATTTTTTTCTTCGAAAATCATGACTTCTCAAAATGCCGATATCTTTTAGTTAAGAAGTACTATGATATCGAAATTTGGTTTGGAGTTAGGTGATACTTGAACACTTCCCACACGTCAGCGTAATCTCCGTTACTTCCATACAGGGTGGTAAAAAAATACAGTTTTTTCGTTTGCTTGAAAAAGTTGCTGAAATTTGATTATTTTAAATGGAACACCCTGTATATTATTGAAAATTCGGAAAGCTGCTGGAATTTGCTTTCTTTCTAAGTATCATACCTATACCTAACTAGTCAAGTTTCGGACTTATGAACATTTATTTGTGAAAATGTCCCTTCAGAATGGTATTTCCATTCGGTATTTGGTAAGCAGGCCATGATTACTATTTGACAGTAGCGTTGTGGCATTCTCCTAATAATATCGACATTTTCGTCACTTCAGAAGTTGCAAATACCTTCAAAACGATGGAACAAAACTATTCAAACGAAGTTCTTATAAATTTGTTTATTATTTTTGGACAGTGTGACAAAATTATCAGCAGAACATGTAGAAAGTTCAATGAAATGTATCCGAATCTACCGCCAATGAACCTCAAGAAATTTATACGAATTCAGAACAATTTCAATATGTTTGGATAAACTTTAAAAAAGCACCAAGAAACTTGAAATTGGAAATATTGATATGAATAATTATAAAAAAGTAAAACAATTATGTGGAATATTTCAAAATATGTTCGAATCGCTGGCCGTTCACTTCCAAGCACTTTAAAATGCGGGTGTTGACTGCTTTCGTGGTGGCAGATCTGATTTCATTGGGATCCAAATCTTCAAATGTTTGGTCAATCCTTTCTAACAATTCATCTCTCGAACGCACGGGTATTTTGTAAACTTTTTCTTTAAACATTCCCCACAAATAAAATTCTAATGGATTAAGATCGGGTGATCTCGCTGGCCAATTCCATGGTCCCAAGCGCCTCATCCACCGATCGTCAAATAGTCTATCCAGTTCTGCGCTCACTTCTCTTGTGCAATGTGCAGGAGCTCCGTCTGGTTGGTACCAACAGTTTCGATGATTTTCGAGTGGCAGATTATCCACGAAACTGTCTACAGTATTCTGCAAAATATTCAGGTAGCTTCTGGATGTTAATGACTCCTCGTACATCACGTACCTCAATTTGTTGTCCATCAACATGCAGAAGACATTAAAACTAAATTTTTCTTGAAATCCGGCTTCTTTTGTGACGTGAGGATTTTCACTGGACGAATAATGACGATTTTTTCTATCGAAAATCCCTTCTCTCGAAAATTTCGATTATTCAGTCCAAATAATTTTATTTAAAAAAAGTGGATCTTCTTGAATGCGTGTCAACAACATTTCACAAAATTTTACTCTCTGTTGAGGATCTTGAGGCTTCATTGTTTGAATTTTGGTGAATTTATAATCATGCATTTTATGTCTTCGCAAGATTCTTTGAACCGATGAATATTTTATACCCAAATCTTCTTCAGCACTTCTTATCGATGACTCGGGAAATGCGTGAAAATATGCTAAGAAATTAATCTGGTTGTCTTCGAAAGTTACGGGTCGAGGCAAGTTTCTTGGTGCTTTTAAAGTTGATCCAAACATATTGAAATTGTTCTGAATTCGTATAAATTTCTTGAGGTTCATTGGCGGTAGATTCGGATACATTTCATTGAACTTTCTACATGTTCTGCTGATAATTTTGTCACACTGTCCAAAAATAATAAACAAATTCATAAGAACTTCGTTTGAATAGTTTTGTTCCATCGTTTTGAAGGTATTTGCAACTTCTGAAGTGACGAAAATGTCGATATTATTAGGAGAATGTCACAACGCTACTGTCAAATAGTAATCATGGCCTGCTTACCAAATACCGAATGGAAATACCATTCTGAAGGGACATTTTCACAAATAAATGTTCATAAGTCCGAAACTTGACTAGTTAGGTATAGGTATGATATACATAGAAAGAAAGCAAATTCCAGCAGCTTTCCGAATTCTCAATAATATACAGGGTGTTCCATTTAAAATAATCAAATTTCAGCAATTTTTTCAAGCAAACGAAAAAACTGTATTTTTTTACCACCCTGTATTGAAGTAACGGAGATTAGGCTGACGTGTGGGAAGTGTCCAAGTATCACCTAACTCCAAACCAAATTTCGATATCATAGTACTTCTTAACTAAAAGATATCGGCATTTTTAGAAGTCATGATTTTCGAAGAAAAAAATTGAAATTCATTTTTATTTCGAAAACGTAACAGATAGGTATAGGAAAATATCAAGAAAAGTTGTCGGGCAATTGTTGGAGATTCCAAAAATAATATTATATACAGAGTGTTCCATTTGAAAAATCAAAGTTGCTACTGCTTTCTAATAGAAGCGGCAACACCGCATTGTCGAAAATATTTTAGTTGGCTAGAGAATGCCCCCCATTAAATTTTCAAAGTGATCCGTTGTCTGGTTCACCAGAAACGTCTAATGTGCCATCCACCGTGAATCAGCCTGTATATATCACTGAATTTGTGTTGGTGAAAATGACTGGAGGTCTATACTGCCATATTGATTCAATAATTTGAACTGTATTCAAATATGAATTTGTAATAAACTCTACCAATCATCCACTCAGAAGAAGAGATTGGAAAAGAACTTTGCCGTCTTCTTGGCACTTTCTCGACCTCTTCCTACTCTCTCATTCGAAAAAACTTCATTCTTATTTTCTTTATTCGTATATTCTTACAAACAGTATCAGTAGAATTATATTCCCGAGACGTTAATTCCATCGTAAAACATCGTCATTTCTCATTATTGAAAACGCATTCCATCTGATAATCCTTTCACCTGTGTGTGGCTCCTTCAATCTAATACGCATAATGTATTCAGTTCTAGTAGCAGATCTATCAATCTGCATTTGTATTGTGTCGGAGGCAATATGTTTCAATTAAT
Source organism: Zygogramma bicolorata (assembly GCA_032362365.1). Lineage (NCBI taxonomy): Eukaryota > Metazoa > Arthropoda > Insecta > Coleoptera > Chrysomelidae > Zygogramma > Zygogramma bicolorata. Next base: position 14,766 of record JAVJAQ010003983.1, read on the forward strand.
TGTTAGTGAACGATCGAATAAGCCTGGGCGGCACAGAACACAACAGTACGACGGTACTCACGCCCGCCGAGTACTTTGCAATTTGCATTCCTACGGTATAGTCCAGGGGCCAACCTCATTTTCGGAATAACTTGCTATCATTCTGAGGTAGCCTTTTATGACACTCACTCCCAATTTCTGAGCTATCTTCCAAAATTATATATTGTATGCACATAATTTTGGCAGTTCATTTCAGTGTGCTTGACAAATCATTTGCATTTCTCGATTGTTTTTTTCTGGTCACTGAAAACAGTTTCGAAAGCAACCGATCTTGGAATGGCTTTTGACTCCAGTTACATATCTGAAATCGATTCGAATACATCGTGGCTTTGATCTGGGTGGGGGGCCGGTTTCATTAGGATAGACTTCAAGTTCTTATCTTTGTTCATGCCAGGAATCACACGCTGAGTGAGACTTTGTTTATTTTTGGCTCGCACAAGTTTCAACTTTCTGAGGGTTTCTGTTCGCAGGGGAAAGTCACCTAGCTATCCCGCTTCAGATTTTCTGGGTATAGCGGTTCAGATAGCAAATAAACTGTAATAATCAGTAGGTATATAACCTCATCTCGAAATGCCACAGCATAGGTATGTTAATCATAGTCGGCTCTACTCCCACAGGGCATTGGCGTCAAGATTTCCCCTTGAGGTGTATTCTGACAATGATGAATCAATACACTCTTTTCAAACAGTTTCGTATTATTGTGAACTAGCAGTTTGCTCTGCAATGCTAGTGGAAATCAGGAAACTATATCTGTTTTGATTCTGGATATTCACTTCTGCCCTCTATCACATGTCTATTTCAGTTGAACAAGCTTGAGCAATAAGCATCCAAACAGTTTTCACACAAACTTCTTGTGGCTTGCCTGCTTCTGAAAGACGGGAAAAAGTAGAAAGTGTCTAAAAAGTTTCTAGGCATAATACTCAAAAAGAATATGAAAACCTCATTATTTTTGAAGTGGTTCAGATGTATTGGTCATAGGGAACGAACATAATGAAATATAATTGAATATTTGTAACTCAAAACACGTTCAGGTACATTTTCCAATGACTTGAATAATTGTCCACAACATAAAATGACAGTACTCGAATTCCTTGTATATAGGTTAACAATAACTTCTTCTTCAAAAAAAATAAGTACGACAATGAAAAGAGAGTGATTAGGTATGTAGCTGAAGTGAACGGTTTCAAGGCAGAGATAGTTGTGGAGATAATTGGAAAATGTAAATTTAGAGAAACACTTCGTGAATCTTCGACTTTCCAAAGATGAAAGTGATAAAAAGTTATTAGTAAATGAAAATAATATGAAAGTTGCACATAAAACCTCTTATAAATGACAACAGCTTCTCGGTAATCCGAAAGATAGATTAGGAAATACAGAAAAGTTGAGAATTTACGAAAACAGTTGTCAAGATTTCAACAACAAATCCATAGGTCAGAGCCGACAAGCTATCAAAACCCGTTTGGAAGAGCACTATGGGAGGGTAGAAAAATCCAGTGTCGCCCAACACGCTCTAAACAATGACTATGAAATTGATGAGAGCAATCTGAAACTGCCATGTGCATGACACAAGGCTACTCGATGCATGTGAGAATGTAGAAATAGCAGAATGTAAAAACAGCATGAATGGTGACAAGAGTCCCATGCCTGTCAGTCCACTTCTCAATCTTCTGTTGAGAAATTAATCAGAATAATGAGTAGTTATAACGAAATGCGCGTCGAGTGGAAAAATATCAGTTTGGTGTTATGGCAATTGATCTCTGAGAGAAGTTTCAACTTTTACACCGAAGGTTCCAGTCTCATCGTTTAATTGGATTAATTTTTCAATAACTGACTTGGTTTTGATGCATTTTTAATTGAATATCTCTGAAGGTTACGTTCACTGGTTGACACAGCGGATAGTGACTCACTTTGTGAAATTATTAATAATCAGTACTCATCGGTTATCTATGCAATGTAAGAAGTGTATTCGTCGGTTATATTTCCTTTCTATCAATATTGGTGAATACGAAATTCATTTATTCTTAGTTTTTTGGTTGCTTGACCTACCACAATCTGGAAAAAAATCGACGAAATCAAATCTGCTTCCCTGTTCAAAACTTCTTCACAAATATTTCTCTTTTTGCTCGTTAACAACGAAAAGTATATTGATAACCATTAGTTCTTGAATTTTTTTGATAGGCAAATTTGAGTTATACGAGAAGTTTTTGACTGATAAGGAACTGTTTTTTTATCACCGCAGCAAATTTTTGGGGTGGATTGAAAATCTGCCCTCCTTCACTAGTGAAGAATCCAATATTAATTCTTATTTTTTCAGATTGTGGTAGGTTAAGAACCCAAAAAAACTGAGGAGAAATAATTCATGCATCACAAATAGACTTTCAAACAGTACAGAATTTCTGTCTTGAACTAAACCTTCTGCAATTTTTCAAGTCAATTCCTTTCGAGTTTTCTGCCAAGATCAAAACTGATCTATATGTAATTATATTTATATCATCGAAAATAAACTTATGCATGAATACAATTTTTATCTCATTTAAAATGGAATGTTTATTATTATTATCATTTCTCTATATTCTTAACACTTATCCTCTTCGGTATCGAAATATGATGTAAATGCAGTACTTCAGTTGCAATTTCGCGTGAAAGAATTTTGAAAGCTTCTAAACACGAGACAAAACGTTGGCTCTTGAGGATCAACATTCAAAGCGTCACTTATGGAATCGCTCACGGTGACAAACTGCTTTTTGCTAAATATTTCATTGTTTGTTCGCGAATTCCAATCGACCAATAACCCGCAATTAGTTGGACAATATTTTCTTTGCCGAGAGCCATTTACTTGCTGATATATAATAGTACGTGAGCCAGTGTAAGGTATAATCAATGTTTTCAAATTGAGATGTTATATTTTATTACGTTTTTTCCCGTGATATATCACATGAAATGATGATGATTGAATAGCTAACAAAATTGAAATTATTTAAATTTATAACATGTGTAGAATATTGAATACTGTAATGACAACAAATGAAGATTTTTATACATAAGAGAAGGTCAAAATGACCTCTAGTTCGTACTTTTACATAGTCTCCGCTAACGTATACACCGACAGAATTATACGGAACAAGCTAACCCTCATAAAATATCACAAAGAAATTCTTACCCCTACAATAACGACCACCAAATACCAATTTCCAGAAATGAAACGTTCGTCAGCCATTTTGTCAACCACGACATCTGTCCATATTCGATCAATTGGTTCCACTCACACAGGACCTGATCATCTTTTTCATCGAAATTTCAAATAAGGGCGTACACTGACAAAAATGAAAAGGAATGGAGGCAACACCGTAGTCGAAGAAACTTTACGGAACTTCCGATGTGATACATTATAGTTTAGCAAAAAAGGAAAGAATTGTTCTAAGAAGATTTTGATTGATAGCCAATCGTCAAGTGAGCTCAGTGACTATTTGTGACAAAAGTTAAGTCCGGAAACAGGTTGACAGTGAGTCAATATCGATTTTCCACATTTATGGAACTTTGACAAAAAATCAACTCTTTGCTCAAAAATCATGAAATCAAGAGGTGGGTTTTCAACATCTCGATTTAAAACACCATTAGGCCCACATAAGAGAAATCATCCACTATATAGAATATTTCAAAAGAACTCGATTCATTACAATGTTACCAAAACTGCACTGTATCAAAAAGTCATGTTTTCTGGGGATGCATAAATTAATTTCTACAAAAATATTCTCGTAGTCTGGAATTTCAAATAGAGAGGTTATAATGGTTGTGTGAAGTGTCTTGGCAGCTTCGGAGTTTTTTGTATTTTTTTATATTTACAAATAAGTCTGTGCTGGTTTAAGAGTTTACAAAGATTTATTGAGGAACAGGTGATAAAAAAATTCCTGAAGTATATATATATATATATATATATGGTGTATATATATTTATATATATATATATATATATATATATATATATATATATATATATATATATATATATATATATATATATATATATATATATATATATAATTTGCATCAGAAAGCCGTAGTATTCAAGCACTATCGCACTAACAGGTAGATAGTAGCTTGCATGCTTCTTGAAGATGTATTCACGGAAAGAAACGACGTCAAAAAATTCAAATACCTCAAGCAAGCAATTTCTGAATGATTCTCGTGATAATAAAAGCACTTCCTACCTTTTTGTGTGGAACATGTGTCTATGGAGGCCTCATTTGTCCAGAGTCACGTGTCGAACTTTTTCGACCGGGAAGGAAGGAGGAAGCGAGCGAGTCGGTCAATAAACGTCGGCACACTGACTGACCCGATGCCGACGTCGCCGTCGCAGCCGTCTCGATGTCTTCGATTCAGCCCCTCTTCTCGCCCACGTACAGAGTCATGCCGCGACAATATCCGGATCGACTGATTCCGATAAAGGGTTGGATAGGTCGAGGACATCGAGTCGAAATAGTTGCCAAATCGATTATAATTTTTTTGGTAGAGTGAAATCGAATACCATCCTTTACTTCATTCCGGTAACAAAACTAAATTCCGTATGAAGTTTCTCGAAACTTATTTCGATTTCGATTGTCCATTATCAGTGAATGCCATTTTCTATTTGTCATTCAACTGGGTTTCTACTTACTAACCCTTCTTTGAATACGTGTCATTCAAATTGAAGGGATAGATACAGAATGTCTTTGATCGTCAGTAATGAACTGTATCATATCTATAGTCCACGCAGAAACTCATTGGCCCTTCTTTCTTCGTTGCGAGCTCGACTCTTTTTATTTTATTTATATTATCTCAGTTCGCACGGGAATTATATTGGTAGATGTTCTCTTTCACCGCCACAGTAATTACCCCCATATGAACTTTATATGTAAAGTGTTTCACCCCATATTTCAAGAACCAGTATATACTTTGCGGTTACGCAATTATAGGTCTCGAATCCCGTATCCAATATCACTTTCAGGCAGAAAAATCAGATATTCTTGTACTCAAGGCAACCCAGGTCGACACTCACATAATGCCAAAACGATAACTGGAAGTCTAGATACGACAAGTCAGTTATCATTGCTTTGTTTTAGTGAATGGCATTGTTTGTGTCATTAACTAAACTTGTACAATCCATGAAATCGATCATTCGAGTCTAGGTAAAGAACCAGTTCGAACTGAGTGAAGTTATTTCGTAGTTCATAGTCGTAAACCCTATTTTTGTGGCGAGATAATGCCTGTTTCTACTCCGTGATTTTTACATTTGACACACTTATAAAACTCTAAAATGGAGGATCAATCACTCATTCAGTCCATCTGTATCCAGTAAGGGAATTTCTGTGACTAAGTTTTTGATCAAGAGTGTTCTTGGGCTGTAAGTACCTGCTCTGGTGGGTTACTTTGATTATGGTTGCTTATACCGTATCTTAGGGTGTATGTCATCGTTCAAAAATCACTTCACCAACTTCCAATTCTGATTATATTGAATTTTTATGGGGAATTAAAGCATTTTTCTACTATAGGCACTGAAAAAAAGTCATCCAACCACACCTCATGTCTTGCAATGTCTTTGGATAAAATAATATTATCTAACAATTTGTATCGTTCGTTACACATATTACCTAAAATCATTATGCAAATCCTAAACTGATGCATAACAAATACTATACCATGTGCATTATTTCACGGAATGTTTTCCGGAAAACAAGAACCTAGAAACTGAATTTATTGTTAGATCGATAGTTCACAGGGTCAATGTTATAGTCGCGTTACGAAGCTAACAGAAACAGAATTTCTTCCTTAATTTTCCACGTTGGCACGAATCGCTATTGTTCCAACCGCATCATCTACATTTTGCTTATATGCATGAATATGGAAATTCACTAATATTTATGGAAATGATGAGTGGACCTATCGTAAAATGTGGTCTCGTAAGCATGAACATTATTCCTAGTATATAATCAAGAGTGAACTGATATTTGAACAAAGAATCTATAACTTTATTATTCCATTTTCATCCTGATATATTATATATTGAACAGAAATCTTCAAATACTGGTATTATATGAGCGCATATCAGAATCTATAAATTAAAATTAATTGACTAACTTTAATCACCATAGGAGGGATGTTGGATTACATCAGAAGATGCCAGTACTGGAGCATACACGAAAGAATTTTCTGAATGTGTTTGGGAGCCTCATTCAATTTCGGATTATTGGTTCTGATCGGCTCCAAAATTGACTGTGTCGATATTCATCCTCTATAAATGTTATCGATTTAATTCAAGCAATTACCACACACAAGCAGCTTACGTTGCTTCCGTGGATCCTACAATATTTATTTGCATTTGTAGTTCTTTTTAATGTAATTTCGTATATGAGCAAATAAAATTATTATTATTATTATTAATTCAAGTTCCTTGTGCTTGGCATTGACAATGAGAAAGAAAAAGTGACTTCTATGTGATTCCAGCCCATGTCATTCCATATATGTGGGGCAGTAGCTGTTTTTCTGAATGAAACAAAGGTCTATGAGTCAGATCAGCTCAGCAGAGATTATTCGCTATTATTTGATCTTTTATAGAATTTTTTTTCTCGTCAAAATTGGTTCGGAAATAAAATTGTCGAAAAAAAGTTTTTGCAAATATCATCCCTCCAATAACATGAATTGAATAAGTTCCTACCCTAAGGTTCTCTAGACGGTTGAAACGTAATAGTGTGTTTCTTATAAGATGTTGCCGAAAATGGTTGTGAAGTTTGGTACGAAAAAATGTGAAAGATATTCGTACCAACCATGCAGATATTTGAAGAACAGCTCCGGCTGAACCCCTGCCAATTCATAATTTATTGATAATCTTACCGCCAATGCTATATATTCTGTTGAAGGTATATTATGATGAATAGAGTCGATTTATTATTATCAATTGAATTGGATTTGTTCACTATTCTTTATAATCAATCACTCATAATCATCAATCCTAATATATAATCTGCCCTTCATGGGTATCGAAGACATTTTTAGACGAGTTCTTCGAAAAGTTGGATATTCAACAGTATATCAGAAGAATCGTTTCGGAACGGTATATCATAGGATAGGTATTGGCGATACAGATCATTTGTGCAAATCTGAAAAACATTCTTAATGTTCTCCAAATTATTTTTTAATTCTCAAATTTACTAGGATACTCAGGATAACCCCTTCATTATTTTATTTCTGAAGAGAACTAACTCTTTCATCCTGTTGATTTCAGCTTGTTGATAGTTTTAATTATACTTTGTTCAACCATCCTTTGCCGTTACGTCATACGTTGTCCAACTTCATCCCTCATTCATGAAATGGATGAGACGGAATTATGACGTCACTAACGTATGTCTTATTTAATTGTTAATTTTCTTTGTCATTTTTGACAGTTCAGTTGTCATAGTTTGATTTGTTCAGTATTTTTGGTAATTTTTGCCTTTTCAGTTAATTTTTCATTGTCAAAATGTCTATCCGGTATAATGAGAAAGAGCAGAGCTCAATTTTGAAGTTGTTTGACTACTTTTAAAGAGGAAGAGATGCTGGGAGTGCCGCTTTTACCGTTGAATGCAGTCTACAACGAATGTATCTACCTATGTTATGCAAAATGTCATGCCAGAGATGTTTCTGCTCGAGGATCATCGATTTATATCATACATCAATATGCAATAAGAACACGAGTGTATGCGATGTATTTTGCAGGTGGGTTAATACTAATAATAATTTTGAGGATGAGTGTAAAATAACATTCAACTAATATGAGACAAACGTAAAACAGCAGAATACGTCACTGATTATGACGTAACGGCAAAGGATCGTTGAACAAAGTATATCTCAGTAATAAATAGTACTGTTGCTTCGATTCATCCTATGGAAACTCATTCTTTAGCCTAACCTTTGATCCTCTATCCTTTTTCATTTTTATCTAGATAGGATATTGATATTCTACATTCGTCGAAAATGCTATACCCTCTTTCAACTCAAGGTCAATCCATCCTAATTACTGAATGTTGAACACTATTATTGATATTTCCCTGGCCCTTTTCCTTCCTCACTCATTTCAGTGATTTACTCTATCAATCTTCCTACATTTACGTAATTTCACATTTCTTCTGACTATTTCACATGTAAATTCCACATGATCGTTATTGCTATAGCCGGACCATCTCCATGAGAAAGTTGGACACCAAGAGAAATACTTCTCCAGCCATTATCTCGGTAGGTATCAAACGGATCCAATTATGTAGATTACCCTGTACGTACTCGCTGACAAACTCTCCAACAAAAGTAACTTTCAACTTCGGCTAGACATTATTTGTCCGCATTTATAGCTCAAAACTTCCTAACTGTATGTGGAACGAAATATATCTATTGTTAGCCGGTAACTGATAAAAAGTTCACTAGACTGACTGGTTTATAACCTGCTAGAGAATAACAGAGTTGAATAACACCTACGTAAAACGTTTATACCGAAATGTTCCAATTCAGTCGGAATAAAGAATGACATTTGGAAAGCAGTCGTTTGTTTGATATGGCAATCGAGTTGGATTTATGGAACAGAAACGTCTTCAGGGTTCAATAATAGTACTCATGAAAATGAACGAGTGTTTCCGAGTGAGTCATCTGTTTTCATTTGTTCAGTTTTTGTTGCTCAAGTTGTAGACTAGATTTATGTATATGGTAGTTATCTTACGCAAAGAACAATAGGAGGAGTCAGTAACTCTTTTAGTCACGCTGTCATTTCAGTAGAAGTTGTAAATACTCAATTCTATTGAATGCATTTATTTGCTAGGTTGGCAATAACTAAATGATAGCAGAATAGAACAAACCGAATCGCCTGAGAGAAAACAAAATAACATAAGAGGTTCTCCTAGAGTGATTTTAGGCTTACCGCTACATATTTTATAGATGAGAAAGATGTAATGTTCATCTTTCAAGATTCAGAATGCCGACGATACTTTTTATGCAGAGTAACTTCAAATGGGATCGATTCCACCCACCTGTTTGAATTTTAGCCATAGTCTGTATTATGTGGAGCACCAAGAGAGATTTTTCCCTACACACATACATTACCTGTTTCGATCAAAGTTGGCTCAGACGCTGCTGAATTCTGATATGAAATGAGTATATATGGGCCTGCTACGCCTAGAGGATCTGAACAGGCTGAATTTATTGATTGGTATATCATCTCGGTGGTGTGATGATGGCTTATTCTTTCAATGTTCACTTCATCTTTTGTCTTCAAGAATAAACGTGTTGTATTATGGAAAATCAATGCCTCTTGAGTTGTTGGTGGTGTTCAACAGCTTAAAATCTGCCCGCAAGAGTCAAAGCCAATGACGTGAAAATATATTGATCTTTCCACTACAAATATATGCGAGAGATACTTCTGTGGAAAACCTTGTCGAATGAAATTTATTGATAAATCACATGGTGCCAAGGGTGATCAAATGCTTCGAAGGAATCTAGTGCAAGACTATATAATTTTCACATATTCATTTTTTGGCAATGAGTTATCAAACTGCATCTGCAGAAGGAATCCATATTGTAATCCAGTTGCCATGCTCACTGAATATTAATTTATCATAATGCTATAAAATGCAATGTTTTGTTATTCTGAGTCACCTAAAGTACATCAAAGTGTTAATTATCAGTATGTCACACCCGACACTGTTTCCATTAATTGAATAACCCATGGAAAAGAATCCACTCATTTACTTCCCATTCCATACTTACCAACAACTATATAAAAAACCCACACGATGTTTGTGTGAACAGCCTCCGTAACTTCGTCAATAAAAATAAAACAGTCATATAGGTACCCATGGATGAATTTTTTCCAAGTAACTCCTGGCAATGGATCTCAGGTGTTTCACCATGACAGTTATGTTAATGGCGAAAGTAAGATGCCTAGAAAACCCTGGTGTATCTAGTGATTCGATATTGTTTAGAATTTCTTGGCGAAAAACAATCGACGATTACAAAAGCTTTCTAATTTTTGTATAGGGGGCGTCATATGAGCATTTTCGAAAAACTGTCGGATGTCGGTTTTGACAAATTGACGTAACTCTGAGGTTTATTGTTGTCAATGAAATCTCTAAAATTATTTCTTCGCATTCAACAGTGTTTGAAAGTCTATATAAGTAGAATAAGTTTTGAAGTTATTACAAGTACTTTTTCACGATGTGTAGAAGATTTCGTATTCTGTGTGGTCAGTCAAAATCTAGGGATCCAAATATTCTTCTTTATTCAGCACCCAAGGTGAATACAAAACAAATCGCCCCAAAATAATAACATGAATGTAGCGTTGTAGCTAATTTTATTCGTTTCAGCTTGAGCGAAAGTCTTATATCGAGGAGGAAACATCTGTAGCTCTTATCAATGAGATATTGAAAACAAAATTTTGTTTAAATAAAGGAACTATCGATGTGATACGTATTTTGAACCGTTGCATAACTGATGTGTGTATCCCCAATTTCAAGACAGTCTAACACTTTCAATACACCAGCATGAACTTTGTCGTAAATTCTCAGGTGAATGGGCAAAGTAAATTTTCTCGGAATTAAAGTCTAGTCTTACAAACTGATATAAACACACTAAACTAAAAACTTGTAGAGGTAACAGTGACAGTATTGACAGGTTGTTAACGGTAGGTTTCCACGTTACACGCACGTTTTCTGAAACGCATTTGATTGGCTGTCAGGGCTGTCAAAATCTCAGTAGGCAAATAATGAACAGTGGTAGAATATTCGGTTTCACATTCATCTCTACTGAAAATTAAGCTTCATATGGTAAATGACTGATCGCCATCTACAATAGCGATCCGAAGCATTTGCGATCTCAGAAATCAAGCAATCAGTTTTCGCCAAGTTTATCCCAAAATCATTCTGGTATAAGTAGATACACCAGGGTTTCCTAGGCATCTTGGGCGAAAGCTTATTCGCAGAACAAAGCTGTCAAAAGATCACAACCGCTTACAAATGTGTTCACTAGACAAGGTATTACTTAACAAAGTATATGAGGGGTGATGAACATATAGAATCAAAAGAGTTACTACAGAGCAAAGCTCGATTTCCATTTTTGTTATCATCTAGTTTCACTAAGTGGAATGGAAGATCTATAAGATAAAGCAGTTTGAAGGTAGTTGATGTCTGCGGTTCTGTATTGCAGTCCTCTTTTATTATTTATGCAGATATAAACGAACACTGAAATGACAGTTCAGGTATTTACATTACTACAGTTCGGTAACCACATATTATATTATTTTCAGAACTCCCAGGATGTACACCAATTTGTATGGGCAGCATAGCGACCTTACATCGGAGACCAAGCCGTCAGATCTACCAGACAAATAAGCTGAAACAGAATATACGAGAAAGGATTGCTAGTCGATAGTATTTAGGAACGTGATTATTTCTGTGTAAGTTTCGAGAAGTGATTTTTCACCTCTCCAGGTCGATGCAAAAACGTCTATGAAAGAAATGCCATCAAATAATAGCAAACACCATCTCTTGATATGTGTATATTATTCATAAATGTTATAGAACTCACTTTTTTTATTTGTATAGCAAGCACACACAATATGAATCAAGTAGATGATATTTATAGTTTATATTACAAATATTACAACGTATTACCAAATTATTTGAAATCTTGTGGCAAACTGAAATTCAAAAACGATTTGAAAAAATATTTATTATCGTAAGTTAGACTTTTTTGTTTCACAGTAACATTTTTACTTTTTGCACACTTGTGAATTTACATAAGTGATGTTTGGAAGTATTCCGATTTTATTACTTTATTTTCCTTTTCATTTTTCATTTATATTATTGTACTTTTTTCCTACTATAAATATAATGTATGTTTCTTGGGAAATAAATAAATGAATATATTCCTATAGGAATAGAGAGTAGTTCCAATGAAATTCCATACACAGAGACAAGCTTGATTCGCTATTCCATGAGCTCATCAGTGGACACATAGATAAGTATGATGGTATTTCAGCAATTTCCTTTCCTTAGAATATTAGAGATTTTCTGAAAAACATTTAATAACTCGATTGAGAACTTGTGGGGGCAAGGTCTATACGGGATCTCACTGACTGTTCGAAATTTGTTTGTTCATGCGAGACATAAGCAGCTATTTATTATCATATGATTGCCTGAATGTTGATTTGTCAACAATGCGGTATGAATCACCAGTTTTTTTCTGAAGCCGGTCCTGTTCAAACTCATCGAATGATCCTCACAGGACAATCTACCGGTTCACTTCCAAACCCAGACTAACGTACAAAGATGTATAACACACAGACGGCGATTATGTCAACAGCCTTTGTAACTCCGTCAATAAAAATGAAACTAAGTGGAAACAAGACCAAGCGAGGTGTGATTACAGGTGGGATTACAACACAACAAGACAATGCCTCCCGCACATGTGGGCCAGCTCTCGAAGACGCGCCCCACGTAGTCGTATATGGGTAACCCCAGGCCCGGGGGCCCTACCCCGTGTTGTCTACGGCGTATATACGAGTATGAGTAAGCGCTAACAATGCCTATTGTTGGATATCAGATCTTAATCTGACTAATGACGGGTCTTCATTACCGATGTGATAATGGTTGATTTAAATTCTTGAATGAGTTTCGAAAACACCCCGCAGCAAATGTATTAATTTTCTACTAATTAATGTGTCGCTTATGCAGATCGTTTCTTTTGTGATTTTCCGCTGTATATAGTCATTCATAGATTGAACAGGATACAGGGGATAGTCCGATAATCATAAGAAAAAAATCTTGCGCGAGATTTGTTTCACATGGAAAAAATCTGAAGATACTGGGGGCTCGTTAAAAAAACTGCGAGATCATCAATAATTAATCATTTACCAAGGGGGACTTGGAACTTTATAACCGACCATACCTCTAAATGTTATCAGTCATCATGCGAAGACGATTACGGATACCAGCAATTAGGAATAATTAATGATCGACAATACGGATTTTGCCATCAGCTTTTTTTGACCCCTTCCCCCCCCATTGTCACGCTGTGTCACACTTTTTGTACCCCCCTAGAAATATTTCGTCACAAAAACTAAGACCCCCCCCTGCTGAGTATGATAAATTCTGAATGATAGTACACAAATTCTGAAAATTTAAAATATTCATTTATGGATGGCCACAAATGATATACATATTTAACATAATCAGAAGATTCAATGCTCAATAACACAATGGAACAGTAAAAAAATCGCTTTATTTTGTTTCATTTGTTAAGTAAAATACAGTGTACTGTAACAAGATTAATTCGCATTCTCAATTGAAATTTCATTCGCAAAGATGGAGTCACTATAGATTTGATTGAAAAATCTGACGAGTTTAGGAATTCGTTAGATGTCGCACATGTAGATTTCTACCAAAATCTACTGAAGATTTATTTCATACCAAAATTTTTCTATTTTCGTCAGAAATCTACTAAAAAAGTAGAATTCTACCAAAAGTGGTCACGCTGGCTTCTAGCGCTCATGTCAAAAAATAATAAACGACGAACGTCTCGTTGCCGTATACCCCCCGTCCCCCCTTGTCACATCTTGTCACACTCAGCCAGACCCCTCCCCTACCCTTGTATGCGAACGTATTTTATTAACGGCCCCCCAACGATCAACCAGTGACTTATTGGCTTATGTTTCTCATATTTGGCAGCATTCAATGGAAAAATTTGAAGAAAAGGATAACAGTTGCACTCGATATTTCAAAAGCGTTTGGTGGAGTTTGGCATCGGGGTCTCCTTTCTAAACTGCCGACTTATGGTTGGACTCCTCAGTTGTGTGCTTCAGGGTTCAGTTCAGCCCACATTGTTTCTGCTTCATATCAATGATTTACTCGGAAAAACATAATGTTCAGTACATAGTTTTGCGGACAAAAGTACTCTTCATACTTGTTTCTCTTCCAGAGTCCCCATACCAGCTCGAGAAACAAAAATTCATAGAAACATTCTCGTCAATAAAATAAACGGTCATTTGGTAAAAATAACATAATGGTTAACATGAACTTGGTGGAATTTAATGCTAGGAAAACCCAGACATGTCTCTTCTAAAGGAAAGCCGATCTATCATCATCTACTAATCAGATGTCAGGAGTAACTATTCCTACAAAGTCAAGCATATCGATGCTAGGAATCACGATCAGAGATAATCTCTCATGGGAAAACCATGTAAGATCGATCGCTAAAAATGTTTCCCAGAAACTTGGATTTCTATTTCGTGCGAAGAAATACTCACTTCCCGTCAGCTTCTAATGATCTACAAGGCTCAGATACAACCTGTCTTGGAATATAGTTCTCATGTGTGGAGGTCGACACCAAAACATTCATTGAGGCTTCTCGATTCCATTCAGAGAAAGGCAATCCCCGTCTTGTTGGTGATTCTTCGCTCACAGACTCGCTCTCTTCATTGGAACATCGTGGAAAGGTCGGAGACTTATCTCTCTTCCATAGATATTTTCTCGGTCGGAGCTCTTCTTAATTGTTATCAATCGTTCCACCCTTGGCAGTATCTACACAGATGACTCGACGAGTACAGAATTCCCACCCCTTTGTTGTGAATTTGAAGACATGTCGAACCTCTCTTGCTCAGGGAGCTTTGGAACTCCCTGCCGAAAGAAGTTTTTCCTGAGACTTACAAACTTCAAAAATTAAAAGTGAATGTTGATTCGTATCTCCCGTCCCTTGATTCACGTGGTGTTCTTTGAACATCACAGGGCTTCCCTTTCGTGTAAATCTGCATTTAAAAAAATAATACTCAATTGGAAACTTGTACTAAAAAAATTAATATTGTATCATTGTATCATATTTCTCGATTTTTATTTTCTTTCTTATTTTGTTTGACCTCGCTATTTTTCATTTAATATTTTTATTCTTCGAAATATTATTCTTTGATCATTCACATATCTGATCAATCGAACTTTCATAAATTTACCAAATTTCGTTTAAATTTACTTGTTAGGATTTGAGTTCTATCCTTATCGTTGCTCTTTGATCAACATCTGCTGATTCATTTTCATTTGACACCTATATATTTGATTGTTTTACTTTAGATTTTTCCGATTATTTACGTTTTTGTGAACAGGTTTCAATAGTGATAATCATATGGACAACGGAAGCCTAAATTGAGACCACTGAACTATGAACTGACTATCCTACAAATCGTAGTTCAACAGCTTAATCTTCAGTTCAGATATTCCTCATCAAAATACTCTCTAGAATTACGAATAAGTGCCTCATTTTTGAAAGAATTTCCTTTGAGCAGCTTTCGCTATAATTGTAAGCTGTAAGTATTGGTATATTCATTATCGATGTGTTAGTGAGTTTGGATACTGAATTTTAGATTCGAACTTTGACAAAAAAATGCTGATAATTAATTGAATGGGGTTCAAACTGAACTTAAAATGGGTTTCTCCTTTAACTATCTGAAATCCCCCTTACGAAAGTCAGCTCCTAAAGTTTGAAACTATTGCGAGCTAAGGATCAAAGAGGTCGTAGCTTTCAAAGTGTGATTCTCAGAACAAGAAAAGGTAAAGAGTGCGAATGAGTCCAAGTAATCGACCATCGATCCAGATCATAGGTACGGAGAACGTTTTTCGACGGAACCCTACTAAACCAACTTAACATTCCATTGGCATATTCAAATTCAAAATACGATAGCTTTCTCGAGCAGGATAAAGGCATCTTACATTCGGTAAAAATCGTACAGCAAACTGTGAAATTTTTTGTTAACATGGATTTTCATAAAGTATCGACCAGTTCAATTCAACATTATCATTCTTCATCAAATTTTCATTTCCAGAATATGACATTCAATAAAGCTTCCTCCCTAGAAATGAATGAAAAGTGAAAGACCAGTTTAATTTCTTAACTCTTACTGTGGAGGTGGAACACAAAGTAGACCACCAAAATTTCCACCCATCCGAGGTGGTGGCGTTAAATTCAGACCACCATTTCAAAATTATTTATCTACTGTTGCAGCCGCACAAATTTTGAACCACTGTCGCCATATCGTATTTAAACCAATTGTGAATAGGTGAACGAGACATGTGACCGTCTGAGAATTGTTCTGAGAGGGGAGTAGGTAGAATCACGGTTACGTTGTATCAGTCTACTCATTCGTCTATTTACCGCGTGTTATTTATCACATTATTCACTTTGATTTATTCGTTTGTCTTCAAAGAAGTGTCAATTGTGTCACTGTGAGTAAGTAGGACATGCTATTTTCTGAATATTTTTCATTTACTGAAAGTAAACGGATTCTTGGATTCTGGTTCAGTATTTGTACCACCGCTCCAGTTGAGGAGAATTTAATGATTTTTTTTGTAGGAAATGTCGGGCAATGATGATTTACCATTCCGTCTGATAGGAATGAGTCGAAAAGAACTTGAGGAGGAGCTCGAGAAGGATCTTGATGCTTACTCTTTACCTTCTGGTGGAGAGTCTGATGTAGGGGACATAGATGACGATATAGGAGAAAATAATGATATTTATTTGTCCGAAAGTGACCCAGAGGACAATGAACCTTTATCTGTACTCCAAGTACGAATGAAAAAAACAAGAGTCCAGCTATTACCACCCATTTGGGGCAAAACGGAGAGATTGACTTTGCCTCCCCCTTTCGTGGAGAGAAACAGGATTTGTGAAAGTGCCAACGCAAATCCAACGCCGCTTTCCCTATTTCAACTATTTTTTGACGAAAATCTTATAAATCATATAGTTTTTCAGACGAACTTATATGCTGAACAAGAACATATGCGTACTGGAAAATCTTACAAAAAACTACAATCGAAGAAATAAACACTTTTTTGGGAATTAATTTATTGATGGGAATAAAGTATTTGCCCAGTTACAAGGACTATTGGTCCAGTGCACCAAATCTTCATGATAGTTATATTTCCTCCCTTATGTCACAAAAAAGATTCGGTTGGCTCTTAGGACATTAGCATATCAACGACAATTCTGTTATGCCCAATCGCGAATCAGAAAACTTCAATCGCCTTCATAAAGTTCAGCCATTGTTAGATCATTTAGCAAAAACTTTCTGAGATGCTCTTTTACCAAGTGAAATAGTAGCGTTGGACGAGTCAATGATCAAATTCAAGGGCAGGAGTGTAATAAAACAATATATGCCAAAAAAACCAATAAAGAGGGGTTACAAAGTATGGATGCTTTGTGACAAGTCGGGATATTGTTTGAGATTCGACTTATATACAGGAAAATCCAAAGATCAGCAAACAGAGAAGAACATTGGGTTCCAGGGTTGTGAATAAGCTCACCGTCGGTTTTGAGGGAGAAAATCACAAGTTATTTTTCGATAATTATTTCAACAGTGTTGAACTCATGCAAGATTTGAAGCAACGTGGGATATATGCTGTAGGAACAGTTAATATTTCTCGAAAGTTTCTGCCTTCTTTTAGAACAGACAAGCAGCTCCAAAGAGGCGACTTTGATTGGTACACAAGTAATACAAAATTGTTTGCAGTAAAATGGAAAGACAAAAGGTCCGTTCATCTGCTATCAAATTATCACAACCCTGAAGACTGTACAGAAGTGAGCCGTGAAGAAAAAAATGGAAATGTATTACAAATATCGTGTCCGAAAGCCCTAACTGATTACAATGCCAACATGAATGGTGTGGATAAGTTCGATCAGCTTCTATCTAGCTACAAAATAGATCGACAGAGCAACAAATGGTGGCTCCGCATTTTTTTTCATTTTCTGGATGCATCTGTAGTGAATGCATACTGCCTATATAACATGATGGATTCACCTGATAAACTGACAGCAAAAGATTTCAGAAGGACCATTGTACATGGTCTTGTAGCCCCAGTATTGGTATCTACCTCCAAAAGAAGTAGTCAATCTGAACCACAAATTCAGATAAAAAAATCGAAGCCGTTCGTACCAGACAGTGTGAGACTAAATTCTGCTGCGCATCAACCTGAACGTGGGTCAAGAAGAAGATGTGGTTTATGTAGCACTAAGGCAAAACCAGTGCGCACTGACTGGATATGCAGCACTTGCAGGGTACCCCTTTGTTTGGGGAAACAGAGAGCCTGCTTTCAATCTTATCATAACTGATGCCTGCAGTTTTTTCCTTTCATGAGAATCCGTTACTGTTTTTTTTTTTTCATAAATTGAAAAAACAATCCGAGATTATTTATGCATATGGGGCAGTGGTACAAAAAATAAACCACCATTTTTTGCAGAAACCATGTGTATTATGATAAAATATTTACTGACTCAGTCTTTTATTCGACTTTTCAAGATCAATTAAAACAAAATATCTAATAAAACAAACCTAAAAAATCACTGCTCCAGTTTCGTTTCAAATTCCGCTCCAGTAAGAGTTAAGCACACGAAAACGCAACAAAATGGCTCAGATGAAATACCAAGAAGTTGCCTTCAATAAACGGTTATCACATTCGAAATATACAGTATTTATGATAGCCTATCAAATCAACCGTACATCAAGAGAAAACTACTTGAACAATAAAAACGTACCGTTTTTTTCTTCAAAAGAATACAAAATTTTCCGCTTGTGATGGGCTCTGTACTTTCAAATGAAAATTACCAAAGCATCTCAGAGAAATCGAAAATGGACATATTTTTTCTAGAGATCTTGAAGTAGATAATTTGATTATGAAATAAACAATTAAGAATGTAAACACACTGACGACCGTCAAACCTCAGAAGTTGGAACTTGTGCGAGGAATGGATCAACGAGGTCTTACCTTTCAACGTGTGGATCCCAGCACGGATGTTTCTCAGCTTAGGATAAAAATTTCAATTGTAGTAGTATAAAATGTTATTTTCCGCAAATCGTTAGGAAATGTCGACATTCCTGATAAAATTTCTTGAAGAAAAAGTCAAGTTTCCTTCCTCCCTTCACTTCTTCACAGTGAGGACATATTTCCTTACCAGTTGTTAGTGCTCTTGCAATAGTCCATAAACTATTTATATGCATATTCTCTTGAGTTATTTGGCAATAATTCTAATGAAGCACTATTCACTGCCTCAACCAGCTATGGATGAGTTTCAGGAATGGAAATTTCATGATCAATTAACAATTTACTTTCAAGAACACCAGCAATTATTCTCATATTCAAAAAGTATCACTGAACCAAGTGTTTGTCTTCTTCTTTTTCAATTTCTATTTTTTAGTTCGCGTTTGAAGGTAGAAAAAGGGATGCCGAAGTAGTTTAAATCTACTTTATTGGCATTCCCTACCATTATTGTTGAAGGGCTATAGCATCCATAGTTTCGGTAGTGGTGTTTGATATGAAAGTTGTCAATCGACCTTGTACCAGAGGTATTTATTTTAAAGTTGATGTGAGGGGAAGAAATTTCACCAGCTAGCAACTTGAACAATGAGCATGAGTCAGTTCCAATTCTTCTGGTCTCAAGATTAGTTACATTGAATGAACATAGGGTTGGATAATCATAGTCGTAATTGTCCACATGAATTCCTGATTTGTATGCAGAAGATCTCTAAAATTTGTGTTGAACTGTTTCCAGCATGTTGATGTGAGTCTGATAGTATGGGCTCCATACCACAGACGCATATTTCAAGTTTTAACGGGCGAATGCACAGTAAATAATACAATAATACCCCAAGGTCTTTTATTTGAGATACCCGCTCTAGGTCTAATGAATTGATAGAGTATGAAAACTCTTTGGAAGAATCATTTCTGTTATAATTTATAAAGAAGCATTTATTAACGTTCAGATTCATTCCATTAGAATTACACCAATGCACAAGGTTATTGATGTCACTTTGAAGTTCATGGCAATTGATTTCATTTTCGATAACTTTGAAAAATTTTAAATCGTCAGCAAATAGTAGAAATTGAGAATACTCTATATTTAGGCCAACGTCACTGACAAATAAGTTGAATAGTAGGGGGCCACAGTGACTTCCCTGAGGAACCCCAGAATGAACTTCAATACTGTCTGAAATGTAATTGCCTATTTCGACCCATTGATGCCTGCCAGTTAAGAAGCTATGGAGCCAGTCCAGTAGATTACCAATGATGACATATGCCTTCAGCTTTGTAATTAGTAGTTCACGATTCACTTTGTCAAATGCTTTCGAGAAGTCTGTGTAAATGAAGTGAACCTGACACCCCCTCTCGAAAACATTAAAGACTGTATTTTGAGAAGAAAGCAAGCTGGTGACAGTAGATCTCCCCTTGCTGAATCCATGCTGCTGATCCATAACCAAACTTTTACACTCCCATGATAGATAATCTGTGACCAATGAGTCTAGCATTTTAGGCAATCAAGACTGTAAACAAATACCCCTAGAGTTTGAGATATCCTCAACACAACCCTTTTTGAAAATCGGTCTTATAAAACTATATTTCCAAGTGTATCATTTCGTCTTCATGCGACTTATGATAAATAAGATTAACATGAGCAATAAATTTCTCAGAACCAAAAGGAGGTAGCGACGTTTTAAACTGAATAAATATTGGAATCAATCAACCCTGTTTCCTGTACACCCCCAAACACATTACGGCCATCTCACAGCCCCAATCGCACAACTCGACGAACGCACCGGTACCAACCTAATAAAATTACGCCCTCATCTCCGCAGAGATCGAGGCGGCATTAAAATAACTCTGCTACTATTAATTTATGTTATCAGTGGGAGCATCAAGACCTAGCTCGATAATAAAGTAAAGCAATTTAGTTAACAAGCTGGCAAAATCTACCTTTGTGTAGTGTCGCCGCATAATTTGGCTTCTTTCCTTCGGGAAGGGTAGCTCTTAAACATAATTAATAGCCACTTAACTTTGGACTTTGTTCCGGCGCCTTGGGTGCATGTTCGATTATACGAGGGACGGGCCGAAAGAAATCCAATTAGTTATGTTATTAAATGAATTAAAAGTGTATGATATCAACTATGTTCTCGAAACCTGCGAAATTTTCAAACAAATCTTTCAGTTACAAATCATTACCTGCTGCTCAAAGAAATATGTTAGTGTATTAAATTGAGAATTGGGTTTCATTTTCTGCAAATTACTTCGCAATGAGCTGCATATCAGTTGATGAACGCAAAAAATAGAATACGAAGAGGTGGTACTGAAATTCATCAAATCATATTTGCCCAATTTCCTGAACGCATCGAAGATCAGAAAGGTGGTCTTCCATCACTAAAAAGAGGATTTCTTCGAAGTAGAACATAGGAGCTCGGGTCTCTTTATGATTCACTTAAATGATCTAGCAATAATTGTCAGTAAAAGCTAACATGTAAGCTGTTGGTACGACATTTGACACCTACCACTATCGGTTGCGGTCCTTGGAATTGTTATGGATCCAAGAAAAACCTAGTTCTCAACAAACACGGCACGTTCTACATGACACAAAAATATAGCCCCCCTTTTCATATCTGGGATACTGTTGCGAATTCGACGATCAACAACAATTCTGTAAAACAAAATACAAACAACCAAACAATAAAATAAGAGATTTATTTAGACCATAGACATCATAAACAATGGACTGGCCTTTATAACAGTTTTCCATATAACACGATGCGAAATATATTAGAGAGAGAAGGAATCCTTAACAAGCTATCTTCCTTCAAGCCACATTCAGGAGGTAATTCTGAAACGTCGAATGGGGGTTTGTGATCAGTATTTATTTGTGTGAGGACCCATATATTCAAATCATATCTGAATGTCTGTTCGCTATTAAATGAATTATATTTTATTTGTTGTATGAAGGCTGCCTCTCTCAATGATTTTGGTTGTCTCTATAGTTTCAGCATATATTATGGTATCTTCTTTTATATTTTTGAAGAAAGGTTATTGTTTCTTTCTCTTGTCCTTATTGAATGATTCAATTGGTGTATGTACTTGTTCACTCCGGAATAATTGACTTGAATGAAATTGGAGTAAAAAATATTATACAGCATGGAAATTTACATAGCGCAATCAAAATTTTGATATTCAAAACATTAATTTGCATATAATTATATACAAATCCAAAGGTCCTCTTCACTGAAATTTTCGCTACAAATCACTGTGGTTTTAGAAGGATTGTAATTACTTCTTTGAGAGCTACCACCCATTTCTCTTTCAACTCTTAGTCTTTTGGAAATCTATAATTATCTGTGAGAAATGATATGAGAAATAATATTTCATCCAAGGAGTTTCAAGTTGAGTTCTCCTCTATATCTGCTGAAGCAGTTGAACACTGCACAAAATGAGGGCATTATGAATGTTTATGGATTGAGTAACACACAGTTCAAAATCAGTAACTAAATTCGAAGTAATTTGAAGAACAAACGTTTCAGATTTGACTAAAATTCAAATAATGTCATGATGACATAAAATATGTCTTGCATTTCATATTTGCTTCGGCTGCTCTCATTCCTTTTTCATTGGTGGGGTGAGAGAAACCACCCTCTCAAATAACCAATCAGACACAGGAGAGTAGAGATTATCGAGTTTAATCCAATAAAGTTGTTTGATTTTGCCGTATCAATTATCACTTACTTTCGAATCCAGAGTAAAAACGCAACAATATTCAGTAGGTTGCAAATTATGATTTTCATTGAAAAAGGATTGAATATTCAGACACATAATTCAATCATAACGTAACAATTTGTGTCAGGAAAGGGAAATAAGTAACTCAAAAGGCCCAGACATTCCACGGTAAATACGAGGAGGACCAATTACGACGACATGGAGCGACTCGGGAAAATGTTGTAGGCCTTGTAGTTGCTGCTAGAACAACGACGACGAGCAGAATAAGAATTTAAAGAAGAACTATGCCAGGAAATCAGGCTGAAGAACAACATCACAGGAATCAGAAGGAAGCTAAAGAACAATGTTGAAGAAAAAGAGGATGAACATCGACGGGGTCATTTTCTGACTCGAAGGGTGGAAGGAGAAAACACGTCGTGAACGAAACCCCTACACTTTCAAATCATCTTTCGAACAATCCGTTCAGGCCAGTTTCAAATTACATACACAGTAGGTTTCGGCTGGCACCTGTCAGAAAACAACTACTCCCCTGGCTACTACCACGAAGGGCATTGAATTACATCCGACTATGTATGCCCACTGACTATGTCAAATGTTTTTACATTTTCCTCGCAGGAGGAATGGGCGAATTCGGTTTGCCTCTGGAATACCTCGTCCATTGGTAGATGGCGCAATAACTTCGTTGTTCGCATCAGCTTTGGTCGGGGCTTGATACTCTGAACGATTTTGATTTTTAATTATGAGAAGTCATCGACTCTATGTTGATGATGGCACTGACGAGTGGCCAAATAGCCCGAAACCGGTCTGCAAGTGTGTCCGTCCCTATAATTGAAAATCAATTCCTTAATTTGTATCGACGAAAGCAAATGCAGGATTTTCTTCTGTGGAGAAACCTGCACTGGCACCGGTCGGATGTAATTCGATGCCCTTCGTGGTAATAGCCAGGGGAGTAGTTGTTTTCTGACAGGTGCCAGCCGAAACCCAGAGTGTAGGTAATTTGAGACTGGCCTGAACGGATTGTTCGAAAGATGATTTGATTTAACGCCAGTCTCCAAGTATGCCCACTGACTATGTCAAATGTTTCCCCACAATTACGAAACTTCCTGGAATATCTATAAGAGGCAATTTGAGGTGGCTGTAGATAGCAATAGCTGGAATGAAGAGGAGAATGCGGCAGCCCTCATGCTGGCTCTAAGGCAAAGAGCATCCGAAATACTGCAAGTCGTACAAATTGAAAAGCAGAGGGATTACGAACGAGTCGTATCGGCTCTGGAGGTCAGGTTTGGCAGTCGGTACTTGAAGTATATATGATAGAGCCATCTCAAGTCAAGAACCCAAGAAACCCAAGAGTCTGTTAGAATATGGTGCTGATATTGGGAGACTGGTCGGACTAGCCTACCCGGAAGAACCAAGAGGATTCAGTCACCAGTTATTTGTTAACAGCTTTAACGACGGGATCAAGTCAGGGACGTCACCGTACCCTGAAAGATGCTCTTTTTTATGGTCTTGAGTTCAAATATGCCAAGAATACCTCATGACAGTTTGGAAAAGTCCATCAGGTCAGGTTTATCGCTGAACAAGACGAAGAGAGCCTGAGTGAAGTCATAGTGACACTGTTCGAAAAGATGGTTGCTTTGGAGAACCGCCTGCCAGCGGGAGTACCTACCATTAACGAAAAGGGGTGGCCAAAATCCTTCAACAAAGAGGGGCATTCGAAACGAAACTGCCGGGCTCGTTCAAGGCCCTAGGAAAGAAGGAATTGGCGACGTACAGCACCCGAAAAGAGTCTGAGTAAAGACTTAGCGACAGTGTCCAGAAAGCTGAAAGGTTTGGAGAAACGCTTGCCAATGAATCTATCAACGACCGAAAAAGGCAACAAAAATCTACAACTGTGGCAGAGAGGAGCATCTGAAACTTGACTGCCGGACTCGATCAAGGTCCGAAGAAAGAAGGAATTGGCGACGTACACAACCCGAACAAAAACATCCAGAAATCCAGAACACTCTGCCTATTCAACATCACATACGACCTGAAGATACTTCATCGCAAAGGAAGAAGTCCTGGAAACGCAGTTAGTCTCTCAGTAAGACCTTGCCTGAAGAGAAGCTGCAAGTTTTGCCAGCACCAGGAGACGAATAATGGATTGCCTACGCATGACGATGAATGTTTGATCAAAGTCGCAAAAGGTGCCAAGATGATTCAGCCGACAGAAATGTTGGGTTAGATTAGGTTAGCCACTGATCTATGCATGAAACAAAAGTCAAGTATAGCACCCTCTTTCATAAAATAATATTTCTCAAGTAATCACATGAACGAGCTGTAGGATCTTTTGTAACTGAGATTAAATCATCGAATTCCCTGACATATTTTTGAAAATTAACAGAATTCTAAGAACACTTTCTGCTCAATAGTGGGATATGGGTGTAATTTTTAAGTCTGGGGGGTAGGTAGAGTCGGAATTGTAGAATATATTATTAATTAGTATCCAGGCGCCTACCCCATTTTGATTGAGGACAAAAATTAGAGTCTGGTATGAGAAATAAACTGCCAACCATCCAAGACTATTCAACATTTATTTCAAGGGAAGTGTCTTCATTGCATGACAAAATGATACACATTGAGCGGTTTTGCAGCTGATAACGATTGATATTTTATATATTTTGCTGTCAAAGACATCTACATATTATTTGTGTGAACTTCGACTACATATATTTGATTTCACAATGAATTAAACTAACTAGACAAACAGAGTGTTTATATACTGCTGAAAACGGCGATAGTCACAGCACAGCCAACATGGCAGTTGAATGGTTTCCAATACCATATTTCAAAATCAAAATTCACTTTATGAATGATCAGCTGTGGTATGTTTTTTTTTATATGCAGATTCGGACGAAAGGGAAGCCCTGTAATGTTCAAAGAACACCGCATGAATCAAGGGACAAGAGATACGAATTAACATTTTACTTTGAATTTTTGAAGTTTGTAAGCCTCAGGATAAACCTCTTTTGGCAAGAAAGTCCAAAGCTCAGCTGTTTTATTGAAAAGAGATTCATGGGCAAGAAAGGTTCGACAGGTTTCCAAATTCACAACAAAGGGTTGGAAATTCTGTACTCGTCGAGTCATCCGTGTAGATATTGCCAAGGGGAGAAAGATTGATAACAATTGTCATCAAGATCGTTTTTATTCGCTACAACTGAAACGAGTAGTATTTTTTCACATTATCAGGCAACAGTTTGATACACCCACAAAATATTCATGTGGCATCTGGAATATTGCATCCATGCTGTGATTCACACGATATAAGGTGAGGAATCGTTAACACATTCTGCACAGCGATTTTCACTTTCGAATCGGCTTTTACAAAAATTGTGATACCAGATTTTTTTTCAATTAGTTTTCTACATTTCATCAATTCTAATTTAGTCATTTTCACATACAGAGAAATCGAAGTGAAATGAATTTTAACTATTTGAGAATGTGAACTCAATCTAATACAATTCGTTATCACCATGTTTTATAGGATCTTCTCAAGTGTTCTCCGTGAACTAGAGGATTGGCAGCTTGTAAAACCGCAGATAGTGATTTCAATTCCCGCATCTATCAGTTATTCTGCACAGCGATTTTCACTTTCGAATCGGCTTTTA
>JAVJAQ010003987.1:0-20535 GCA_032362365.1 Zygogramma bicolorata
TGCCTCCATCTTCCAACACGTATTGGAGACAGGGCATAACATCAATTTCGAAAACACAAAAACATTAGCGAGCGATGAAAACTTCTACTCTCGAACAATCAGAGAGGCTATCGAAATTGAGAAACAACCGAGTAGTATGAATAAGAGAGATGATGCCCAAAGATTACCAAGAACGTGGAAATCCATCATATCACAAAACAAAAACAAGCCGATCACACCAGAGGAACAAGGTCGGACCTTATCAAGTAATTACCATACAGATATAATGAAAAATGCAGTCGAACCAACGAAGAAAGTGGGAGGGGCACAGGTCAAAGATACCATCAATGAACACCCCTATATATTGAGAAGTAGAACTCGAAATAATTAGTCGAGTTCGGAGGACGAAACTCAATAATCACCTAGAAGATGGCAAATGAGACTTTGCCGAAACGTTGTGACAATTATCCTTCAGGGGATCAAAACCACAGAACACGGAATGAAAACCCGAAAAAACAACTCATCATACTTCGTCCGTGAGAATCTTCATGCTAACGTGTATAT
Source organism: Zygogramma bicolorata (assembly GCA_032362365.1). Taxonomy (NCBI): domain Eukaryota; kingdom Metazoa; phylum Arthropoda; class Insecta; order Coleoptera; family Chrysomelidae; genus Zygogramma; species Zygogramma bicolorata. The sequence continues at coordinate 544 of JAVJAQ010003987.1, forward strand.
ATATATATATATATATATATATATATATATAGATTTTTTCCATTTCCTCGACTGCACACTCGAATAAACGATAAGTTTTGGAACCTTTGGTGTAAAAGTTGAAACTTTTCCTAGAGATCAATTACCCTAACACCGAACTGATATTTTTGCACTCGACGCGCGTTTCGCTAACAAGGATAGCATCTTCAGAAGAAGAAAATTGATACCAAATCTAGAGCTGGGGTTAGTTGTTTATATACCTGAAGTTTTCCGGTCCGATATGGACTCCGTTTGTTACTGTTAATTATTCCAATTTATTTCTCGATAATGAACTGACTACCTGCAAGTTCCGTCATCTGTTAGTATTGATTTCTGATTACTTCCTCAACAATAAATTGAAAAGCGGGCTGAAAGGAGTGGGTCCCTCGCCACCATTCATGCTGTTTTTACATTTTGCTATTTCGAGACTCTCACATGCATCAAGTAGTCTTGTGTCATGCACATGCTTGATCAGTTTCAGATTTCTATCACCAATTTTGTGGTCATTGTGCGCACTCGAATATCAAAGGGATTTTTCTTTAACTGAGACAGTCATATATATATATATATATATATATGAATCTCGTGTCACAATGTTTGACCTCAATGGACTCCTAAACCACTTAACCGATTATAATAAAATTCGCACACCATGTGCAGTTCGATCCAACTTGAGAGATAGGATAGTTTAAATCTCAAATTATAGTCGCAATTTTAATTTATTGCTAATTATTTGTCTGTTATTATTTGACAGTCACAATTATCTGTTAACTCCAAATGATTCTAACAGATGTCGATACCTTTCGACTGGGTTGAGTAAGTAATCAATAGATGGCGCTGCTGAGCCCATCAGTTGGCAGAACAAATTGAATCAAGATGTCGATACCTTTCGACTGGGTTGAGTAAGTAATCAATAGATGGCGCTGCTGAGCCCATCAGTTGGCAGAACAAATTGAATCAAGAAATCCAGCTCAAAGAATCAGGACAGCAGAAGGTCATGCACAACCACAAATGGTTTAGATTTGGAAAATCCATGTTTTTCTCATGGGCAACTATATGTTGCGTGTTCACGTGTTGGGAAACCGTCGAATCTATTTGTGTTAGCTAAAGACAGGTTAACCAAAAACATTGTGCACCGATTGGTGTTAAATTAAATTGAAATTGATAGTATTTATAATTCAAAAAAATAGATATTAATGTTTAAAAGTTTAAGACTGTCTGCCTTGCCTACCTCATTCATGAGTTTAAGCGTCACATGTTATTTACTGTATCATACTGTAGTATACTTATATTTGTTATAAAATTAAATGGAAATAATAAATCTGATAAATTTTTATTTTGTACCTATTGATTTCTGCTTAATATCAAGTGTAAGAACATTTTAATTAATTGTGTTCAACGTACTTCCCCTTCAAATCTCAATCCAGTGAATTTGTATACCAACATCAACATTTTCGTCTTTGTTCGTAAATAATTTCATTGTACTAAAGGGTTATAGTAGTAGAAAGTCAAATAAGGAGATCACCATATTTTTCTACAAATACCATCTGTGTGAAAAAGCATAGTGGACTCCGTGACTGATGTTCTCTTATTGTTCCTCTTAGATTGTTTACTATAATGTAATATAACAAAAACTTTAGCCACAGCAACGCGTGGCCGGGTCAGCTAGTATATATATATATGTTACAGTGAAGGTTTTCACGAATGCTTGAGTATGCGAAATTGCTATTCTGGGAGTCGTTGATTTGTCTATAACGTCGAAAAGCAATACCGATTAATCAACGGATAAACTCCCAGAATACCAATTTCGCATATATATATATATATATATATATATATATATATATATATATATATATATATATATATATATACATTTATATAGTTATGATATTTTTATACCCTTTTTTTTTCTAATTGCCCCACGTTATTGAGCCAATTGTAATAATACTTTTATTTTATTTTTCTGACACAGTAGTGATTATCAATTGCAATGAAATAGAATCAAAAGTTTTCAAATGGTGATTATTTGTAAAAGAAATCTAAAATTGATTTTCAGAAAGGTTTTGATTTTTTCAATAGTGAATATGCCCAGTATTTCACTTTCACCTGTATTTATGCCTTTTTAGTTTACCTCTTTTCTAGCTCAGTTCGACGCCAATAAACATGTAGAACTCTTTCTCCGTGGTGCAGTTTATTGATGTCATAAAATGCAATTTATATGGAAAACCAAATGAAATGTTTCCAAAATCAAATCTGTTACCAATTTTATTTTATTTCAGTACTTTTTTTCCAATAATTCTTTCGGAATTTCAATATGTGAAAATTTTTCTCATAAAATTACTTATATTTACTGTCCCTGAACTAAGAGAAACCCAACTCATTATTAAATATACCATATAAAAATATATGAAGTGAAATTTTACAGTGACTCTGCTCCGTGCACGTTTTAAAAGCAGCCTAATGAAATTTACTATAAAAGAACACTGCCTTAAAATGTTTCTACGCGCAAAATCGTCTTTTGGTTATGTTTCGATGAATAAAATGGCAAATAAAGTTCAGGAGAATCAGGAGATTGACGATTGTAATATACACAGGGATTGAATGCTTCTCTTGAAGTGAAACGGCCGGAAAATGGATCAGATATATTTGTACCTGGATTGCAGCTGTTGACGATTCCTCTGGATCTCGGAAATTATATGCCCAGGTAGGTCTTTAGTTTCTATTTGTTACAGTGTCTGATATTTACTGTGCTTGTAGATAATAATTCTGGTATAAATGATTTTCTAGTTTCCCTCAAAGATTTTCACATTCAATTTATATGACATTTTCAATCCAAATTACCATTAGATTCATATAAATTACATGTCTTGTCTCAATCTTTTCTAATCTGTCAATGTCCTTGTTTTGTTTTGTAGTCTGGTTTGTGAATTTCAATGTACAGTGTGTTTCTTGAATGTTTGTGAGTTTGATTTTCTGTTAGGTGTATTGAAATGGTATTGTCAGTACCTAATATGATAAATTTGTAATATTCTTTGTATTGTAGGCTGTCCAGTGTGGAGTTGTACAAGTCTTGTCATTTCTCCTGTCAGAAATCCAACACAGCTGAGAAGTTCCTATAGCAAAATAATTGGATGTTTATTTTATGGTGGATGATTTTGGTTAGCCGAAGTGAGCTCGACATATTGTTGGTAACGTAGAATACTCAACATATTTACTCCCTTCATAATTCAAACTCACAATTTTATATTTCTCCTTTTCTTTAACCAAATTCATATACCGCCAATGCAATTGGCGAAGGAAAGCGGGCGCCTGGAAGCACCAAGAACCCAGAACATCGGGCTACAGATAATGATTCACAAAGTGAAGCCCCTCAGACCAGAACAACTGGCTCGAGTGGAAGCAAATGTTCGTGATACACATACAGAAGAAGCCGACATTTGGCAGATCAACTGTGCCAAGTATGATTGTGTTCAAGCTCTTTCTCGTAGGGAAGGAGGAAATAGATCATTCGACTCCTCCAGGAAGCATGAGCAGCGCATTCACAAGATGAGAACTAAGATCATTCGTCTAGTATCCAATGTGTGATGGACTACTCAGCAGCTTCAGGAACATTCACGCACGTGATGTGGCAAATTGCTGCAAAACTGCGGAGATCCCTTGACACATTGAATCGAGGTGTGCTGCTAACCATCAAGCAGCATTTCCCTGAGAGGATACGAATGCTGGGACTGCAAAAAGTCACTAGTGAGGCGAGCGAGGGCTTTCTCAGAGAACAAACAGTTCGTCAGAAACCCTTTCGCCTATTCCAATTGCCTCCGAGTGTTGTGATAATTCACCGACAGCTGATCGGGTGGAATCTTTCTTTTTTTTATATGCAGATTCACACGAAAGGGAAGCCCTGTAATGTTCAATGAAGACCGCGTGAATCAAGGGACAGGAAATGTGAATTAACATTTACTTTGAATTTCTGAAGTTTGTAAGCCTCAGGAAAAAACTTTTTAGGCAAGGTGTTCCAAAGCTCAGCTGTTCTATTGAAAAAAGATCGCTGGGCAAGAGAAGTTCGACAGGTTTCCAAATTCACAACAAAGAGGTGGGAATTCTGTACTCGTCGACTCATCCATGTAGATATTGCCAAGGGTGGAACGATTGATAACAATTCGGAAGAGAATCGACCTTGAAGTATTTGTAGAAGAGAGACAAGTTTCCGACCCTTCTACGATGTTCCAATGAAGTGAGCGAGTCTGTGAGCGAAGAATCACCAACAAGACGAATTGCCTTTCTTCGAATAGAACCGAGAAGCCTCAATGAATGTTTTGGTGCCGAACTCCACACATGAGAACTGTATTCTATGACAGGTCGTATCTGAGCCTTGTAGATCATAAGAAGCTGACGAGAAGTGAAGTATTTCATCGCAAGAAATATAAATCCAAGTTTCTTGAAAGCACTTCATGAGAGATTATCACTGATCGTAATTCCTAGCATCGAGATACTTGATTTTGTAGCAGCAGTTACTCCTGACATCTGAGTATTTGATGAGAGATCGGCTTTTCTTTTGGAGGGGCATGCCTGGGTTTTCGTAGCATCGAATTCCACCAAGTTCATGTCACCCCATTCTATTATTTTTCCCAAGTCGTTAATTTTATTGACGTGAATGTTCCTTTGAATTTTTGTTTTTCGAGCTGGAATGGGGACCCTGGAAGGGAAACTGGTATGAGCAGTACTGTCGCCCGCAAAACTTTGTATTGAACAAGATGTTTTCTCGAGCAAATCATTGATATGAAGCAAATACAAAGTGGGCGCTAGAACTGAACAGAACAGAACATCTGGAAGAGTAGCTACTAGCATCAGCAACCACTCAACCGAGACACTCCAGCCCTGACGAAGTATGAAGCTTCCCGTAGAGCAGCAGATTCTGGAATGGTTTGTCGAGGGGCAACGGAGATTTGTCGGATCCTAAGAATTACTGACCGATAGCATGCATACGTGTTACATGATTTTTACGCGCATCTTGAACATGCGTAATCTCCAAGCAGTGGAACCAGTGTCGAGCGGATATATGAGCAAAACGGGTCGAAAAAGGGTTCCGCGGGCTGTAAGGAGAACTTGCTGATTGATAGATGCATCACGTAGGACTCCGTGCAGCATAAGCGGAATCTTTCTATTGTCTGGATTTACTATCGCAAGGCATTCGATACAACATCACACGAATTTTCGTTGTACCTACTCGAGTGCCTTACGGTACCCGATCAAATAGTGAGATACATCGAACAACTGATGCCGCTCTGGAGGAATCGCTTCACCATAACATCAGGTGAAAGCAGGGTTCAATCAGAGCCAGTCATCATGAAAAGAGGTGTTTTTCAGGAAGATTATCTCATCCCCATTCTTTTCTGCATCTCACCAATGCAATTGTCCGTTGCGCTCAGGAAAACCGGGGGATATAACTGCGGCACACCTGGAGACCGGAGGCAGAAGGTCACCCATCTCTTCAATATGGATGACCTCAAGCTCTATGTCTCTGGAGAAAAGGAATCACAGCATTCCCTCAGGATGGTACACGAGTTCACGCATGCTGTCGGGACTGACAAATGGGCACTGGTTCATCTCAAAAGAGGTCGATGAGAGTATTCCGCTAAGGATGCCCAACCCGTCATACGAAAGCATTCTACATCATTTGAATGCCGAAGAGACATACACCTATTAGGATGTGGAACAAATGCACACCCCGGTGAGAAATGCTCTCCGTGGCAAGTATGGGCAGAAACTACAGCAGATCATGTCTTCAGAGATGTCAGGCAAGAACAAAGTTTTCGCCACCAACATTCTTGAATTCCGATTCTTCTCTACTCCTTCGGATTAGTCAAATGGACTCAGGAAGAGTTGTGGCTACTTGACTTGAGGACTCGTATAATGATGCATATGCACGAAAGCATACATCCGATATCGTCTCTTCCACGGTAAGGAGGCCAGGACTTCTGGGTTAGGAGTGCCTTCACAACAGAATGGCAATGAAAGGAGCCTGTAGAGTTATCGCGAGTTCGGATTCTCTATAGTGCATGGTACGAGACCATGAATATGCAGCAATTGGGGCCTTTTTGTTCAAAGCAGCAAGGCGTGCTGCTGATGAACTTGGTATAGTCTTCGACACTGAGCGGGTAAACCAACTCTGTCACCGAGTTAGAGTCCGAACGTAGGAAAGCTCACATCAGGGCTGCAGGGAATTGTTAAATGCTGCAGCTGCATACAGACAAGCCCATGCATGGAGTCTTCTTCAAGAACATCGAGGACCATGGCTTGTCTGTTAAGATAAAATTTGCCTCCCTCAGGTTAGGTGAGCTGAAGTCGGATACTGAAGGGTTCATCATGTCGTTCCCAGACGATGTCTTCAACACCCTTGTCTCTCGGAGCCGTGTGATGGGTATAGAGGTCCCTGACACTAGATGCAGGGCCTACCGACAGGCGCGCGAGACATTGATGCATTTGCAGTTTATGCGGTCTCGGCCTTTATCCAACGCCATAACGCGGCTTTACGAGTGCAGTACTATCTTCTTCGGCATTCGTATGGAATAGAAAGGACACCGGTACTACCTTACGCTTCAAGAGATATTGAATCCGTAGTGGAAAATGAAAGGTGTCGAATTTTTGGGAACTTTCCATTTCCCACCCTCAGGCAAATACAAGCCAAAAAGCCTGATAGATAGAGTCATTTTCAACCACCGAAGTAAGACGATATTTGTTATTGAGTTTTCGGCCCTAGCCGAAACGAATATCGTCCGAAAAGAGGAGGAAAATCGGACAAATTCACTTTACGAACTCCGCAGGATCCACCCGGACTATTCTGTCAAATAAGTGGTTCTGATTATAGGTGTTCTCGGTGTTTCCAGACCAACGCTACTCTCGGAGCTCAAGACCATACCGGCATGCCGTAATGCGGCAAAACTTTTTGCCGCCGCATGCAGAAGGCCGTTATTCTCGGTTCGTTGCGTCTGCTCAGGGCTCACAATTCTCGGAACCAGTAACCACTCACCTCGCGGTGCGGGGAGTGGTCATTGGCTAATCTTGACGTCAAATAAATAATAATAATTATCGATTTCATCGCTATATACAAATACAAATACAGAAAAAGGAAAAATTACAAAGACGAATAATAAAAATGTGTGACTACCAAATGGCATCGTTCGCTTCTCTTAATTGTGACAATGATAGCATAGCGCACTTCCATGTAACCACGTAATGGGGTCAGTTAGTTGTACTAACAAAACCCCGAGAGGAAAAAAAATGGACATGAACAATTATGATTTCAACATATTTCACGAGTATATTGTGTTCCATTATATCAAGTAGATAATCATTCAGACATAAATATTATATAAATCTATGGTTGACGTTCCCTCTAACAAAAGGCTTTCGAATTTTTCTTGAACGATAACAGTGGTGGGTGCTTGAATTCGTCAGGTATACAGTTATGAACTTTGGCGATATCATAGGAGAACATGAATCGATGAAGAGAGGTAGTATAAATGGGTACAGATGAGTTTTGTCCAAACCGAACACTTATATATTGTGAGCTTCTGATCGCATCTGAATTTTTCAATAGAGATATGAGGGTTTTTAGATAAGTATAATTTTGTGATGAAGCATCAAATGCAAATGCAATTACGTCTTTGCATTCAACGACACTCAAGTACTCGATAGGACTCTGAGCTACTATCTCAGATTGAGAGAGGCACTAGAAATAAACAAAAATAAAGACAATTTCAACCGAAAAGAAGGCATGAAAATCAACAAAGTCCATCTCCGACACACAGAACGAGAGCAGATATAAAGCGGACCAAAATGTGAACGAAGTAGTATGTGCTGTTAGAACGAGAACATTGTGTCCATTGCCTTATACACTTTGATAATGCCCACCACAGCTGTAGGCGAAACGTTAGGTATGAAAACATGTGGACCACGGCAAACAAACCCAGATGAAACCCCAGAATCAGTTACCTCCGGCTGTGAAAGTTCACGTTCTTTGAGTATTATTTCCCTTTGCAGTGGCATGACCGTTATACAAGAAAAAATATCAATCACTTTCCGAGATATACTCGTGCCAATTACCCATATTCTGAAATTTTCTTCTGCTATCGCTTGCACTTTTCAATTCTGCGGTTCCTAAGTTGCCTATTATTTCGATATGGATGAGAAAATAATCAAATAATAAATTTCATATCACCCTCAAAAAATTAATCTTTTTTGTTTTATTGGATCGACTTGCATTATTATATTCCTATAGATGTAAATATAGTCATTCAACGATAATCAATTTTTGTGAATTTTTCCACTTCTCTCAATGTTGTCAATACAGACCAGCCAAGTGAAAAAATTCAAACTGTAATTTGTTTCAGAGGGAAAATGATTGAGGGACCTTGGTTCATTACCCCTTTTCCAGAATACTGACAGATATACTGGCTGTGTCAGAATTCAAGTGCAACCGTCCATTCTGTTCTAATGGAGCGAGGACAATTTGTAGGATGGAATCAAACGTATGATCAAAGTTTGCACCAGGAGAACAATTTATGGTGATGAGAAAAAATACCAAATATATAAAGCAACCTTTTGTTGGTAAAAATCACCAAAAGATTGTTATTTTCAGACAAATGAAGGAATGCAAACTGCACTTGTTTTAAACAAAATAGTTAAGGCTTTTGCGGCCGAGGTTTGCCTCGCGGCCTTCAAACCCGAACCATAGTAGTGATACTGCACTTGGTTTCAGGGTGGGTACTTTACGATCGGATCCACATCCTGTCATTGGCTAGAGTGAAAGCACACCGATTACTTTAACGGATTGTTGATCAGGTCGTAAAGTACCCACCCACGTTAGTTCATTACCTCTTTCCCAGAATAATGACAGATATATCGCACTCTGTGAGAATGCAAATGCAATTATCAATTATCAATTCTGTTCTGATGAAACTTATTTCATTTCCAAATACTACAAAAAATCGATAATCGTTCATCAATGCATAACAGATCTGTAGAACTCCCACACGAAAGCATTCATTCGCCTCTATATCAAGGCCCATTGTATTCATTAATAAAAAAATGTTCCCCTCGATTTGCGAATTGCGTGTTTTATCTCAATAACTGATAGATGCTGCCTTTGCCCAGAAGGCTTCGCTTTTCTCTTGATTGATAGCATTGTTTATGATTTTTTGTTTTTGTTGAGATGGGTGGTATTACTTCTTTTCAGATTGAAAGCATTAGTTTGTCGTGTGATGAAAGCTGATTGAAATTTCGATCTGGGAACTCCGAAAAATAATTGTTGAAAGGAAATTCAAGGCACACAACACAGACATGTTATAGACATTGCAAAATATCAAAATGTTTCAACTGCATGTTTTATCATCAGAGTTATATTTTTCATGATTGGGCATGACACATGTTTCGAAAGCTGATTTTCTTCATCATTACAAGTTTGTTATTGTGATACTGATGGCTGAATATTTCTGGCATAATTCACCAAAGATCAACATTTTCAACGAGATCTTCGAAAATTATTTGAATTTATTTCTTGTAAAAACGTCATATTCAATATCAACTGTCAGAAAACCAGGAGATATGAATCGAAACACATTGGCACCCAGCATCTCTTTGAAATCTATCGAATCACATGTGAATTGATTTCGAACAACATTGTAATTTTCATTGATTTCTGAAATGAGGATTAATGAAGTAATGTGAGTTTTCATTAATTATATTCAATTGATATTTCCATATACGATATAAAACACAGTTCCCGACCTTTCTTCAGAAAGATGAGCTTTCCCAAATGAATGTTAATTCATTAGACTCACTTCGCATGGAAACAGTATTAAGATGCTGAATGAAGATAGAGAAAAAAATGGCTTCTTGTGACATGCCTTTGGAGGGAAAGTTTCGTTTTCTATCGAATGTTCCGAAAAATCTACACGAATTGTTTTTAGAAATTCCGGATTCCGGCCCACTTCAGCTCGAATTGAAAGAAATATACAATTACATCGCGGTTTTTCGGGCTTGAGGGACGTGTTCTGGAATTTTGAGTTTCCGAGCTTTCGGCAGCATCTGCGGCAGCCATCTTCAGCGGCTTGGTCGTAGTTCAACCCCTGTCTGTGAGTCCACTATGACTGAAGTCCACTATGACTGATGGCCATAAGTCATAGTAGACTCACGGCTAATGGGCATTAGTCATAGTCGACTCACAAAGATGGCGGCCGCAGATGCAGCCGAAGGCTCAAAAACTCAAAATTCCAAAACAAGGCCCTTCAGCCGAAAAACTTGCGATGTGTCAACACCGGCTGTGAAAGCCTACGTTCTTTCAAATATACAATTATCACAAAAAAAATAACAGTTACCGGTACCATTCTCATCAACAATGGATTTCCAAAAGAGCAACACGTGTTTCATTTCATTTAGCCCGCTTGAAGAGACTATTATATAGCGAAAAACGTCGTGTTTTCGTTAACCCATTGTTAGTGAGAAGTAACGAAAACTCTAGTATTCGAAGTTGGATATTGATTTCAATCAAAGTATCGGTCACTTAAATTCACATGAACAATTGTTCCATTGCGAAAATAATTGAATACAAATTACTACAGTAAAGTAGGGCTGAAAACGGCTAGTTTTCCTCCGGCATGAAAAATCAAGTATTATTTAGATACATACCACTATCGGTTCATACGTGTAATTCGAAACCATGATATTTTGTGAACTAAAGACCTAAGATTTTTCCACATCCCGAGTCTATTGCGAAAAAGTTCCATAACAGAATCAAATTGTTCGCTTCTTTATGAACAATTCAAGGTGACAAAAATGGAAATTTCATATTGAGCTCTCAAAGGAGTATTTTTTTTATTCATTCCGATTGTTACCAACAAATAAATTACTTATGATATATTCATATTTTTCAATTCAATAACTAAAATAAATTATGACTTTTGGGAGAGAAATCGTTTTTGCGAAAATATTTCCATTGCTTGATTCAATCATTAATTTTCCCAAGTCAGTACCCAATATTATTATTATAATTTTTTCGAATCATCATTTATATTGTTTCTATGTTTTATTCTGGGAAAAATGTGCATCTGTATTCGTTCATTGAATAAACAATGTGTTATAATATGAATAAAAAAAATACTTTCCGATTGCAGAAAGATAAACCCCTTTCATTTTATGATAAACTCATTTGTTCATAACTTTCAGAACTTTTTGCCCGGAACTTCGAATTTTCCGGAAAGTATTAGGATAAAACGAAATGGATAATGCCCGCTCAGTTTATGCTCACAGACCTCCCCCCCATTCTTCACTACTTTTTGTCCCCAGTTTTGAAATTGCTCCAGTACTTTTCAGTACGGTTTTGTCATCAGTAACTTGCAACGTTTATGTCTCTAGCCGCGTTCCCTTGACACTGATCTTCATCTACATTGGTTAATCTTGCCGTTTTTCTAGCATTTCAAATCGCCCCTGCGAAAGTTATTGGCTCTTTCTGCTAACCAATGTTTTTTGAGCACGAAAATTGAATTGGATAAACCTGCCGATGACAGCTGAAAATACAATTATTTAAACAAAGATGCCCAAATATATGTCTTTCTGATTGAAATCACAATACCGTAATGGTACAATCCGTTGCAGAATTTCAAATACGGAAATTTTATGTCAAGAGAATAGTCAACCATGGACGAAATACATACTCATTCATTTCATAATCGCGTATCAATGAGCTCTTCCTGAAAAAAGTAATTAATTATCAAATTTTCCGAATTTGATATTGGAAATTTTGACGCGGGATTTCATATGTCGTATCTACTGTCTTGCTTACTCATAACACAATCTCCGTTTCTCGCGCATATCAGAGACGGAGTGAAATCGGTCAAGCGGTATAGTTTTTCGTTGATGTGAAAAGTCCCTCTTCCTGAAAACTGTTGAAAAGCTGAAATGATTACATAAACGTCGACGAATTATGTTTTCAAAGGTTTACTTTTGTTTCCTGTTCCACCCCACATCAGTTTTCATTTCCCCTTGGACCTGCCCAGAAGTCACATGTTAGGAAGTAATAATCCAAACAAATCTATCAATACTAATTAAATCACGAGCCGAATTTACAAGGTAGTTTATCATCGAGGAGTCTTGCTAACTACCGTTCGTCACGTGAAGAGTAGAACATTTTCACAAACACATGTGTTATGACACGTGTTTGTCAAAATTAATGAACTTGACGCAAGAAGTGGTGGTTTCAACGTGAGGCGACATCGCCGGTAACTCCCCCGCTCGCGTGTTGCCATGGACACGGAGGGCGTCACCGGAATCCACCTGGTTGTCACTCCACATGTCTCGTTTTATGAAATACATGAACTCGATGGGTAACCTCTCGTACTGTTCTGGTATAGGTGTATTTCGTACTGGTTTTCGAGATTCTTTCATCAATCATGTATTCTTAGATAGGTAGGTACCTATGTTGTTATTGTTATGATGTCAAGAGCGACCGTATATTAGCACTTTTCAAATTGATTATTTTTCCTTATTTGATTTCCTGCCTCATTGATCATGTATTTTATTCACACTCATTCGATTCCTGTCCTAGACTTTTAGGTTGGAAATTAATCATTTTGTTTACTGAGAAGGGGAAGTGGTGAATATCTTTCCCACCTCTTTTGAGAATTTCCACCCCGCTCGTATTTCATTCGTAACATCAATCAACTCATCGGAATTCACGAAGTGCTCAGATCCCCGTCAAGTATACACACCCCAACGTAGTTATACACAACAAGCATACCCGCCTGACACAATATTATAGCTACCACACACTAACTTAGTACTGAATTTACATGAAAGATATACCTAGCTACTCACTTCCTTCCTAAAAACCCCATTCCTCTTTAATGATTGATGCCTCACTCAGATTTCAAAAATGAAAAGTAACCACTTCATCAGCCATTTTCTGTACAGTATCTTTCGCATTGTCGCTAATCACGGCCTGTCCATATTTATTAATGAAAATGTCGCAAATATTCCAGTTATTGAAACATTGCCTATCTGCAGAAATCCTGCGTGACACAAATGAGATTTGTGAAATATTATTGTTATGCCAAAAGCTTTCCTTGAGAGACGAAACCAGAGTGTTCATACTTTATTTTATTTTTGACCTCTACGGAGGTAAACGACATTTACCAATGACAATAGTGACATTGTTAGGAGCTGGAGTTTGCCTTGCTACGCCTACTTGAAACATAAAAAAATATTGAAATTATTATTGCAAATATTAACACCTTGTTCATTTTATAAAATATTTCGAATGATTGTGGATAGGATAGCATACAAAATCCAGGAAAAGATAAAGTTTCACTCTCGAGAAATGATGATGACTTTCCGCCTACATACACAAGAATGGCCAAACATAAGTAGCTAGTATCAGAAGCAAAATAAACAATATACATCTCTAGACACTCTTTTGTATAAGGTTTTCTATCTTTTGCCAATTGTGAGTTTCTGCATCACTAAGAAGAAATAAATAACTAGGTATACTGCAGGAACGTCATAATAGTACACATTTTCTTTTTCAGAGCTCGAAGGAATAGTCCAATAGCTCAACAAAAAGTACCAGAGTTTTGTTATGGCTTTTATTGGTATTAAGTTAAGTTTTTGGTCCATAGGTTATATCAAGATGCATGAGAACTCTGATGAGTTGACTTATAACTAAAAAATCCAGAGTAAAAATTCTCGATACCTCGGATCATCCATTTTCAACAAATTCAATCGAGAGAACCATTTTCAGAGATTGTCAACAGATGCGCACTTCATGAATCTGGTAAAGTCACATTTTGTGCGCCCCCAACGGCGGTTTGTGGTTACATGTTATGTTCATAAATTTGTCACATCATTTCCGATAATTTCCAAATCGTTCATTTCTATACTAAAAATTCAGAACATTCATGTATTATATCGAAAAAGGGCTCATCAATTTTGGTTTCGAGATGTTCAAAACTCAAATCTTGAAATAAGTGTTGTACAGATTACATATCTTGAGAAAAAATTTATCTGCAGTAGGTACTATATATTTGGAGAAAGATAATATAACTGGATGAATTAATGAATTGAGTTCATAGGAACTTCTTAAAGCCGGATTTATAGATTCGGACGCAGCCGCTACCACTGCGGTTGCAATAGCCGTACGAAATTGAATGTGTGCTAGAGCATGTGTGAATTTATAAACTAAATTCCAATCCAAGTTTCAGAGCATGTAAACAATGATCAGAGCGTTATCATCTCGTGCCCTGCAGGTATCTGCAATGGTAAGCTGCTACGAACGCTTTTCACTTTTGATGCAGATGCGTATTCAGATTCAGTGCCAATGATTGTGTTGTTTGAATTGCATCTTTTAGAATTCATACATTGTAGTTTCAATATTGTGTTTTATTAAAATACTTGCGAATTAGGTATATCAGTTATATATTTCTAAAATTTCTTATTCAAATAAATTGAAAAAACATTACAATAATATGTTGTCCTCATTGCGACTCTGGTGAAAACTTACGTACACGTGATTTTCTTACATCTACTGAATCTTGGATTGGAATGAGCTATAGATTCGCAGCAGCTGCCGCAGCCATTGTCACTGCCGCGCGAGGATAGCCAAATTTATCTCTACCAACAGCGGACGAATGACATAAAATACGATATTCATGAAGCTGACAAAAGAATTCTGTGTTTCTAGGTAAAAAAAGCAAATGAGTAGGGGTTATTTTTTCTACCACATATATACCAAAATTCAAAATTGTTGAAATATGAATCTTGCGCTTTCATATTCTACACCACCAGGAAGAAAGTACACATACTGTATCTCAACTACAGACTTGTACACGCCTATTTTTTGTACTAGTGATACTATTGGTGAACGAAATATCAGAATTTATTTAATAAGACAGTCCATGTCAAAATTCACTCGTAAACTACCGCCTGATTGGAATTGCAGCTTTGAAAAATGACATTTGCACCTCCACATTCCGTCAAAAAAAGAAAGCTCTCACTTTGGTTTACCAGATAGAGTGGGTTTGACTAAACAAAAAAATATCAGTTAACGCACCAGGGTTCGCAAATAACCATGCTACTTCTGGGGTATATGGTAACAAAGCCTACTTGTTGAACGAATTCGGCGTTTGATATGTTAATACCATAAATAACATTTACTGCTGCAGTGTATATAAGTCAGCGTCTAATCGCGAAATAAGGTATTAGAACATCCAGCGACGGCTCAATCGATCTGAAACATGAAGCTAGCCTAGTTCGTAGTATAAGAAACGTGAAGATCTGGTCAAAGTTAGGAAGATACAAGAGATATGTTTCGACCGATACACTCAGATAACTTTAGCGACGCAGCAAAAAATACTTGCGCACACTGTCTGTTGTACAGGAAGTAATTATCAATCAATGTGCGTCCCAAGTTCCCTAATACGGTCTATATATAATATGAATTGAATATAACGTGGATATTCAAACATAGGACGAAGTTGTATGCTCCATCAAAACGATACCATTCAATAAAAAATGTTATAAAGAAAATATATAGAAATATAAGGTAATATTAATCCCGGAAATACCTTGTACTGAGGAGAGGCAGAATAACCCGAAACCGGTCTGCAAGTGTGCCGTCCCAATAATATGGCAATATTAGAATTATATATTTTTATTTGGTAATGTTTAATATACGCCTCCATAGGAGTGTATCGTGTCAGCAGGAAAATATGCGTGTTTTATGTCGTGAGTATAGAGATTGATGGACAACCTAGCCCAATGAAAAGAATATATTACGTTTGTTGCCAGTCATACATTTGTAAATCAAACGATTGATGTTTCAGACAACATACCTATTCACATCTATATTTTTGTCCCTTTTTCTTCTGGATGTAAACCCTATCCATTTCATTTTCGCAATATGACCTATTGCCATATGAACAACGTCAGTAAGTTTACTTTACTTCAATCATCAGTTCCTTTTTTTCGTTGCAAATGAAGCTATATGTGATATTCCTCCTAGAAATGCCCAACGAACCGATATCTCAAACCTAATTGACCAATCTGACATGGAAAATCACAGAAATATATTCTTGTGTATCAGAATAGCTCTACAGTCGAATAATTATTTAAATCATCACTATAAATCCAATAGTACACGCTAAAAACGACAAAAAACATCCGTAGAGCAGCGTGATAAATAAAGCATTTTTGATGGGCCATGCTCAATTTATCCGATATATTATGTTTAATTGAGCGTACGACAAGATTTATGCTCGCTTTCCCCAACATCTAGATAGCTGTGGTAAACGAGCGCGTTGTGAAAATACCGATAAAAATGCGAAGAGACGGTACACATTCACGATACGGGATAATGCATAACTAATACGATAGAGATGTCGAGTACTCATTAGTTATATTCAGTATAAGTGTTTTTTTATAGGCGATTAATAATATTTGACATGTAAGTAATAGTATAATTAGTGGTATACATGTTTGAATATTAACACCTCATTTCTAACATTGACATTTCAAGTTTGTTATATATGAAGCTCAATCGACATAGGATACGAAGAGATGTATTACTGAATAAGAAAAACTCACATCGAATCAAAACGATGAAGTCATATTACAGTAATGCCCAAATTTCAAATTGCGCGTACACTCGGATAACTAGTGAAAGTTGCTCAGATACCTAGTTATCTAACGAATCAAATAACACTTGCGACCACAAAAATTCGTCGGTTGTTCCGAAGGGATCAGAGAATAAGGTACATTTGACGGAAAAATAAAATCAGAGCTTTTCTCTCCATGAATAATTGTGGCCGTTATGAAGCATTTCGAGAGCATTTATGAACATCAAACTATTTTTTTGTATACCCTTCACCAAAATCCATCGGATGCAGTTCGAGGAAAGAATAAAGAACGGAAAATAATAAATGTGTGACATCAGATTCGTTTCTCGTCTACAATATATAAATGTTGCTAGCGATGCTACGGTTGGTCGAAAAAGCAGCTGGTCAGACTAACTCGGCGTGCAGCTATTTTTTAATTGGTCTTCCTCCACTCGGTCGGTGTGGGAGGCCAGCAAGGGTCAGACTTGGAAAAACGACGAAGACATTCTTTATGGTCTTGATTAAAAACCGGCTTACTTCAATTCACACATTGGCCAGCATTTCAATATTCTTTGTATCGTTCCGATATATACGTATATATCCTGTGCAAATTATATTTGTTAGTGAACAGATAATTTGTTAAACTGATTAATAAAATAGATGGATAGTTCGATAGATCTCATTAGAAGTGTGAAAGGAGATCTGTTCATTATTATAGTTAACATCGATCGAATAAAGAAAGGTAATTATGGGAAAAATATATGTGAAAGATTCTCTGGGAGATACAGTCCGTAGATAGATAGATAGATAGATAGATAATTTATTTAACTACGTACATATACAATATATATTTGTAGCAGGTCAAAGAAAAACCATTTAAAATAGGTCTGCACTCAATATTAAATCAGTCACATAAACATGTATAGAACGTGAATCTACTACTATACACATACATACACACATATATATATACATATACATATACACACATACATATGTATGAAAATAAAATGATATTATTTGACTCTAACTTCACATCTCACTGACCGGTGCGTCCATTTACTCCTGAATTGAATAGAACCCCTTTTCTGAAAGATATCTTTTCAATATTTTTTTGAAGCAAGGCTTGTCTAAAATTTTCCAACTGGAGGGTAATTTATTATAAAGAGCAATATCTAGAGAATTATTTGCGGATTTATTTAATCTATATCTCTGTGGTCTGAGATGCCCAGCACCGCGAGTGTTATAATCATGAAAGTTTGAATTTTTGCTCAGTTCATTATTTTTAGTATGAATTTCTAGTATTTGATGAAATATATAAAGAGCAGGTAGTGTCATAACTTTAAATTTTTGGAATAAAGGTTTACAATGGTCCCTGAAGGCAACATTAGCAATAATTCGGATAGCTTTCTTTTGAAGCCTGAATACTTTTACAGAGTCAGATGCATTACCCCATAGGGTTATTCCATAAGAAATGTGCGAGTGGAAAAAAGCATAATAGACATTCATTAGTGTGTCAGAACTTAGTACATTTCTTAGTTGTCTCAAAATGAAAATTGAGCTAGAAAGCTTAGCACAGAGCTTCTCGATGTGAAATGACCAATTCAGCGAGGGATCTAAAAAAATTCCTAACAGTTTTGTGGGTTCATTGATTCTTGTTGCTTGTGAAGAAAATATTATACGATTGGTTTTGCTTGCATTGAGTTTCAAACTATTTGCTGCAAACCAGGATTCGGCCTTTTTTTCAGTAGTTTCATTTTTTGTTTTCTCGTATATATTTTGATGAAAAATAGTGGTGTCATCTGCGAACATGATGCAGGTTGAGTTGACTAGGTAGTAAAATAAGTCGTTTACATAAATAATAAATAGAAGGGGCCCCAGAACAGAGCCCTGCGGTACCCCATATTTCATTGCTACTGTTTCTGACGTAATACCATTGAAGCACACTGATTGTCTTCTCTCTTTGAGATATGAATCGAAAAGAGCTAAGGGAATACCTCTTACACCGTATAGGTTCAATTTTTCTAATAATAAATCGTGTTTTACGCAATCAAATGCTTTTGTTAAGTCAAATAGAGTCATTGCAGATTTCCTGCCGTCTTCAAAACCTTCTACTATGTTTTCAACTGCCTTTTCTATAGCTTTCATGGTAGACCTGTTTTTCCGAAATCCAAACTGATTTTCGTGCAGCAATTTTAATTTCTCAAAGTACATGGATAACCGATTTTTCAAAATTATTTCGAATATTTTTCCTAAAAAAGGGATAAGAGATATAGGTCTGAAAGTATTTGGTTCATTAAAATCACGAATTTTATGTATTGGGATAACTTTACTATATTTGAAAATATCTGGAAAAACACCTGCACTAATACAGGTATTGAATAGATTTGTCAATGTAACCACTATCAAATCTATGGTATTTTTTAGTATTTTTATATTTATTCCAAAGATATCCGTGGCACTGGTGTCCTTCAGAGACTTCACCGCCGCGAGTACTTCTTCCTCAACAACAGGTTCTAGAAAAAAAGAGTCCCAGGTCGTAGGTATACTTACGAATAATTCTGAAAAATTTATATTGTTCATAGGCAAGGTTCTTATAATTTCTTCCGCTATGTGACCAAAAAAACTGTTGAAATCGTTGGCCCTTAAAGAAGTGTCAATTGATTTATTATTCGGACGATTCCTCTCGTAATTTATTAGTTTCCACGTATCTCTCATTCTATCGGCGGAAGTATTTATGTAATTGTCATAAGCATGTCTTTTTGTTCTTTCAATGGCACATTTATATTGATTTTTTAAATTTTTATAGACTGAATAATCATTTTTGTCTTTGGTAACATCACAAACTGTTTTTACACATTCTAGAGTATTACGCATATTTTTTAATTCAGTGTTAAACCAGTTTACTGGGGGCTTGTTCTCACTACGCACTTCTTTCAGTGGAAATGATGTTTCGATAGCACTTTTGAGTGTGAAAGTTATAAACTCAGCTGAGCGGTTTATTTCAGTATTTATGTCACTATGTTTTTGTTCAAAATTATTCACGGGTTTCCAATCAATATTTTCCAAGATATTTCTTAGGTTTTTCAAGCCAGCATGGGTAATCACTCTTTTCTGCAGGGTTTGTGAAGAAGAGGTGGTATTTCTGTTTATGTTAATAAATTGACCTTTATGGTCCGACAAACATAGATCAACTATTCCACAGTTATACGATATATCCTCTAGATTGGTAATAATATTATCGAGACAGCTAGGTTTGCTTCCAGGAACAATTCTTGTAATATCTGAGATTATTATATTTAAACCAAATGATGAGATAATATGGGTG
>JAVJAQ010003989.1:0-378819 GCA_032362365.1 Zygogramma bicolorata
ATAAGAGACAGTGTTGAATTTCACAGATATGCGTTTATTGCAACTTAATATTTATTGCTCTAGATAGATTTATATTAGATATATACTTTATTGTCTAATAAAAATCATTCCTTGTTGACAAAGCTTGTTGAAAAAATTGTTGTATAGTACTTAAAAATAGGATGAAAGATAAAAAATGTAAAAACACAAATATTCAAACACAATTGTGAATAAAAGGAGTTCAAATGTCAAGTAGATAAAATATAACAATATAAAATAAGATTCAACATATATGCTTGACAGTTTGTTGAAAAAATAAGTTTTGTATAGTCCTTATAAAAAATTGTAAAAACACGAAGACACACATTTTGAACATGATTTCACATGTCATGGAATTAAAATATAATATACCTTCTACAGTTTAAAATGGGTTTTAACCTATAGGTGGCAATATAAACATAAAAAAAATCTGTTACTTGCTGAGTTTTGTAATTTTCGTGTTCCTGAGTTCCAACCATATTTAGTTTTTTTTTGAATCAGACAAACAGTTTCCAGAATGAAAATACAAGAAAAAGTGAGAATTTTTTCTCTCTCATGGATATTTTGAAGCTTCTGTAGTCTGTTAAGATTTTCGTTGTGTACAAAAAAATAGAGCAATGTACTGCAATAGTCAAAGTGGGGTGCTATTCATTGATTTATACATTGTTTATAAAAGATGAATTTTCGTGGCAAATGACATTGATTAATATAAATATTCTATGACAGCTGTTCATCTCGCAGTTGTCCCAAACGATATTTGCTACCTATTAACATGCATTTTGACAAAATGGTTATGGCTGAAGGAATAATAGTCAAGATGAGTGAGCCTCTGAAGAAGCTGACCACTGCAGCATTTCTATTTTGTCTTTAGAGGTCAGGAGTGTTTTATATAGGTTAAACAGAAAGATCATTCAATACACGTATGAAAGAACATATAGATTTCAAAATGGAAAAACATACTTTAATTATGCATCCCACCCCATAATATTCGCTGTAATTTCTAATCTTGAAAAATGATTTATTTTTAATATTCTTCATGCTACTATGTTCTTTTCTTACAAGAGCAATGTTTTTTTCGAGAAGTCAATATTGAAATTGACTAATTGTGCATGAAGTTTTGAGGAAAATCCTCAAAATTGCTAGTATTATATTCGCCACGTTATTATGAAACCATATCTTTTTATTTTGTACATACTTTCTATAGACGCCGTACGAGTCTTTTCGCTCTTCTTGCTGAAATTCTCCGAAGCACGCCTTTCTGGTTTCCTTTCTTTGGATTTCGACCTTTCCTCAGTACTCGATCGCTTCGGCTTGACATCCCCCATACTACTTCTCCTCTCTTTGCTCTTGTTCTCTCCCTTATCAGGGCTATGGTGCTTCTCCTTATCCTTTTTCTCCTCGTTTCTACCATCCACACTAGTTCTGCTCTTCACTGGGGAGTGCACAGAATCAACAGACTTCCTGTTCGGATCCTGGGGCTGAATTTTGACCAGTTTCGGAGGGCTGGAAACTTCTGGTGTCAGCGGTGGAACAGGTTCTTTTCCACCAACACGTCTTATAATGTCTGGGGTAGAGAATAATGCAAAATCATCTGGAATAGGCTTGACCACTTTCTTTTCTTTCTTTGGAAGCTTTTTATCGACAGGCTTAGCCTCCTCCACTGGCTTTTCTACTGGAGGCTTCTCTTCTACGGGCGTTTTCTCCTGCACTTTTTCCTCTTTTACGTCCTTTTTCGCTTCTTTAGTTTCTTTCACTTCTCTGCTAACACTCTTTTTCCTTTTAGGGCTTCTTGGAGGCCCCTTAGACTCTGATTTTGACCTCCGACTAGCTCTTCTTGGTGTTGGTTTCGCTTTCACATCCTCAATTTCAAAATCAGAATCGTCACCATCATCCTCATTCTCGAAGTCCATTTCGTCAACGAAATCATCATAGTCATCACTTTCTTCTTCGATAACTTCCTTCACTTTAGTTTTTTGCTTGGCAGGCTTCACTTTTTCTTGTTTGGTAGTGGATTTGCCACCAGTCTTGATGATTTTAGCTTTGGATTTAGGAGTTTCAACTGTCACACGATTTTCCACACTAACGGGTGATCCATTTGTTTCACTTGTTTCCATAGACTCACTCCGAGAACCAGAACCCTCCAATGAAGCATCTTCCGATGAAGATTGTGTTTTTTCGGGGGCTACAGTTTGTCCAACTGCTTGCTTCACAACTTCCACTGGTGCTGGTGTTGACACTGGGATTGGAACTGCTTTTGGTGAAGCTGTTACAACTTTATTAGTTTTAACAGGTGGTGCTATGGTGATTGACTGCAGCAGTTTGACTTTAGGTGAGGCTTTAATCGGTTTATATGCACTAGACATTATCAAGGGAGGGGGCTCTGACATACTCAAAGGAGGCATTTTGGCTACTGGTTCAGGTCCGTCTAGTATACTGAGAGCTTTAGCTAATTCATCTTCTTGTGGAGAGCTAGGCCTTCTTGGAGACACTAGTGCCGTGTAATCGTGATCTAGCTTGAAGTTGTGCAAGTTACGAGCAACTTCCTCCACGTCCACTGAGTGTGTCCTCACGACTTCTGAAAATTTGTACATTCAACACAGATTTGTCTGCTGTTATTACCACTTACCTTCATTTATGGCATCAGGAATGTATGTTACATTATTCACTGTGATATCGATACCCTGTTTCTCAGATTGGTTGAATTTCATAATCTGTATATTTGTTGGTCCATTTCTCTGTTCTACAAAAAACATATTTGACTGAAGGCTGATGAAATGTCAAAAAAATGTTACTTACTCAAAAATGTTTCAACTGTATCTTGATCTGGTGTCACTGTGCCATCTTCTCCGACAAGCAACAGCAAGCTGTTATCCAGTTCTTCATCTTTAATATCAGTTACTTTGACAACGCTGTTAGCCATCTTTCAGTTGCTTCTGAAAAATGCTGTGATTCAAACATACCATAGTTTTCAATTCAGGTGATGATTAGTGTGCATGAAAGCTAGCGAATGTTAAATCTGTGAGGTACCTGCAAGCCTCTTTCTGATAACGGTATAAATGATATCGCAAATGGGGAACGTCGAATAAAATGAATAGTATGATAACACAAGTTTATTGGTATCAGGAGGGAACATGCAAATCAAAATTACACAATTTCTTCAACAAATAGATGAAACATATACAAGTAATGTGACAACTGATATAACTGTTCCTGTACCTAGTTGTTAGATTCAGTCTCAACAAAACACGTTTGTTTATTCGTTATTTGAGGTGATGTACAATCAATTACTAGTGGTTTGTTTATTGATCGCTGTCTTTTCACTTCCCTCCATTCACTGCGGCCCGTGTACCTCACATGTTTTTTCGAGCACTTGCTAGACCAAATACTGCTTTCAACTAGTGATAACATAAACTTTCTTTCTTGACTGTTTAATTTCGCTGTATTTCTAAATAAAATTGGGTATCCATTTTGTTTAAAAAATCCAGCGAAACGACGCCATCGCCACTGACGGAAATGGAAGAAACCGAAGAATCGAATTTGACAAACGACAAGTGAAGTGACGCAGTGAAACTCAAGCCTACTTCGGCACTTCGGCTGTCAAAGGAAAGCGGATAGTGCTTTGCTGTATGAAGCATAAAGCGCTTCACAAGTCTCCTAGACGGTTCATAAAATGTCATTTGATTTGAGTACTTGACATTTCACCATGAAAAGCTCTCAAATTTTGTAAACTGCAAAGATTATTGTTCTACAAACTACTTTTTGTAAGCTGTGAGACGCAGCGAACAAAATTTGCCTTTTCATCATAAAAAACTGTATTTATTTTGATAGCGGCTTTAAGCACTGTAAGCTGTTAGACCTATGCTTTAAAGACATTTAGTGGCGAATATAAGCAACGATTCTCTCTTTCTCTATGATTTCTTGGCCTTTGTTTCCGTACGGCGTATTCAGCCAAACGATTCATTTATCTGCAGACTGGAAGAACTGTCAGCTGTCTATCACGTGAAGCGTAAAAGCAGCTGCCACTACAGTAAGGATCCTTTACTGTGCTGCCACCCTGCTAGACGCACCCTACGGCTACGTCTACAACAGAAAAGCGAAAATGGGATTGCTGAACGGCACTTTTTGTAAATCAAGAAGACGTCACTTTGATCAATTAATGAACACCACTTTGACAATATACTTTGACATTTGTTGGGAAGTTTTGTGCAGAAGAAGTTATGGTGCAAAATATGGTTCACTAAAAATAAGAATTCAGTGAAAGTGGAAGTTGAAATGAAAACTACTAGCTGTTGCATAAATCCACCTCAAATTCCTTAACGAGAACTAACCTTAGGATTAAAACAATTTTTTGACAACCAGAAGGGTGAAAATTTCTTTTTGCGCCAATCAGAATAATGTTGGATATCGGATCTATGTAAATCCAGCCTAAATGCAAAATATAAGTATAATATCCATTGACGTAATATAACATGGACTGGGTGTCGCTTAACCCTCAAATACAAGTTCTTGCGGCCCGAACCAACTACTAAGGGCATCTGCGTCATAGTCCACATCGTCATAATGTGTTACGTCATCAGTAATATGTGTTGCATATTTAGATTCCATATTCCATAGGTAATCAGTTCTTTCCTGGTAATCCTATTGATTCTTAAATATTCACTAGATTATTGAAAAATATTCAAGAATGGGACACCAAATTTTCACTGCAAAAAATGTCCAATGAAACTCCACAAACGCATAAACACTAAAAAGATAATCGAAAAGGTCTTAAATAACCATAGAGATAAACCAATTCACTATTGAACTCTTCGAATAGCTTCAAAAAATCGCAAGAACAAATCAACAGATCAACAACCCCCTCACTGTAAAACGGATTTTTGGCTATGCAAATATGCAACAAGTGATACATTGTGATGTCACTTCACTCGTAAGTGGTGACGCAGTTGCCCTTAGTTTTATATGTTCATGCCGTTTTAGGCATGGGGATCAATCCTCTCACTCTAATGCCCAGTCCATGTTATATTAGGTCAATGATAATATCATGTAACCAATCATTAACCACGTTCACATACGCAGTCGCGAAGCCACAGCGACATACGTGTCAAAAAGTTGCAGGTTGTGGATGGATGTTTTGATGTGCCGGCCAAATTTATACAAATTGAAGTCTTGAAATTGTATACGATTCAATAGTCTTAAGATGAATATCTGGCTATTCCCTATTCTAGGTTTGTAGGACTCTCATTCATTCATCCTGCTTTTTCAAAATAATCTCTCATTTTCAGCGTTATATGTAACCTTTTCCACGACACATGCAAGTATAGGAGGTTACATTAGCCTATCAGATAAAAAAAAGTTCATTCAAGTACTAGCTAGATCCTTTCAAGTAGAAGGAGATGATGTGGCTTCGTCTTACTATGGTGCAAAGGGGCTGAAATTATTGAATGAACCCTATGATAAAAAATATGCTGCTGATAACTGCCCCCACATCAAGAAAAATTGGAATCCAACCACAAACTTGGAGAGCACTTTCAATGCGCTCAGTACTTGGTCTCTATTAGGCTGCCAAGGGAGCTTGCATACACCTGCGAATATAAAGGCTAGTAAAAAAAACCTTGGTGAAGTTTAGTTTGTCATGCAGTAGTAAGTGATCAGAGGCTTTTAAGAGATAATTAAGAGCCTAGATGCATTCACAAGGGCAACATTATTCACTTGATAGTCTGAACATTACAAAAAAACAGTAGTTGAACAAATATTTGATTGAAAGTCATTTGTGTATAATTTTTTTTCTGCTATTATATCATACCAGAATTTGAAAAAAAATTAAGAATTCGGAATGTTGAAAGTTGCAATACTAATGAAATTGAAAAATTATCTGATTAATTAATTCACAAAATTACTTATCAGCAACTCCTAGTCTGAATTCAACTACAGAAAATACACATCTGTTTCTTTGAAATTTTGGAAATTAATTTTGCACTCATGCAACTTGAAGGTCATACAGGGGCTTTTTGAAGTTAGCAATTCTTTGTTGTTTGATGTCTGGTAAATCTCATAAAAATTTGAAAAATCTCAAATATTGTTGAATTGAGGTAGGTACAACAATAGAATAACAATGGTTATTTTCCTCAATGCATATTACCAATAAAAAAATTGGACTATTATTATTATTAGACTACTTTTAGAGTTTTTCCAGCAAATAATTGCAATAGACCTGTGTAACTGATAAAACTGATCAAAATGAACCTGAAATTTGGCTCACTTTTCAGGTACTTTACTGTGTGTGTCTTCAATTTTGAAGCTTTCTGAGTTTAAATTTTTTCTGGAAATAATCTAACATTTATCCCATCTACACCAAACTTAATTGATCAAAACACGTGCATTTCCATAGTTTTCGAAAAAAAAATTCAAGCAAAAGCTTTCTTATATAATAAAGTAAGATTTCATTAAATTAATATACACTGAAGTCATTTGCTAAGCAAAACTTCAAAAAATTGATGTGCAGCACACATCTCAAAAGATTACAATTGGTGCACTCTGAATATAACTTGCGAGATAATAAAAAAAATGCAAATGAATTTTCATTTAGAAAAAAACTTATACACTGATTAGATTGATTTGCATCAAAAAACCTTCAAACAATTAATCAGTAGTATAATAAAAAATATAATAGTGCTATGAATAGTGACAAACTATGAGTAAGTGGTGATCTGATAATGACCTGCAGCTGAACAATTAGAATAATCTTTTGGAATCCCTTTATTTTTCACTCGTCTGGGCTTGCATACACAAAACATTTCGGATGCTGTCCCATAGTCATACATCAATCTTCCTCTCAAAATAGTCTTTCACGCTTAACGTCAACGTTTCAAATGAATGTAAACAACTTAATTCGATAGTTCGATGAAAACAAACTAATAGTCAATAAAGAAAAAATTGTTTTTATAAATTTCATTTGTCGTTTGAGGGATGTTACAGAAAGTTGTCTGGTAAGAGTATGTGGTAGATCAATTTACAATATTCTTAGGATTACATGTTGGCAACTCATTGAACTGGGAAATTCATATCAATTTTCTTTGTGAAAGGCTTGCTTCTGCCTCTTTTGCTCTGTATAGGTTAAGACACATCACAAATAAGCCGGTTCTACTATTGTATTACTATGCACATTGTTACTCTCAATATGGAATCATTTTATGGGGATCCTCTAGTTTTGTATAAAGTGATTTTATTTTACAGAGAAGAGCTGTGAGAAATATTGCATCCTAAAAAGTTAGGCAGTCATGTAGAGACAAATTTAGAGAACTGGGAATCCTACCATTACCTTCTATTTACATCCTAGAACTGTTGATGTATGTGGAATCAAACTACAATACATTTATAAGTACCTAACAATTTTAATCAACTATTTCACATGAAATTGTAATGATTTGTTAATCCCATCACACTCACGTGGGAATTATCATTTATAACAAGCTCCCTAATGATTTGGAAATAATTACAAGCCTTGATAGTCCAGTAAATGAAGATCCGAAACTAGGGAAAGTTGTGAATAAGTCTATGAGTTTTTCACGTGTGGCTCAATTTGTAGGTCGTCACAGATGTTTTCAAAGGACCCAAAACTTAACACGATTGCGTTCATGGCAATGGCCGAAAATGGCCCCCAAACCCAAAAAAATGGGTTTCCCGCCAATATCTGGCTAAAAATACGAATACGAGAATATTCGTTCATACAAAAATTAAAGATCGTCTCATTATCTACAAAAATGACCCTTAACATTTCCGAAAACTCAACAGTTTTCATGCGATTTCGCAGTTATGTAGTAAAAAAAAAACAACCGCGAATTAAAAAATTATTAGCCATAAAAAATATAAACTAGAGCATTTTGGCTTCAAAACAATGTGCATAGCAAGTCGATAAAATGGCTAATAATTTTTTAATTCGCGGTTGTTTCGCAGATTCTACATAACTTCGAAATCGCATGAAAAATGTAAATAAACAAATCAAAAAAAAATCAGAGATCATTCAAGACCCCCCCAAGGACCCATTATAAAGAAAAATTTCCGATAAAAGACTATTTTTGAAAAAAAATGTAAAAAAAATTAATTGAACAGTGTCGAAATGGTGCGGAAAAAAACTTTCACAGCTTATTAAATCTTTTTGCCAAATAAGAAAAATCTTCGAAATACATGGAATGATAGCTACGGGTTTCATCATTATCTTGAACATTGAATCATTGAAAAATGTCAGTTTTTGCCTGAGTTATGAAACAAATCGATGAAAACATATTGAAGCGAATGCATAGACAACAGATTTCCGATAAAGAAAGCAGCAGCGGAAATGAGGAGAGATTTGGATCCCTTTATCTCGAAAACTGTTGAGTTTTCGGAAAAAATGATAAGGGTCATTTTTGTAGATGAAATGTGAATGAGACTATCTTTAATTTTTGTATGAACGAAAATTATCTAATTCGTATATTTAGCCAGATATTGGCGGGAAACCCATTTTTCTGGGTTTGGGGGGCCATTTCGCTGGGCCACCGTGCTGGGTAATCGCACGTTAAAAGGTAAGGCCTCGTTGATCCATTGCTCGCACAAGTTTCGACTTTTGAGGGTTGACGTTCGTCAGCTGGTTAACGGAACGAACAATTTTAGAACAACAATTTTAGAACAATTTCCAGCCATTGTCATGAACGCAATCGTGTTAAGTTTTGGGTCCTTTGAAAACATCTGTGACGACCTACAAATTGAGCCACAAGTGAAGAACTCATAGACTTATTCACAGGTTCGTCCCTTCAGTTACTGGGCTATTAAATTGTTCATACACACTTTGAAAAGACTGCTATTGAACAGCTAATTCTATTCTGTCCAGGAGTATCTAGATTTTAACTTTTAGTGTTTTGACTTCTTTGATTTATCTATGCAAGTTCACCTATTTTATTTATATTCCGTTTCATTTATATTATGTTTCATTTATATTGTTTAATTGGGAGACTTTGTTCTCAAAACAATAGTTTTGTGACGTCTCCCATATCATGTAAATGATATTATGGACAATAAAGCTACTATTACTATTAATAGCCAGTCCTTCAATACAAGGATAATTGAGTTATCTGTCAGTAAAAACTGTTGGTTATTTTCATCTGACATATAGCTTGCATTGAAAAATCGGCCCTAAGAGAGTTGAAGATAGTAACTTAGCACTATTTTTTCTCAATTTAAAAAAAAATCCTATACAATTAAAGTTTGTTTATTCTGAATAACCATCACATTTGCTACATGACAAACGAAACTTCACCATAACCGTTCCTCAGTGCCCTTTTAATTATAGAGGTTCCTTTTTCAGGACATCTCAGCCGTACTTGCAAACGAAAAATCCTCCCTACCCGACCTTCGCTTCGCAGCAGAGTCCCTATCCCTTCTCAAACAACCCATCCCGAACCCTACGAAAGTCGCTCAGCTGGTACAGACCAAGCTGAAGGAAGACGACGGCTTGCCCAGCCTAGGGCAAGCCCTCCACCTCGCTGCCATACTGGGAGACGCCGGTAAATTCGCCCTGGACCGCGTTGAAGACGTCGTCGTTCAAGCCGACGAAATAGACGGGAAGATCCTCCAGTGGGAGGGGGGCCTCACCGCCACTTCCTTGCTGATTACGGGTCTGTTGCGTTTGCCCGGGGCCACCCCCTTCACGGCCGTACAGGCAGAGAAGCTCGGTACTTATTTGATGACGAGGAAGACGGTGCAAACCCCGAAGGGGGTGTGGGCTTTGCTAGAAGCCGCTACGGCCTTGGCGGGGAGCAAAGTGTCTCCCGTGAGCGTCTCGGTGGTTGGCAGCGCTCAGGTAACGTATTTATTCGTTTTGATGGTATATTACGTAACAAGGAGGGTAAGTAGCCTATTAGGCAGGAGCGGAAATTGTGTAATGTCTGCTGGTTTAGCAGAAATTTCTTCGTTATCCCTTATTTTCAATGATCGATGAGACACTGAATGACATCAAGTAGGTAAAACCATTCTTATGACCGCACATATAATAAGAATATTGATTGTACCATCGGTATAGATAACTATTTGAAAACTTTTGAAATCTGATTTCTTTAATAATAATAATAATAACAGTTATTTTATTCCCAAGAAACTACAATAGGGAATATTTATATAATAAATTCATCAAAAAGCTCAATCAGAATTATTTATTACTCGAAAATAAAAAAATAAAATAATTTTCCAAAAAAAATAACGCTTCATAGCAAATTTGAATTTGGTCATTTGAGAAAAACATTTTATTCCAGTGGGTAACCCATTATATGCGATAACACCTTTATAGAAAATTGATTTTCTGGAAAATTCCGTCTTGAGATTTTGTGTTGACAAATTATTGAACTGCTTTGTTTTGTGGTTATGTACACTGTTAGATTTGAAAAATTTTATAATAGAATGTTTCTTATTAGTCACAATAGAATGCTAAATAGTACATATTTTCAGTTTATAAATAGAATTGATGTCGAGGAGACGATTTGGTTTATAAATATTCCTTGTTGGTTCCAAATAAGGTAAATGAAAGATGCATTTAATTGCTTTATTCTGTGAAGACTTCAGTGGTTTCAGAATGGTATTCGACGCAGTACCCCATATGCTGATTAAATATTGTAATTTCGAATAAATTAGTGAAAAATAAATTAGTTTCAGGTATTTCAAAGGTATATAACTCCTTATCTTGTACAAACTTCCAATGACTGGTGATATTTTTTTCGGATCAGATCAATATGAATATCCCACGAATTATTTTCATCGATATTCAGTCCTAAAAATTTTATATTATATGACCTGTTATACGGTAATACGGTCACCTCAGGAGGAGAGCAACAAGGATGCTTTCGAAAAGGTTCAAAAAAGCTTTTTACGATACCTATACACACGCAAATACAGTGTATTCCCCTACTTGGTATCTTATCAAAGTTGAATTGATAAGTTCAAAGTTGTCACCCTTGAAAGGAAAAGACAAAATTCAAGCGACACTTTTATTGAAAATATCAAGCTCACAGTACCTAAAATGAACCTGAGAATCTTCAACAAAATGTTATTCTCCACAAGTGCTATAGATTATTCACCCTTTAATAACATGATGCAACAATGCAATCTCCTAATCATCAGAAATGACCTGGATCTCTTAATGACCAGTCAAAATGATATTAGAGCTTGTGTATTTAAATTGTATATTATAATTGTCTTGTAAATGTATTTTTTCTCTTTTTCATTTTAATGTGTCGAATACCTAGAACGCTCTTAACACTAATATCATCATGACTTCTTTTAATAATAATATTGTCATTCTCTGGTTAGCATAAAGTAGTTTTTAAGTATCCTTATATGTTAGTACTGTAAAATGTGTTTGTAAGTGAATCCAAAATAAAATAAAAGATTAATCAGTCTTGGTCTCGCGAAGCCCTGAAAACATCTCTTTTTCAAGGTGACGGTAGACAAACCGGAGCTGCGAGTGCAAGTTAGCGACATCTTCGGGGGTGCCTTGAAACCCGCCCCCGGCGCCGTAACAGCCCGAACCGTCAAACGAGTATCCGACGACACCGCGGTACTGTCCAACCAAGCCCTTTCGGCAGGCACCGCCGCCACGGAGTACGTCCTAGCTTTGTCAAAGCTCGAACCCGGTGCGTACCGCGTTGATCTCAGCGTCGAGGGAGGCCACTCTTCCACCTTCGCCGTGCGGGTTTCGGGCCCCATTTCGATCAAGTCCCTGGAGATCGGTCTGAGCGACGCCGACGCCGGTTCCGCTTTGAAGCTGACGCAATTGAAGCACCCCGCGAAGCTCGGTTCCGTTCTGCAGGCGGATTCGAGTCAGCACCTGGTGGTGAAGTTCGCCGTGTCGAGGACGGTGCACCAGGCCTTCCTTAGGCTGAGCTCGGGGCGCAAGGAGATCGTCTTCGTGGCCGAGTTGGATAACAGCAAGCAGTACAAGGTGAGAAACTTTTTTTTTTATTTTCTTTACTTTTCTGAGGATTTTTTCCCATTTCTCAGGAGTCTTAATTATTTTTGAAAAATTTTCCTTTTATTTCAGCTGCCATTTTTATCTATAATTTTTTCTTATTTTTGAAGATTTTTATTCATTTTAGTTAGCTTTAATTTAAAATTATTTCGTTCGTTACCAGCTATTTTTATTGATTTTTAGTTATTTATGATAATCTCTGAGGATCTTTATTTATTTTTGAGGATTTTCAGTAATTTTCAAGGACTTGTATTTGTTTCTAGAAACTTATATTTATTTTTTTTAAATTTCCGAGATTTTTTCAGTCAATTTGAAAACTTATTCTTTTCTGATTTTTTATTTATTTTGAATTTTCAATTTTTTCTGAGAGCTTGATCATATTTTTCCCAAAAATTGTATTACATTTCTCAGAACTTCATTTTTGGAGGAGATTTATTTTTGAAGATTTATACTTATTTCTGAGTATTTTCTTTAATTTTTGAAGTTTTGTATTTTTTGTGGAGAATTGTATTCATTTTTTGAGATTTTCATTGATTTCAGGTAACTTTCATTTGTTAATCACTTATTGATTTTTAATTTTTTTATTTTTGAGATGTTTGGTTCATTTCAATTATCATATTTTTACTAGCTACGTAACAACCATTGTCACTGATGCTGGAAAAAATATCACACAAATATAACTACCAAAGTAAGAGAAAGGTCATTCAAGGTGAAGATTGTTTTTTTCATCGTCAGAAAAATCTCGCGTTCTTTCATCAATTGACATCAATGTTGATTCTGGGATTTTCGAAATCATCTCCCTATTGTCGAAATATGTATTGAAACTATCATATATTTTTTCTAACACTGAGATATAATTTATCTGCGGTAGATACTTAATTTATATTATGGAGATGGAAATTAGATTCGGCATTCGGCACTATCAACACCACAAACCGTACAAAATTCTTTATCGTGAAAGTAAGTAGGGGTAAAATCCTGTCTTATCCTGCTGATATCTGCAATATCAGCAATCGAAACGTCGTGAGTACACTCAACTTGACACTTGGTTTCAACATTTATTCGTACTATTTCATTTATTTTCATTTTTTGGACTACTATTTCATATTCAATATCTCGATTTTTTTTGTCCCAATATTATTTTCTTCGATCAATCAAACCTTTGATTTTATTCTTGACCAAAAAACATTTCAACCTTTTGTTTGGATTTAATTACCTCATTTGATTTGCATTTTTATCCTTTCGTTCTTAGCAACAGGTTTCAACAGAGTTGATAGACAATAGAATTCCGAACCATTACCATTCGTATTTCTCGAACTTTCGCGATAAATCGCGGTAACGGTCGATAGGCGTGGTCTTCTCCGAACCACATGCATGGGCGTAGAAAAAGGGTTTCATTATTGGTCGTCGAATTCATAACGATATTATTATCATTTTCCAGGTGGAAGTTAACCTTGCCAAGGAGCTATCTCAGTCCGGCACCTTCGAGATGGAGCTCATCCTCGGAGACGCCGTCGTCACGAACCCCATCCGATGGACGCTCGGCAGCATCGAGGTCAACCTGGGGCAGGAGACCCAGGAAGCCGCCAAGCCCATCAGGGGCCCCAAACCGGAAATCAAGCACACGTTCCGGTCGCCGGAAAAACGTCCCGCAGAACCGGTATCTTTGTTCTTCACTGCTCTAACGGCGGCGCCTTTCCTGATCCTGCTGATCTCGTGGGGCAAGATCGGTATCAACTTCGGGAACTTCACGGCTCTCGCTCTGCCCTTCCACGCCGGGTTCGGGGCCAGTTTGGCGCTCTTCACGTTGTTTTGGCTGAAG
This sequence comes from Zygogramma bicolorata, assembly GCA_032362365.1. Lineage (NCBI taxonomy): Eukaryota > Metazoa > Arthropoda > Insecta > Coleoptera > Chrysomelidae > Zygogramma > Zygogramma bicolorata. The sequence goes on from JAVJAQ010003989.1 coordinate 13,833, forward strand.
CTGGACATGTTCGTGACGTGCGCCTGGCTGATCCCCATCGGGGGGTTCACCTTTCTGAGCGGGCACAAGCTGCTGAGTCACGTCGCCAGGAGCAGGAAGCAGGAGAAGCCCGAGAAGTAGGCGGGTGTTGTTTTCGTACTGACAGTTGACTGTTCATTTCATTTTGTTGTCGTTCGTTGAGTCATTATTTCGAAGGTAACTGTCCTGATTTGTAATATAAAAGATTAAGTAAGCGGCGTGTGTTTTTTTTTTCGTCGAGTTGACATAATGGGGAAATAAATATGGAATTGGGAATGACATTTTTGGTGATTATTTCTTTATCTCATAGCACCTAGTTTTGAAAAAATGTTTTATTATATATATATATATATATATATATATATATATATATATATATATATATATATATATATATATATATATATATATATATATATATATATATATATAGGGCGTATTTTTTATGTATTACCACTATTGGTATCTCGCAAACGGTAATCTTTTCATTTATCACTGAAATAGGCAACTTTTGTCTAATTTAATCAACTTTGTATCATTTACCGTTTTCGAGATGCCAATAGTGGTACGACATAAGAGATACTCCAGTAAAGGAAGTAAAAACAGGCTGGACTAATTCGAGACCAATTGCAGATACTTGGAGTAACTTGAATTTTGTTAAAGTGCCCAGTATCCGAGTAAACAACTTCCGTTACTGGGAAAAAGTGCGGGGGGTGGGGGGTGAAAAAAATTAATGAAACCAATCGATAAATTATCATTTTTTAACATAAAAACATTGATTGCAATTTTTCATAAGAATGCACCCCTTTCGAGTAATAGTGCAAGGAAAAGTGTGACTTTTGCAAAAAAAAATTAAAAGTTTTTGAATTTACTGAAAATCTGTTGGTATCACAAGATAAATTATATATTACTTATATGAAGTATTTTAGTTGACAAATGAGGTGGTTTTCGTTTTATTTTTGTACCATTAATATTAAAGGAGATATGACATGGCAAAAATAGTTGCTTAACGAAAAATGAAGAAACCGGATCGTTCTGGCGTAAATATCTCGAAAAATATAACTTTTACAAAAAAAATGAATCTTTATCGTTTTGCAAGATGACAAAATCGGGAAAATTTTGAGACCAACCAGAACCGTTTAAAATAAGAAGAAAAAAGTTATGGGCAAAATAATTTGTTTTCCAAAATTTTTTTGTCTTTTGGTGAAAAGTCAGAACACTTCGTCCTGAATATGTCCAGCCATTTTTGGCCCTATCGAGTAATTATTGTTTATGTTTTGGCCTGCTGAAGTTCTTCGTCCTAAATATGTCCAGCCATTTTTGGCCCTATCGGGTAATTATTGTTTATGTTTTGGCCTGCTGAAGTTGTTGTTTTGTTTTAAAACATTTTCAGTTTTTGGCCAGCAGCGTGAACATTATTTATTTTAAACAGCCAAAATTTTCAGCATTTATTCCAGGATAGTTGTATTTCAATCTTTTGTTATAATTTTTCATCTGTAAGCAAATTTGTCCGTTTAAAATTGCCTATTTTGTTTATAACGGTAAATGCTCTTTTTTGTCGGGCGAAATAAAAAAAATTGGCCCATCCAATTCAAATGTTGCACATGACATGAAATTTTGGCGATAACCTTAGCTTTAAAATGGTTCCTGGAACATCTCGTTATCATTACCAAAAAAAAAAAGTTATGGCCAAAAAACCTTTCTTTTCCATCAATCACATAAAATTTTTAGTTAATCCATTGGGACCCTCTATTTATAAATTTTATATTTTATGAACATTTTGGAGCTTTGCCCAGTAACCAAACTTGTTTACTCGGATACTTGACACCTTTTTTGACAAATTCCAAAAAAATTTAAGTTGATCTGAGTGGTCTCGAATTAGTCCTTCATTTTACTAAAAAAATTACTTCCTTCACTGGAGTAAGAGGCAAGTCTCTGACCCTTCTACGATGCTCCAATAAAGTGAGCGAGTCCGTGAGCGAAGAATCACCAACAAGACAGATTGCCTTTCATTGAATGGAATCAAGAAGCCTCAATTTATGTTTTGGTGCAGAGCCTTATACATGAGAATTATATTCCAAGACAGGTTGTATCTGAGCCTTGTAGATCACGAGAAGTGAAGTATTCCTTCACACGAAATAGAAATCTAAGCTTCTGGAAAGCACCTTCAGCGATCGATCTCACATAGTTTTCCCATAAGAGATTATTGCTGATCGTAATTCCTAGCATCGAGATAGTTGACTTTGTAGGAATAGTTACTCTTAACATCTGAATACCAGAAAATGATAGTTCAGCTTTCTTTGAGAAGAGACATGCCTGGGTTTTCCCAGCGTTAAATTCCACCAAGTTCATGTTACAAGATTTAGCGCTCTTATCACTCGAGGCCATTTCATTTATACTGTCAAAAATTCCGTAAGTGAAACAAATGTTACTATTGGAAAATGATTCGTAAAAAATGTTTTTTTCCGTTAACAAGCTGAAGATCGTGAACACTCAGAAGTCGAAACTTATCAAAACAATGGGTTAACGAAACCTAAGCTTTTAATATGTTTGTCTCAGCACGGTGGTCCGGTGGGGTATTGAAGCCCGCTACTCTGATGCTCGATAGGGGAACGTGCATACCTCGATTCTCGATACCACCGAGATCCACAATGCTCATGAATCACAACGGAAATTAATAATCAGGGCTATTCACTAAGCAGAGTTGTTATAGATAGCGACTAAAAATTGTCGTTATGTTCAAGGTCAGTTGCTAAGCGCGAAATTGGTATTCACTTTTCAAGTTAAGTTGCTACTATAATGACCAGTTGCTGTGAGTAGTGGTTCACAGGCAACTGCTTTAGATATCTTGTTAAGGAAAAATAGCTTACCACCGTCATTATGACAAGTTATTATCAGAGTTGCTACGACGGTTAGCAACTGCGATAACCACTTTACTTAGCGAATAGCCCTGATTATATGATTTGCATGCGGAACGCATTTACTTATTGAAACTGAAAAACCTAAATTGAAACATTCAAACCTCTACGTAGGCGTTAATAACATTTACGAAGCGTCATGAAATTCGTTTATGTGCAATGCCTATACTTGAAAAACAAAATGTAATTGCAATTAATCATGAGATTACTCTATTCTCAATCACGAAATCATTTCGATTGATTGTCCATGAACAAAATACAATACAAATCTTGGAAAAAGAAAGAAAGAATAGATTTCTTTCTCAAGAAATAGCTCACCTCGGTAAGCTCTATTTTTCTCTCGAGAAAAATGATCAAATTTCTGCCTCGGTATCTAATATATTTTTACAACTTTTTGTTTTGAGCCGCCGCTGAACACGAATCTGGCTTAAGAATCGACAAGTTTCCGGTTTATATATCTTTGAGTATTGAACTTTTCTAATACCGGATTCAAATAATACCTTTCTTCAAGTGATCCCTTTTTGTGTCCCTTCAGAACGTTAGTGGTCTAAAAACTTCCTATATTCCGTGATAATAAGCATAGTAATGACGTCATTTGCCAAACAAAAATCTATCCTTCACAGTGTCTCCCAATTCGATAAATTCCGCACTGGGTTGAAGCATTTCTTCCTTGGAAGAAATTCCAAAGAACGACGGCCTTCAAGCCCGAAGAGAAGTAGTTATATTATGAGATCTGATTCGGACTTTTATTACAGCATATTCCGTCGCTTCAAGAAAAACGTGTTGAATGTTGAATAAAGTGAAAAGAGGTGTATGGAGCACCTGACGGAAAAAAGTCCGTTCAGATCGTTTTTTTGTTGCAAAAATGAGAAACTTTTCCTAGAGATCAATTACCTTGCTTGCTTTCACCAATTTCAATCTGAAACTGATCAATAAGCATGTGCATGACACAAGACTACTCGATGCATATGTGAGAGTCTCGAAATATCAAAATACACCAGCATGGATGCTGACAGGGGACCTATAATTCCCCCCAGCCCGCTTTTCAATGTATTGTTGAGGAAGTAATCAAAAATCAATACTAACAGATGACGGAACTTGCAGGTAGTCAGTTATTCATTACCAAGAAATTGTTTAGAATAATCAACAGTAACAAACGAAGTCCATATCGGACCGGAAAACTTTAGGTATATAAACAACTAACCCCAGCTCTAGATTTAGTATCAATTTTCTTCTCCTGAAGATGCTAACCTTGTTAGCGAAACGAGCGTCGAGTGCAAAGATATCAGTTTGGTGTTAGGGTAGGTTATTTATGCAAAAATGAGGCCTCTTATGATCCGATCATAATATTTTGTTTAATAGGCGTAGCATCCCCTACTTTCGGAATTTGAGGATATGACCCGAACGAAAAGTGTGATCGCCGCATTTGAACTGAAATTCGTTTTCAGCGACTCAAAATACGTGAGATCTACTAAATATTTGTTTTCAAAACTAGGTGATGAAGTTCAAACGAACCTCTATCCCTGAAAAAAACTCCCAGTTGACCCGATGGCTCTCATATTCTTTATTCAAGAACATTAACTGTTCCTGCCAGAACAAAGGTCTGCTATCAAGGTGAACTCGTAAGAGTGTTTGGAAAGAAAAAGTATGGAGAATTCTTAAAATATATTCGGCTTTTTGAGGTCATTGAAGTGGCTTCCAATTTCTTTATATACGCTTCAATACTGTCATATCTGTTTTCGGGTGATCTGTGCACAGAACACAGAACAGATAAATATAAAAGTTCCGTGAATCTATGGGTATACTTTGACATAGAACACCTTAATTACTATTACCTTTCGTTTTGTGCTTTCATCTTTCATGGTCAGGGTTGTCAAACAAACGTCAGTCAAAAACCTCAAAATTTGTCAGCGGTTTTTGAGTTTTTGTTTGTTCCAGTTGAATTAAATAGAGTCATAGACTTGTACTTCACACTCACTACGAAAATGTCTGTTTTATGTCCTGAAATCCCAGCTCCAGGCTTTTCTTTTGAAAATTGTAAAAGGTAGGCAGAACTATTTAACCAGTCCTTATAATTGTGCCAAAAATGCATTATCACTCACCTAACCTCAAACGTACTTTCTAGGAATGCATCGCTAGAAAGTAAAGGCTTTGCTTTGCCTAAAGCTACCAAGACCGGTACAACCATCGTAGGAATCACCTACAAGGATGGAGTTATCCTTGGGGCCGATACCAGAGCCACAGAAGATACCACTGTTGCAGATAAGAACTGCGCAAAGATTCATTACCTCGCCCCAAACATGTAGTAAGTACTCCTTGGATAAAAATACGGTGAAAGTATGTCATCCTACCATTGGAGCTCTTCTGATAAATGTTGAGTGGTCTTTATGTATTTTGATATGTAGAACAGGAATGTGAATTCAAAACTTGGCGCTCTTTCATTAGCTATTCAAATTATCGTCTTTCAAATTTCTGATGAGGCATATTCTACTTTCTTTTTTTTCACAATTGTAGTATAGGACCAAATGCCTCAATATTTGTTACATACTGTCCTTTTCCACTTATCAAACCTCAAGTCAGGACTTTTTTCCGGACTATAACTATTTTTCATCAAACTGTATGAATTCCAGAAACGAGTTGGTGGTTACAATAAACAAAAGCAGGTGGATTATGATTGTTGATTGTAACCACCGAATTATTTGGGGAATTTATATTTGAGTTATATGTTGAAATGTAGTTATAATTAGGAAAGAAGTTTTGGAGAAGGTGGAATGAGTAGGCACATTACGAATGTAAACTGAACTTTGAAGATTACAACTTCCAAACAGAAAGAGTGTGCCACCTTGGATTCTGTATTTTTGTTCAACATATCAAAATATGTGAGTTCCACTCAATTTTTCATCAAAATGGTCTGGTGGCAGGATAATTCTACAAATATATACCCAAAAGTTCACATAATACACATACACAATTGAAAAAAAAAAATTCTCGAGTTGATCATTGATTCAACCTCGTCATGTAATCATATCTGAAATCTTAGAAGAAATATATTCCTAATTACTGGTAAAGTATATTGTAAAAATCAACAGCTTTTCTGTCACTGAAATAATTGAATTATAATGAAAAATGGAAATTGCCAATCATCTTTTTCAATCAATGCTTTTTTCACAAATGGCCAGGAAATTTTGACATTCCAGACAAAATTTTTGAATAAAAAAATCAAGATTTCAAAATGATATTTCCTTACAGTTGTTAGTATTCCTACATAAATGCCATTGAAAATTTACAACAAAATTGATAAATTCACACATATGTACTGTAACAATAATCTATAACTAGATGTAAGTAAAATACAGAAATAACTATAATAAAATGTAAAAATAACTTAATTAATCAATTACAATCTTTTCACAGATTTTTTAAAAGATTCCAAAGAAGAATTGAAGAGTTCTAAATCCACATTGTATGTATTCGCAAGTCTCAAAATTCTACCTATACATTCAATCAAGTTTTTGGGACTATATATCGATCCTACTCTTTCGTGGTCAATTCATACCCAAATACTGAGAAAAAGTATATCTCCAGTAATCGGTATTCTATATAAAATAAGAAATTATATTCCACGAAAATACTTGAAAATGATCTATTTCAGTTTAATATATTCGAAATTACAGTACTTGATCACAGTTTGGGGAACAGCATCTAGTTCTTTATTGCAACCCTTGAGAATATCTTCACCTGGATATGTGACAATGGTCTGAAAATCAATGTTACAAAAACAAAATTTATGATTATATCATCAAAAGCTAATATAAAAATGATCAAGGAAAATAAAATAAAATTCACTGTTCAGATAAACGGAGAAAGCATTGAAGAAGTGAAAATGTTCAAGTATTTGGGAGTGATCATTGATAACCAACTCAATTTCAACAGTCATTGTGACTATATCAAAAAGAAAATGGCGCGAAAAATAGGTCTCATGTACAGGCTTGGAGATAAAGTGTCCCATTTCACTAAATTAACAATTTACAAGTCAATTATTGCACCTCATATCGACTATTGTGGTACTTTACTAAGTTTCCTGAATAATGAACAGATTAATACACTTCAAAAGGTTCAAAATCGTGCAATGAGAGTGGTTTTGAATTGTAAAAGGCGTACACCTATCTCAACAATGCTAAACACACTGCAATTGATGAATGTTAAACAAAGAGTTGTATATAACACACTGATTTTTGTATACAAATTAAAAAATAACATGTTACCTTCCTACTTATCAAGTGAGCTGAATTATATTCAAGATATACATTGTCACAATACTAGAAGGCAAGCAGCAAATGATTTTTATATAAATTCTGAAAATGTTTCTTGTCATACTCTATTTACGAAAGGTCTAGTCTTGTTCAACAATTTGCCTTGTGAAATTAAAAGAAGTGTGTCACTAGATAGTTTTAAAAATTCGTGTGTGTTATTCGTGAAAGAAAACTATTAGACGAGGAAGGAGAAACTTGTATATTATTCTGTGATAGCAATCTATTCATTTGTTTTTATCTTGCTTTTATTTATTGACATATTATACTCTTATGTATATTGTAATGATTTGAAGAGCACTGTGCTAATAAAGTTTGATATATAAAGCAATTAAGTGAATTACAAATTGCATTATCGTGAACCTACTGTGAATTTGTATACACCAAAAAATTTACTCAATTTAGAAAAGCTGTATAAATTAAAGACCTGTTTATTTATTCATTTGACATCATACAACAATAAACATTCGACCCTAAAATTTGTTCCAAATTCGAGTATTCATAACTATAATACAAGACAGTTAAATGATTTCGATTTGATTGAAATCAGAAGCAATTTTGGTAGAAAATCTCTGCTTTACTCAGGAGTTCTTACTTACAATATCTTGCCAAAAAACTTGAAAGAAATAAAAAATATAAATAAATTCAAATCAAAATCAAAAAAATATTTCTTGAGAAAATAGAATAGAATTTCCAAGTATATAAAAATTCCTTTTTCGTTATTTTTATGTTATGATCTAACTGTTTATTCTGTGTTTGTATCTTCTTAATGTTTTTTCTATATGTATATCCCTGTATAAGCATTAGCTTCTTGGGATCAGTTACTCAATAAACAATAAACAATAGTTGGTACGGTAAAAGGGTACTTTGAAGATTTCTGTATTTCTCGTTCTCTTTGGATTTACATTCAAAGTTATAAGTTCAACAATTTCTGGGGAGTTGATGCTACCATTTATCATTTTGTGGATTAGTGTAAGATCTGATTGAAATCTTCTTTGAGCCAGAGTATTCAAGTTGAGAATGTTCAATATATCTTTATAGTCATATTCTCCAATATGATATCCTAGTTTATATGCCGAGTACCGTAAAAACTTGTTTTGAACACTCTCAAGCATATCAATATCCACATAATATGAAGGGCACCAAATTGTGGAGTTGTATTCCATTATTGACCTAACAATTGAACAATATATGATCTTTAAGGAAGAGAGAATGGATTCATTTGCAGATCTAAGAGTGAAACCTAACATTTTTAGTGCTCTAGAAGTAACATTTGCAATATGGGGTTTGAACGACATTTTTGGATCTAGAATTATTCCTAAATCTTTGATTGTATTTGTTGTTTCCAGTTCTATTTCCATATCCGTATAAAATCATATGGATGATTTATGGGAGTTTTGTTTCGGAAAAAGTAAATTTATGACATTTGTCTGTATTCAATTGCAATAAGTTTATATCACACCAGCGTACAAAGTTAGATTAATCGTACTGTAATAATTCACTATCAGATGAGTCGTGAATAACTTCAAACATCTTCAGATCATCAGCAAACAGAAGAAATTCACTATAGCTAATAACATCATTCAAGTCATTTACAAATTGGTTGAAAAGTAATGGTCCTAAATGAGATCCCTGCGGCACACCAGATGGAACTGCTATTGAGGAAGATATTGAGTCACCATATTTTACGTATTGAACTCTGTATATTTAATGATTATTTATTTATTTATTTATATACGGGAAAACCCCAATTTAGTTTACAAAAATTTTAAGTATATATAGTCTAATACTACAGATAAGAATGAACTACAAAATGAGTAACTAACTAATAGAATTTCACCTAAGAGATAGATGACAGAGTTGGCTTTTGAAAGAATTCAGATTATTAACAAAAAAGTCAATTTCGTCAGAGTACATATTACCTAATCTCAGCATACATGATATGGGTGAATAATAACCATAATTTGTTGAGTGGAATGGCACAAAAAATACCTTATTTTGTCTGGTTGGTCTACTCGGAACATAAAATGATATCAGCGAAAGGACTTCAGGACAATCTATGTAACCAGCTATTGTTTCGTAAAGATAAGTTAATGATGTAATTGTACGACGATCCTTCAGGCTTTGTTAAGATATTGCATTCCTAACATCATTATAATCATATTCACCAACTACTAATCCTAGTTTGTAAGCTATATGTTTCAAAAATTTATTTTGTACATTTTCTATGACTTGTGTATATTTAATATAATATGGATTCCAGATAACCGTACTAAATTCAAGAATGGATCTGACCAGGGAACAGTATAAAATTTTGATAGTGAAAACAGAGAAATCGTTTGATGATCTTAAAATGAATCCAAGCATCTTCAGCGCCCTCTGAGCTACTGAATTTGCGTGTTTGTTGAAACAAAGCTTGTTATCCAATAATATACCCAAGTCTTTACAATCATTTTTCCTTTCAAGTAGTATGTTGTTCAGCTTGAAATCAAAATATATTGGTGATTGTGATCTTCGAAAACCTTAGAGAAGCATTTGCCTATATTGAGATACAAGCAGTTAGCTTCACACCAGTCAGCAACGCCATTCAAATCATTTTGAAGAAGCTGCGATTATGTGAATGTTTTTCTGTAAATAAGATTTATCTATTTCACTATTATAAACTTCCAGCTGTTGCGGCGCCGGCACGGCCGCAGACACCGAAATGACCACGCAGATGATCTCCTCGCAGCTGGAGCTACACAAACTACACACGAACCGCGTCGCCAGAGTGTGCACGGCCAACCAGATGCTGAAGCAGTACCTCTTCCGCTACCAGGGCTACATCGGGGCCGCGCTCATCCTCGGCGGCGTCGACGTGGACGGCCCCCACCTCTATATGATCTATCCACACGGCTCCAGCGACAACCTGCCCTTCGGCACGATGGGGTCCGGCTCCCTGGCGGCCATCGCCGTCTTCGAGTCCCGTTGGAGGCCCGACATGGAGGAGGAGGAAGGGGTGCAGCTCGTGAGGGACGCCATCGCCGCGGGGATCTTCAACGACCTGGGGTCCGGGTCCAACGTGGACGTTTGCGTCATCCGCAAGGGGTCCGTGGACTATAGGAGGACCCACGAGGAGGCCAACAAGAAGGGGGTGAAGCAGGCGTCGTATCGGTACCCTAGGGGCACCACCCGGGTGCTTTCCACCAAGGTGGTGGACGTGGAGGAGGTGGCCGTGCAGAGAATCCAGCCGGAGCAGATGGAGATTGCTTAAAGGGTGGGTTTTGGGTATATTTTTTTGGAAGTTGAAGACGTAAAAAACTGATGTTCTTGTGTAATTGGTCTTTATTATAAAAATATTAAAATATGTGCTATAAAATATTGTTTCATTTTCGATAAATATGTTCCAAGTTCAACAATTTATACAAACATTTTTTTAGGTGATTCCACTGTTGCTATCTCGGAAACGGTAACACTCAAGTTCATTTGATTTGGACCGAATCCTACTTTGAGGAACTTGATCTCAATTCAGATTGGGAGCATCGGTGGTTATTATTGAAATAGTCACCAAAAACTAGAATTGTCAAATTTTGTTTCTTAGCTCGTTTGCCTTCATTTCAAATGATGTAAAGTCTCAAAGGAAGTTGTGATACTGCTTCATATTTGTTGTACATTGATTAAGTATTAATCGGTGTAGTTCTGCGGTTAAGATTTTACCGCACAGCGGGCAAAACTTTTTCATTTGAAGAGATATCGAAAAATTTCATTTGGAAAAAATGATCAGCGTGGAAAGATAGGCCGATTTAGCCTAACTTGATTTTTGTCTGGTATCGCTTTGAAATCTGGTACATATTCAGATCCCCTAGGACTGCAGAAACGTATCGAATTTGAAAGAAATCGAAAAATTGGAAAGTTGTTTTTTCCGGCTATTTTTGGTCTTACGGTTGTAACACGTTTCGCATCAGAGTTTTGACCGGAAAATTTTTTGAATGATATTTTTGGAATCTCGACTGTTTTCTACGGATGCCATTAGGAGGGGAAAAATTAAAAAAAAAAAAAAACAGATTCTATGGGTGTTAAGTGTTTATTGTGGGACCCGTCTGTTTTTTTTCGGACACCCTGTAGACCATACCGTTGCTCGTAATCGAAAAACAAAAAAACTGTCGTATAGGTCTCATGATAATCTAAAACTTTCGTTTGAAGTATTTTTCTCTAGAATAATTAGAAAATAGGGAAAACTGGGAAAATTCCGAAATCAATTTTTCATTTTTGTTACATGTTGGAATATCTCGAGAACGAATGAGAGAATCAAAAATCATCAGGAGTAGAATAATGTTCATCAAGGTAAAAACTATAAAAAAACCTAGATGCATTTTTCCTCTAATATTGATAGTACGGGAAATATTGACCAAATTTCAAATCGGACATTTGAAAAATGAAAATAAAACGATATATCTCCGAAACCACTCGGTTAATCAAAATTTTTCGAATGAGGTAACTTGTAGATCTCGTCAAATGCTATGGAAAGTGACGGCATATAATCGATGTATTCATAACATTGGTTTCCAATGATAGATTAAAAACAAGTTGAGTTGATTTCTAAATAGTACGAGAAAAGTTGTAAAAAAATTGAAAAGTGCGGGCATATAATCGATGTATTCAAACCATTGGTTTCCAATGATATATATGAAAAAGGAAAGTTGAGGAGACTTAATAGTACGAGGAAGTTCAATAAAAAATAGAAATCAGTGCAAAAAGAGTGACCTAGGCCTTAGCCTAGGTTAGGTGTTCGGGCCTTGTTACAATCTGATATGAACCAAATTTAAATGCAATGTTGCATTCATGTATTCCATCAATTCACAAATGTATTGTAATACATAGCTGATTTTTTATAGCAGTGGCTACAAAAATTGATGAAAATAACTAGAAGTCCGTATTTAAAAAAATAAAATCGATGATGATATCTAATGAACGAAACGTCGCATTTAAAATTGGTTCATATCAGATTGTAACAGATATGAAACATGAAACAGTATTGAAAGTTTCTCGGACTTCTTTCATATCATTCGAAATAGAGGCGTTAGGGCTGAAATTTGACAATGGAGACTATGCATAAATATAAAATTTGTCTCAAATATTTTATTCTAGAATCTTTATTACCATCACTTTATAATCAGAAGGTATTTTTTGCCTTAGTATTCGAACCCATACAATATATTGAAATAAAAAAAAAATGGAAAGGAAATTCACTCACCAAACGCGTCACCATCGGTCGAAAAAAAATGTGATACCAGATGACGGAACATGTGGATTTATTGGCATGTGTTAGTGGTAGAATATTGCAAACTTGTATTCCTGTGGCGATTAATAGTGAATCTGGAATGATGATTTGATATGGATGACAGCATATCTTGCATCAAATCTTAATTTTACGTACTCTGAGATCAAATGAGTAAAAGTTGCGAGGTAACATAGATTGGTATTTATAAACGACCACAGCAGAAATGTATATCATAATACTATATTGCGATAGGTTGGTAAACTAGTTTAGCTCAGTTAAAAACTGAATTTTCGACTGCTAAGTAGCTGATGCAAAAATATAAACACGATTTTAGAGTTACATTGTCCCTTCTCATTATCTTACACCATTGTTTTCGTAATTATATACAATACTAAAGTAAGAAGATGTTTAAGATTCTTTCGTGATCTGTATCAAATTAATTCAATGTTTTGAATTTATCTTTGAAAAATAATTTTAAATATTTTATATTCATATTTTTTCTACGTCATGAAGATGTAAATGATCATCTGATATAACAAAAAATTATGCATATTCCCTATTTCGATTTTTGGTGAATATTTCAAAAACAACAACCGAAATTCTCGATCTGAAAAAAAAGTATTCTACTTCCCCAAAATAAGAAACTTTCGTCCAATTTAACACACCTTGTAGATCTCACCATTTCATAGATAGCAATGGTGGCATCAGCTAAAAAAAAAAGGTTTGTATATAAACTTATATGAGAGATTTTTGACCTCCACAACTTATAACAATAATAAAAATAAATAAATTTCCTTTATAATATTCGTCTATACTTAAGATAACATCAACAAAATGTTATAAACTAACTCTATGGAAAATAGTATTGAAACAACGAGGAAATTAAAGGCACCAAAATAACATTCATCAACTCAAAGTTAATTTTCACGCCTTTTTCATAATCTCTTTACTCGAGTGGTCGAGTTTTGGCAGTGTATTCAAAATAAAGTAGATACACGTCATTGTATTTTTATACGATTAATTTTAAATACTAGTAAAACCTGAACCCTGGAATCAGCATGAAAAAAGATACTGAACCTTTGTTAGCTGCCTTTACGTTAGCAGAAACATTTATAAATTCATTCGCCTTTATTCGTACAAAAGGCAAAGCACTGATAAAGCAATCAATAAACGTTTCAAACATTAAATCACTTTTGGCATCGATATCTTCAATTCCATGTGAGAGATTCATTATGAAAAATTCGGTGGCTTCGCATACGTCAGTTAAGTTTTAGAAATGAACGCGATGTCCCAAGTAGTTGTGAAACCTCTACTTGGAGCGCCACCTTCTATGTACACCTGTTGTATTGGATTGTTGCGAATTTATGAGCAAGATTCATGAGTGATCGAATATCTACCCAGAAACAAATTTAGATATGAAACAGCATACTTGTATAAATCGAAAACTATTGCTCCACATTTCTGTAGCAATTGTTGTCCCCGACTATACAACAAAATAGGATGGATTGAAGCAAACTGTTCAATGTTAATATTCAGAATTCTCTATTATCTATTATAATCTTCACAATCACTCAAAATTGAGTTATTACCGAGAGAAAATATTTTGAAATATGACACAAATGCACAAAAAGCCTCTTTAGATCGTTTTTTTGTCCAGCAGGCTGGATTTACAACTGTCAGATTTACTATCGTCTGGCAGATATGCCCGCGGTCTAAAAACGGTACGCCTTCAGCCCCTTTGGTGGTTGTTGACTCTAAGGCCCGGTTTCACCAACGACTTTGATCTGGATTATCTTGCCAAGCGGAATATTCAAACGCGATAACATTGCGATTGTTTCACCACATCAGTTAGCTCGATTATGTCGAGATAGCAGCTCTGTCAATCACATTCCATAACATCTGTCAGTGAAAAATATCACGTATTTTCAAAGTTGTAATATTGTCCTCCCAAAAAGATTATATAATTGTCGAAATTCACGTTCGCCCATCAATTTATCTTGTATTTCAAGACGATAGTGAAGACGAACAAGGATTCATCGTTCAACGGTTTGATTCAAAAAAGGGGCAGTCATTTCAATAATTTGGATGACAGACACTTCCAAATGAAGTCAGATTGTCAAAGACCTCTGCCTTGTTGTTGTCTTTGTCCTTGGTAACACGAAAGGTAAATTAGAAAACTCAGAGAAGTCGGGAATTTATGAAATCAGTTGTCAAGATTGCAATAACATATACACCGGCCAAAGCCGACGAGCTATTGAAAACCGTTTCAAAGAGCATTTCGCACACATGAAATACGGAAAGGTAGAAAAATCCAGTGTCGCCCAACACCCTCTAGACAATGACTATTAAATTGGTGAAAGCAATCTGAAACTGATCAAACATGTGCATGACACAAGACTACTCGATGCATGTGAGAGTCTCGAAATAGCAAAATGTAAAAACAGCATGAATGGTGACAGGGGACCTATCCCTTTCAGCCCGCTTTTCAATTTATTGGTGAGAAAGTAATCAGAATAATCAATAATTACAGATGATGGACCAACAACTTTGCAGGTAGTGACTGCACTGGTTCATTATTGAGAAAATAATTAGAATAATTAGCAAAAACAAAGTCCATAGTGGACCGAAAAAACTCAGGTATATAAATAACTCTAGTCTTTAGATTTAGTATCAATTTTCTTCTCCTGAAGATGCTAACGCTCAAACCTGGAGAGGAACCTTACTACAATTTTCGAAATTACAACTCAGTGTATGCAACCAGATTGAAGAGAGGAGGAGTAGGATTTTTTTTTAAAGATTCTATTAATTTCAATGTCAGAAGGAAAGAAGATGAGTTATCATTTATTGCTATAGAAGTTCATTCATTCAACTTATTGCTTTGTGGCATATATCGTTCACCAAATGAAAATGTAAAAACATTTTTTGATTTTATAGATGAACAACTACAAGAAATGAATAGAAATAGATATAATACTTTTTTGTTTGGTGATGTTAACATAAATGTACTAAGATCGAATTCATATGAAACCAATCGTCTCAGAGATATATACAACTCGAATAATTTTACATTGTGTAATACTTCAGTACCAACTAGGCACGTCAATGATTCTGCATCCCTTATTGACCATATAATTACAAATTCAAGATTATTCACACATTTACAGTTTATTAACACACCTCTCAGTGATCACAAGATAACCATGGCTGATATAAAAACTGAACAAACTCGTTCAGAAAAAATCTTTGAATATAAAATTTTCAATGACTATAATATTGATAATTTGAGGGATGAACTGGAATTGATCAGTTATAATTTGGAACAATATAATGATCCAGATGAAATTTATAATAAAATTATTCAGACTTTCAAATCGAACTGTTCTCAAAAACGTATTAAAATTGATAAGAATTCGAAACCTTGGTTCAACTCTAATTTATCAAAATTTATCAAAACACGTGATAAGTATCATTTCAAAAGAAAACGTTTTCCTGATGTAATGCATTTCCAAAATGAATACAATTTCTATAATAAATTGGTCAAAAAGACTGTAAGAGAAACAAAAAAAACATACTATGATTCTAAATTCTTGGATGCTACACCAAAATCCATGTGGAAAACTATAAATGAAGTATTACATAATAAAACGAATAGTGAAAAAAAGTATGTGAAATGTATTACAAAAAATGGAAAACTTATCGAAGATCCAATTCAAATATGCAATGAATTCAACAACTATTTTGCAAATATAGGAACTCAATTATCATCTAATATCCCCCATGCCACTTTGAATGATAACGAAAATTTATCATCAATGAATTCCATGTTCTTAGAACCCACAACTTGTGAAGAAGTGAAAAATATCATAAAAAATTTGGACAATAGAAAATCGGCTGGCCCCGATAACATAAGCATCAAAATTATAAAAACAGTTGAACCAGAATTATCACCTTTGTTAACTAAATTGATTAATATTTCTTATGAAATGGGAATCGTTCCCAAAAGAATGAAAATAGCAAAAGTTGAACCGGTATTCAAAATTGGAAAAAAAGAAAATTTGAATAATTATAGGCCCATATCCATATTACCCGCCATGTCCAAAATTCTCGAGAAAATTATGAACCAAAGACTTTTCGATTATTTACAAAAAATTAATTTCTTATACTGTGGACAATATGGTTTCCGAAGATCCAGTGAGACAGAATCTGCTGTAATTGACTTGATAACAAATATTCAATTGAAATTGGATCAAGACTTTCATTGTGGATTGTTGTCACTGGATTTATCGAAGGCTTTTGACACAGTCAATCATAACATTCTGTTGAAAAAATTATTCAATATAGGCATAAGAGGTTTGATTCATCGGTTTGAAAATTACTTGAGCAATAGACAACAGTTTGTTTGTATGGGAGACAAAATGAGTTCACTTAGAAGTGTAACATGTGGTGTCCCACAAGGTTCAATTCTGGGACCTGTTTTGTTTCTTATATATATAAACTCGGTTTCAGAGCTGAATTTGAGGGGTGAAATAAAATTATTTGCAGATGACACAACACTGATTTATTGCGAGAAAAAAGAAGGAGAAATTATTCGTTACATTAATGATGATTTAAAGAAAATTTCATTATGGTTGAATAGTCACAAGTTAACTTTAAATATTGGAAAATCCTCATTTATGTTATTGGGAAGAAAACCAAATCATAGTAAGAATAACATTATTTTTAATGGACAAAATATAGAATATTTGGGAGTAACAAAATTTTTAGGATTATACATTGATGAACAACTCTCTTGGAAAAATCATATTGAATATTTAAGAAAAAAAATATCACCATTAATTGGTATTTTGTTCAAAATTCGAAACTATATTTGTTTGAAACATCTCAAATTAATATATTACAGCTTTATTCATTCAAAACTACAATACTTGATATCAGTATGGGGAAATGCCAACACTTCGATCATACGTCCCCTGAAATCTCTGCAAAATAAAACAATCAAATGCATATTCAAATTACCTTTTCGATATCCCACTTCCGATTTATATGTGAAAAATGAGCTTTTAAGTATCACCTCTTTATATAAATTGAAAATTTGTTCTTTCATCCATTTCGTAAAAAATAAAAATGAACATTCTTCTCTAACCTTCAACACAATTGAAACAATTCATAAATATGAAACTAGGCAGTCCAAAAATCTGAGCACAATTAGTAGAATCAAAACAAACTTCGGCAAGAAATCAATTTTATACAATGGAGTGTTAATTTATAACAAACTACCAAATAAATTAACTGAAGATTTTTTTGACAAACGCTTCAAAAAAAACTTGAAAAAGTATTTGATCCAGTAACACTTCTCTCTTTCCATCTGACATTGGATTGATTCATAATGAAAATCTTCTTTTTAATGCATGAATTGTAATAGTAATTTAGTTTTAAGATCCCTTCTTTATAAACATTCATGTTTCTTGGGGTCAATAAAGATTGATTGATTGATTGAAAAAAATATCATTTTGGTGTTAGGGTAATTGAATTCTAAGCAAAGTTTCATATGGAATAGGTCGATAATGTATTGATGGTATCGATTGTTTTCGATTAACACTACTGATAAATCGATCAAACCTACTATAGATAGTTGTCTACCCCTACACAGAACTCATAATGAGAAAATGTGTGCATTGGTCTCACCTGTACACAATGTTGCCAGATGGTCGTTTCTCTTAAACCGGGTTTCTTAATCGCAGGAAAAAAATCGAGCTATCTCGACGGTAAAACGCAAGGTAACGTCTATCGAGATAAAAGTAGCGCTTAGAAAGAATTTCATCTCGAGGAAATCACGATTAAAGTTACGTTGGTGAAACCGGGCCTAAGATTCCAGATTTTTCGAGGGAAGACGGCTGTTACATATCCAAATTCAATTCTGTATTCTGTAAGTCACGCAAATTACTTTTCGCCAAACCTCGACGGATATAAGTGGGAGCACCAGAGTTTTCAGACGTCTCCTACCAATCTAGCTCTTATGGACAATAAAATCCCAACTTTCCCTCCACCTCAGAGCGACGATATCTCCAGTCGAGAGATCGCTAGTACCGTAACTGACGACGGAAAACTTGGCGAAAACGAAGGCGATCCACCCCAACCAAACGAGCAATGAAACGACGTACAACTTTTTCAAGAACTTCCACCCGACAACCTCGTCCAAGACGACGTAAACGTGTTCCAAAGTGGCAGCGAGCAAGAGTACCTTGAAAGCGAAGGCCGGCAAATAGTGGTGCAGGAACAGCGTCCTGTCGACGAAGAAGAACGGCAGGTAGTGGAAGAGGTAGCCGGCCAGGAATATCTCACCGATGGACAGGAAGTGGTTCCAAGCGGAGGGGTCCAGGTCGTAGCACAGTCTTCGGCGTCTCAGCAGGTAGAATACCAGCAGGGCGGAGTACAGGACCAAGCCGAAGGTCGCAGAGTACCAGATGACGATGTTGCCGAGTAGGTGGATCTGGGCCTATGAAATGGCAGAAATAATATGGTTTGATTTCCAAATGAAACGCTCTGTATGTTATTGCATTTTTGAAATCTACATAATTGTCTGAATCAAATGATACCACATAGTTGATATTCGAAACTTGATAAAGGTAATTATGTGGTAGCTGTTTTCGTGGACCTCAAAAAGGCCTTCAATACGGTTGACCACTCAATACTTATCAAGAACTTAGAATCTATTGGTATTAGAGGTATTGTAAATGACGTTTTGAAATCATATCTTGAGAAAAGGACTATAGGGACCTACACTAATAACGTGGAAACTGATAGATTGAATATTAACAAAGGAGTTCCCCAGGGGTCGGTTTTAGGTCCCATTTTATACTTATTATACATACAAAATCTGTCCCAAATCAATTTATCTTGTCATTATACCATATACGCGGATGATACAGTACTTTTATTTGCAAATAAAAACCCTTTGATTCTAGAAAAAACGATAAACGAAGACTTACTAAAATTTGAAAAATGCCTTTATTTCAATCTCCTCTGTGTTAATTCCAAAAAAACTGAATATATGATTTTTCAACAAAAAAAAATAAACAAAATATCAACTTGAATTAAAACAAAAATCTTTGAAGAAATATCTTGGCATTTGGATTGATGATAAATTGAAGTGGGATATACATATTGAAAATCTAATAAAAAAAATATCTCCCATCATTGGTGCCCTAAGAAGATGTCCCAAATTGGATCCCAAAATAGCAAATATATTTTTATACTCACATATTCTAAGTAGAATCGAATATTTAATTAATATATGGGGATCTTGTTCTAAAAATAATTTTAATAAAATATCTGCTCTATACAGGAATGCTCTGAAAGTACTATATCGTCTACCATTTGATACTCCAACACATCAACTTTATTCAATTACGAACACATTTTCTTTGGATGAGCATTATGAAATGGATACTCTGAAAGTATCATATCTTATTATTAATAATATGATGAAATCTAATTTTATATTAATCAAGAATTCAGAAATTCATAATCACCTTACAAGACAACATAACTTGTTCCACCTTGATTCCGCAAACTCTGTAATTGGACAGAAAAGGTTCACTCATGAAGCACTCTCAAAATTCAATGAAATACCCGAAGATATAAAAGATTGTAGAAATATAAATGAATTTAAAATCAAAATTAAAAAATATTTTCTCCAAATGAGAAAATAAAATTCGATGGATTCTCTCTTTGTTTCAATATTTTGTTTCCTTTTTCTTTTTGTTGTTTCTTTTTAATTCTGAAAAAAATATTATTCAATGAAATATATAATTAATATAAAGTTCATGATCAGTCTTATACCAGTTCGAAACTGTTTGACTGTTCATGATATTCCTTTATAGAAAATTAGTAATAATTTTAACATACCCTCTTATGATTTCATAATTGCTATTGAAAAAAAATTGTAACATTACTACCTAAGAATATTATTTAAAGAAAGGGTATATATACATTTTGTACCTATGTAGCACTGAATTGAATTACGAATAAACTGATTGATTGATAAAAAAAAAACTAGAAGACGTCTAGAGGGGTTAGGTCGGGTGATCTTGCAGGACACTTGACAGATGCATGTGTTGCAATCTACTATCAACTAAGAGGTACGATCGGATCCAGAAAATTCTGTATATTTCAAAATGTCATGACATACAGGGTGTTTCATTTATTGACTGCATTTATGATCAATGCGCATGCGCAGTTACTGAAGAAAGCGAGCAGTGAAAGCGCTTCATAGTGAAAATTAGAAAGTTGAAGTGGAGATGAAAGTTAAAGTGAAAATGGTTGTTGCATAAACTCTTTAAGGACACATTTCGTTGATTTCGAAAAACTATACATTTCCTTATGAAGAGTATATCGTTCGTCCGAAAACTTATCCTAAAACAAATTTAATGTTTCGATTTTTATCTTTGTCCTTCGAATCATTATTGGTCCAGTTGTCCACATCAAAGTTCAAAAAATTCTTTCAAATCACTCTAGTCAGAAATGAAAGAGTCAAGTGTCGAGTATGACTAGAATAAGATGAGATTAGGTGATGAGAAAAAAGGATTATTGTGACTTTTTAGACGCCTCCCTTTTCCTTTCAACTCTCCAACACTTCCCAAAGAGTCTGCGACAAACTTTGATACGTCGAAAGATTCATTGAGATATGAGAATACCGAACATGTCTAGATTCTACCCTTCGTCCTACAAGTTTTCAATACTTTTCTTTAAAAAAAGATCATCTCTCGAAAAATTTTATGCCAGTCAGTAAGAGACCTAGAACAGTTCACCCTCAAAATCGCCTGTTATCTCTTTTGAAGGTTAATTCTTACAATGTTTGTTCAATTTTGGAGTAGGGGGACCAATCTATCGCTTCGTGAAAACGTCTAACGTTTCGTTAAAAACGTCTAACGCTTCGTCAAGAATGTATAATACTTCGAAACGTCGAATGCTTCCTCCAAAGGGTCTAACGTTTCGTTGAAAATGTCAGGCTGGATTCAGACACATCGGAAATCTGATCGTACGACGATCCGATAGCTTTCTGATTGGTCTAAATTCAAACCCAAGCCCTTCGTGGTATTAGCCAGGGGAGTAGTTGTTTTCTGACAGGTGCCAGCCGAAATCTACTGTGTAGGTAATTTGAGACTGGCCTGAACAGATTGTTCGAAAGATGATTTGATTTAACGCCAGTCTTCAAGTATGCCCACTGACTATGTCAAGTGTTTTTGAAGCATTAGACGTTTTGACGAAGCATTAAACGTTTTTGACAAATCATTAAACGTTTTTGACGAGGCATTGGACGTTTTTAACGAAACGAAGCGTTTTTGACTCAAGCTATAGATTGGATCTCCCACTATAAAAGAGAACAAAATTGCCAGAATGAACCTTCATAAGAAAAAACTGTTCTAGCTCCCTCGCTCCTATCAATACTCACATTGCTTGTCGAAGACACCCAGTATGCAATGCCCCGCGACATGAGGGGCCATTCCAAAGGCTCCGAACTGTACATGTGGTTCTGAACGCTATCCGTGTTAGCGAACAACATCTTGTAGTGCAGCTCGAAGAATTTCTGCCAGAATGTCAGCTTCGTTGCCGATGTGGGAATCATTTCTGCCGTTACCAAATCGCGTTCGCGTTCTTTCTGGTCGCCGGCTGGAATCGAAAAAAAAAAAATTATCATGGATATCGTGTGAAAGCCAAATTAACCATTTTTGTTATTACATAGACATCATCGAAGTTTAAGTTAACATTATACTCGAGAAAGCAATATCTGATATTCTCCAATCAGCACAAAGGATCATCAGTGGATGGTGCATACAGCACACATTTTAACCGATTGAACTTGGTGCACTCGGGAAATAACCCCCCGATTCAAATATCTCACATAAGGAAAGGGCAAAATATCTTTGGCTAGTACTTTATGTTTCTCAAGGACTGGTACAAATGTATAAAATAGCAATGGGTGGAGTGAATGAAGATGAAGCAAATGCCAGTACTGAAAACTATTTGTAACGTTAGGATAATAGAAGGACGGACCTAAAGTTTCAACTCATGTTCACTTTCATACACACCACCCAATGTTAGGATTACATGCGGCATTTTCGGTAGTAAAAGTGAATGGAATGTTTAAGGAGGGCGAATGAGGCATATACCTCGAAAAATGGATTGGCCCTGAGCCAGAGAGGCCGGCGATAGATGCTGCGCTTGGCATCTAGCCGTTCGGTACTGAGATGGTGTTTTACATCGTGTCGAGGTTAGCTTGATTTGTATTACAACATTGGTATGTACGCGTCAGCAGGAATCTGAGGACTTCCCTGATTCCATCCAAACAAGTGTAAAACTGGTCGGAAAAGTGCCAAGAGATTGGAGTATTCTACATACCGAGCTGGAAATCGAATCATAACTATCGAAAGAAAATACTGTAGCTGAAAGCCGAGGCACTGTATTTCTCTAGGGAGAAATTTCATCTTTTGTCGAGGTTTGTATCAATTCCATTTACATTATTCGGAATAATTTCATTAAATGAACAACGCTGTTAGGAATGAAACTTCCTACCGAGGATTGTATACTATTTTATTTACAACCATCATATTTCGAATCAAATTAATAAATCTCTGTTTCGTTCTGAACATACCTAAAATATTACATTCAACGACAAATTACCAAGAACGCGGTTTTCTCAGAATAATCAAGTAGATATATTGTTACCGTGACTACGGGGTATACAATTGTCACCAATATAAATAAATGTCAGATAAAGTCAATAAATGACAGATAAAGTCTACAATAGATGAAATGAGGGCGGAAAGTGAGGGCGGGAAGTAGAACTGTTGTGGTGCCACCGTCAACAAAGGAAATAAATTCACAAAAAATACTCGATTCCATAAAGTCTTCATTCAAGGAAAAGTTTTCTAATTAAGTTTTGTTTCAAAATCCGTTCATGTTGAACCTTCAAATTAAACTATGTATTCACTCCAGTGAAACAAAAAGGAAAATTTTGTTTATATTTTCAAAATCATAGTTAAGTATTAACACTTTTGAAGAAATCCAGAAACGCTTGCATAATTAATTCTAAATCAAAATTTCAACAATTGGCAGAAATATTCAATGAAGTCTGTATTATAGAATTATACAGAATATTAAAATTTTCGATCCTTACCTTCAGATCAGCACACGAGAAATAGAACAGAAGTAAGATCGCAACTTTGGAGGATATGGTGGGGAATTCCTATTCTTGAAAATTTACACGTGTTGACCTCGATTGGCAAACTAGTGGCAAATAATGTTGCAATTTCTACGACTTATTTATGCGATGTTTTGAAACCCATAAAATTTAATGAGGACAGATGTTCAAAGCACTTGCTGAAGCTTGCGTAATTCGCAACTCACAAAGAATGTTCTTTGTTCGAGGGGGGTATAAAAGCATTCGCACTTGCAAATTCATCAGAGTATTCCAGTATCAGAGTATTCCAGTATCATAGTATTGGAATAGAGTGTTATGGAAAGAGTAATACAGTAACAGTAATATAATATAGTAACAAAGTGAACGATCAAGTATTATGTACAAAACAGTAGACAGTGATTTAAACAAAAACGCGGTGCAGTAATAAATCAGTCGCAAGAAGTGCAAAACGTTAAACTGAAGTGACCCAGAATCGCTCCTCGAAATGTGTAAGTCTAGCCGTTAAAGTCGAAGCGATGATCTGATTATTTATGTACCATGTCTGTACGAGAGTAATGAACGAAATTATGTGAGTTCTATTGACTTGTCGACGTATCTTGTATTACGGAATCATCGTTGTTGGCCTATTATGTATTCCCCGCTTTATTTGATGAAAAACTGAATGTTCGAAATGCCGCTTATCCTAAACAAATTAAAAACTGTTGAAAATTCCGCCAATTGTCATTATTTCCACCAAGAATTCACGAACTAAAAATAATCATGTGCGACTGGGTATTTAATATCTCAAGGACCGCTCGCCTTTTTGCCAACCAACGATACCCGGTCGTCACACTGTGTAATGTGACACTTCCCAACCTTCAATGACGTTAGTAATGACAGCATTACATATATGGTTGTAAATGTTAATTCGTATCTCCTGTCCGTTGATTCACGCGGTGTTCTTTGAACATTACAGGGCTTCCCTTTCGTGTGAATCTGCATTTGAAAAAAATATGTTTACATGCATAGTTGATACAATTAAAAAATTGTTACACGTCATCATGGGCTTGGTTGAATTTCGAAGTACACTGTAACCAGATTGTCATAGAATTATGGAATTTTAGATATGAATCAAAGTAACGTAATTGATATGAAAGAAGGAAAATCAATTTTTTTTACAAACCTTCTTTATTGATAGGTACCTACGTGTATAACATTTATTTGATTATGGAATCCACGAAAAAGTTATTTCCTTTGTAGTTTTCAAATAGGGAAGGTTTGAATCATATATTTTGAATAGCTACATTCAAGCTTCTTTAAAACTTCGAGATTTTCCCATATCTATAAACTGCAAATACTTACTGCTTTCCAACACAACAGAGTATAAGGAGTAGACTCTTGGTGGTTTGTGAGCTTACTCATCTTTCATGTTTTTAGAAATCGCACTGACGGTATGTATACATACCTGACTTCAAATCAGCCTCAACACAATAAAAATGAATATCTGATTGTAGATTATCAATATTGTTTACTACGTTGTATTCAATTGAGCCGTTGAGGAGAGTGAAGGGGCATACTTATCTCTATTTTGAAACAACTAATCGAAGACGTCACCAACTTTTGCCAATGATAGTTTCCAAGTCTTTTTTGACATTTTCACGAAGAGCCTGAAACTTTCTATAGAAGCATCCAAATACACAGTTTTTGATTACAATTTTCTAATTTGAAGTACCAAAAAGACCTTAACACAGAACGGTCACACAGTCTAACAAATTGCGACAACATCGAGAGTGCTGCCAATCGGATGCCAAAGAATAACAGGCGCCGAATTAGAAATTCAATACAAACGTTCCAAAGCAGTTACATGAATGGATTGGTACAATAATTTCGACAAACCAATAATATTTCACAAATCTCCGATAGTTCACGAGGATTGCTACAAAAAGGCAATGTTTGGATTACTCACTGAAACAATAAAAATGGACTGGCGCTGATGAGCGACACTGCGACAGATGCTGTGCTCACGAGAATAACTGATAAAAAGGTAATGTTTTACTTATGAAAACTGAGTGGGGATTCAGTTATTGAATAAGATTGGTGTTTTGAAGGAGAAAGTGAGAATCTGAATTTTTTTCGTACATTCAGTACTGGGATAGTGTGTGCTATCTACAATTACGACACAAGGTTAGCTTGTTTTATACAACTACGTTTGTGTACACACGTTAGCGGAGATCTAAACACTTCGAAAATTCCAATAAGTAGATTGACGTTTGGGATTAAATTCAAAGAGGTTGTAAATATTTGAAAGAAGTCTAGAAAGTTGTTTATTTACAACCATATATGTCATGCTGTCATTACTAACGTCATTGAAGGTTTGGAAGTGTCACATTACACACCTCTACTTCCCGCCCTCATTTCACCTATTCCAGACTTTATCTGTCATTCATTGACTTTATCTGACATTTATTTATATTGGTGACAATTGTATACCCCGTAGTCACGGTAACAATATATCCACTTGATTATTCTGAGAAAAACGCGTTCTTAGTAATTTGTTGTTGAATGTAGTATTTTAGATATGTTCAGAACGAAACAGAAATTTATTAATTTTGATCGAAATATAATGGTTGTGAATAAAATAGTATACCAACCTCGGTAGGAAGTTTCATTCCTGTCTCGAGATCATAGCTAACCTCGACACTTTGCGTCTCAGTTAACTAACTGATCTCACGACAAGAATGAATCACTTCCCACCACGGAATGTACTATTCCGACCTCGCCTTCTTCTGCGAGAAAAATTGGTCATTTACCAACCAGAAAGTAGGTGAGAAAAAAGCGAACGAACTTCCGTGAACAAAAATCCCACTTACACTTGGTGTACCTGTGCTCCTCCACGTTCCACACCGTGTCGTCCTGGACGACCACCCTGTCGGCGGCGACCTCGTGCTGGTGGTAGCCCCAATCGGGCAGCTGCCTCCCCGTGAACTTGAGCGCCGCCCCCGTTTCGACGTGCACGAGACGCACCAGCGACCGGATCGTCTGCCACGCGTCGTCGCCTTGTTCGTCTCTGTTGAGGACGTCGACGCGCCACAGGTTCTGCGCCTCCATGGAGATGTTGTAGTCGATGTAGCAGGAGACTTCCTGGCACTGCGGCGACATGGGGGCGGCCACGTCGTGCGAGTTCAGAGCGCGGCTGGAGATGCCTGGCGGAAGGGATGATCTTTGATACTAGTTTCGATCTATCGCCGCGTTTGACCAATGTACGCTTTGTTGGGAAATAACTTACCGTGAACAAGCTGAATGACGTCGCCGTGTCTGATGACGTCGACGGGCTGCTCGACTATCAGGTCGTCCTTGTCCGGCCTCTTGACTATCCACCAATTGTTGACGTCCTTGAAGGAATAGCACGTGACCTGTTGCTGGTGGCTGGAACCCCTTTTGTCCGGATAGCGGATGGGGTAGAGCGCGTTGTGCGAATGCAGCCAACAAGTTCTGCCGTGGGTGTGGCTGTTGAATGTACAGGGTGTTTCAAGAAATCAAAGGTCCTAAGAATATTTTCGATGTGGATGCATTTTTTTGTAATAATCGTTGGAACTCGACCGTTGAACCGATCTGGAGATGTGGAAACCAAATATCGATTGATGGGGATATCTAAGCGAAATGGAGCCAGTCAGTGAACAAGCATTTGCCCTGTTAGAATTGCTATGCAAACTCAGATCAATTCAAAATTATAACCATTAATGCATACAATTTTAGGAATTTCAATTGAAGAAAATTCAGTTTGGAACACACATGTTGAACTATCGAGGAAAAAAAATTCTCCAATTCTTGATATATTTTTTAAAATACATAAATGTGGCCTTTGCTATTCTTGAAATCAACTTATTTCTTTTTAGTATATCCCCAACTTTAATACTTGATTTCAATTTGGGGAGTAGCTCTGAAAACCGCATTGAAAATGTGCAAAATGAAATAAAGTGTGAACCAACAGCAAATTGATATAAACAAAGAAGTATTATCCTATTCTTTTTATTGTCATGAAATATCTGATTACATACTCATTTTTATGCATTCCTCTATTTCTATTCTACATTTTTCTGTGTGATATCAGTTGTTTTTCCTACTATAAGCATAATATATATGTTTCATGGGAACTTAATTGTTATTATTGAAATAATTCTGGTCTGAAATACATTTTTTGATTTTTCTATCCCCTAAAATGAAAAGGAAACAGTTTTAGGTTCTGATATCTGTCAAATTTTGACAATACATACCAAATTTGCACTTCCCCTGAAAATTGAAGAATAGGCTTGAAAAAGGAGGCAGTCTATCTTTCGAAAAGTCCCAGGGAGAAATATACGCATTTTTTTAAATAAATATATGACAAGTAACTGACGAAATGTCACTCAAATTTGCATTTTTTCAATTTGCAGTAGCATATGAGGCCGAATATACCAATTTGCCTAAAGAACAGATATTACAAGGAGTTAAAACTTTTTTCTTTTCATTTCTAGGGGAGACAAAACCCAAAAAATAGATTCCAGAATAATTTTACCTCCTCAAGAAACATTAACAAAATAATTCTGTTCTTTCAATGCCCAAAGATTAGTTTTTCTTGCTGACTTGTTATACTCACCGTAAGGTTATTTGTGAACCATGAGCTACCTGCAGGGGCTGCCCTTTTGTGATACTTGCCAGACCCCCCTCCAAAGAGGCCTGGAAAGCACTAGTCATAATACTGTCGTGGGGCCCCGCCTTGTACAAAATGCTCAAGTGTATGTAGAACACACCCAAATACACAAGAGCAGAAACTGTCAATGCAATAGCTGTCTGGACAAAAAACCTGGCTAGCAAAGCCGAATCTGATATTTTCAGTGAGGCCAGCAATCTCCAGAAATCCCTCAGTGCTATAGCTGCCCCCAAACAACAAGCGTAAAACCCAACATACTTGACACTCAATGCACAGGTTAGAGACAAAGAAGCGAATACTATCCATAGAAACCAAGGCGCACAGAAAGGCTTGTCAGAGTATCTCCTGAACTTCAAGAGGCAGAGGATCCCAAATAACGAGAAGAAAATGAGTATGGTTTCCATCAAAATGAATCTGCTCTGGGTCAGGAGTGCGTTGTCCAACAAAAACAACAAAGCAGCCAGCAATGAAGTCCATTGAGAGAGACCTACCTCTAGCATCAGGTGATATACGGTGGGTATTATTAGGCTACCAAAAAATGCTGGAACGAATCTCAAAGCAATAAGGGGCAGAGAAGGGGGATAGGGACTGCCTATTTTGTCAAATTTGAACTTGCCATCGTAGCCTGCTATGTGAGCTGCTGCAGCAATGAGCTGTTTGCCCAAGGGAGGATGAGAGTCGAAAAAGAAGGTATTCTTCATGTACAGGGATACATACTTTCCATAGTGTAACTCGTCAAACCTGTAAGAAGAAACTGATAAGTTATTCTTGGAGTCATGAACTGCAAAGTCCTTACACTATGTTTTTCGGTTCCTCAAGTTTATACATTCTTGTTATTATACCTAGCACGAATAGAGTAATAGAGAGCATGTCTATTTCACAGTTCACTCGAAATAAGTTTGGTCTATTGGTCGTTTCCGTTGGTGAAATGACCCTCAGCTGTGGAGAATCATTTTGTTGATTTCTGCTGGGTGACAACTCCTTTGATTCATTGCTCACTGATTCTTTATCTGATTTTTCCTGCTCGTCTTTGGGCAATATTTGTTCTACGAACCTGGTGTCGCATAATTGTTTCCTTTTCCTCATAGTTGCCATAATTTTTAGACTGTATCTTTTGAAAATTCTAAATTTTTAACCTACAATTCTGAACTCACATATTTTGAAAATTTTGACGTAGGCACATAACATTCAATCTGTCACCTCAAACCATCAAACGTCACAATTCTCTTTCTTCGTCTTACTAGTACCGAATTATTTCTGCCTGATATAGTGCAGAATCAGTGTACCTCTGTCTTTTTTCAACACGACATTTATGGAAGGATGAAAATAAACGAATTCTGTCCGAGTTGCACGAGTTTAGCAAATGAATTAGCTTGAAGAAAAAAATCTATTATTGTAATAGATTCGACATGAATTTCAAATTGTAGTAACGACGCGACGTAATGATAAGTAGTGAAATGTAATAGATCTATTACTATTGTAATAGCAATCGAAAGCCTGCATTCAACAACCCACCCAAGGCTCCAAGGCACATGCCAAGTTCTTCGGTCTATCACGTGCAACGTGCAACCTTCGACTGTTATTGTGTATTTTTATCCTTTGATAAAAGGAGTATCGAAAGAGGATAGAAAAATGAAAAGTTTGAACCGGTTGTGACTCATGAACTCTCTAGCTCGCATTCTATAACAAGGAGAAGAAGAAACTCAGGGTATGGACCAAAAGTAACTGAAATCTTAGTTTTGCGGACCAAATCTAAGGCTGTATTCAGACAGATTCGAAATCCGATGGTTTTCTGATTGATCTAAATTTAAATTCAGACCAATCAGAATGCTATCAGATCGTCGTACGATCGGATTTCGGATCTGTCTGAATCCAGCCTAACTGCTGCTGTCATATGCCAAAAAAGCGCTGACTTTTGGAATGCGGTTTCCTGAAAAATGGTTAACCACTGTCACCTGTCACTGTCAAATGTAGCGGTTACTTTCGGACCATACCCTTATAAAAAGTCCATTGATAATTCATTGTCAATTGTCACTGTCATTGTATATTGTATTGGTTGATTGTCCTTGTCCTTAGTCGTTGAGTCTTTAGTCCGTTCTTGGCGTTCTTGAAGATTTCAAAATTTGGATTTAGAATTTTACAGTTCATCTGGTTTTTAACAAAAAAAACATCGAGCAGAAGGTCACTAGATTACTTTTTTTTTTCGAGTTCACTTATTAACGTGACTAGTTAGAAATCCATTAAAATCTGAACTATGAGCGAAAACCTGTTGAAGTGGAGTGGCCATAACTTCGCCGTACTGAAGGCATTGTATTCATATTGCCTTAAAGAAGAACTGACTGATGCCGTTCTCTGCTTTCAAGATGGCGAAGTAAAGGTTCACAAGATCGTTCTCTCTGCTTGCAGTCCAAAATTCGAGAAACTCTTCAAAGAGGGCAGAAATGAAATATACCTTTGTGATATTTCGAAGTCATCCATGGACTACCTCCTGGAATACATGTACAGGGGTCATGTATTGGTCTCGTCAGAGGCTCTACCAGGAGTACTCGCTGCTGCAGAGTACTTCCAGGTGAAGGGAATTCATACAAACAATGGACCCCAGGAGGGACAAGAACGTCAGCAGGTGGTGAGCCACAAATGCATGACGATATTCAGCATTTCTTATCGTTTACTATTCCAGGAGGTCCTTTCGAATGGTTCACAAAAAAAACAGATGAGTAAAAACAACTCAACTGAAAGTTGTTGTTTACCATCATCCCCTTTTAGAAGAGATCGGCCTAGAAACGTTCCAACGACAATTACGTCTATCACTGAAAAACAATTGGGTGTGAGTATGATATCTATTTGTAGTTTTGCTTTCATATATTCGTGCATTAATCTGTGCCCAATTAGTATTTTTATGAATAGACATCTCAAATGTTAGAAAACACAAAAAAAAAAAATCATCAAATCCTAATAGTTCTCAGGGACAGTTTCTGTGAACAATGTAAGTTTTGCTAAAAACTTCTGTGGGGTACAGGGTTGCCAACCCAGAATTTGAAAAAGACTTGAACCAGTTTCAAAAAATTACTTAGAAATACTGAAATTGCACATCAAAAGTTAGTGGATTTTTGAGTGATATCAAGGGGATAAGGTAGGTAAAATTGAATCCCAACAAAATCAGTTTCTCTGTAAAAAACCTCGTGGCAATTATCTGTTAAGCGGGCTCTATCGTGAAATTGAAAAATTTTTGGTGGAACTTATGTATTTCGGCCACCTGGACAAAAAAGTATAATGAAGTTTTTGGGGCTCGCAACTAGTTTCGGAGATACGGCCCCCCAAAGACAGGAAATCAGGGTTTTCAGGATTGACATTTATGTTTGTTTATTCAGCCAGTTCCGCTCGAAATTCATCCTTTTTTCTACCAGCACAATATACACATTCTATACCACCTTCTTCATCACTTCTCTATAGAATTATAAACATTTTTCACAACAAAACTCCAAAAGGTATATCGTCATAGAAATTCGAGGTTAGCAAAACAATAGATCGCGCGATGCGGAAAAATGCTTATAATTCTGTTGGAAAGTGATGAAGAAGGATATATAGAATGAGTATATTGTGCTGATAGAAAGGAGGAGGAATTTCGAGCGGAATTGGCTGAGAAACAAACATTGGCGTAAAAACCCGGATTTCCTGTCTTTGGTTGGCCGTACCTCCGAAACTAGTTGCGAGCCCCAAAAACTTCATTAGACTTTTTTGTTCAGGAGGCCGAAATATGTAAGTTCCACCAAAAATTCTTTAATTTCACGATGGAGCCCGGCTTCGTGATCACAATTTCAATTATGGAAACTCGACGTTTACTTGATTTTTTACTTCATTTTTCTTTGTGAAGAACAATATATATTTTTTAACTATCGGCACCCAAGATAATTAGCCGACTCTTGCCAGCTCTACCTTTTGGGCGCACTCGTAAGAGTATTCAGCAAAGGGAAATTCGAATTGAAAAACAGAGTCCTCTAGTTTGAACCTTTTTAATTTTATTCTTTATCAGGCAAATTGAATTTGTACGCATATATTATAATTTTTTTTAGATGTTCCTGTGATGGCTCGCGGCTTTTTTTAAGCCACTTTTCATGAAAAGTAACCCTGTTAGAGTTTCTGTAGAGAGTCTGTTCCTGATTTTCGTTTTTATTAAATTTATTGCAGAAAACAGACGCTCAACATTTGCACTGCTATGTGGCAACGTTAATAAATTTTGGGAGAAGTGTTTCAATAGAGGAAACATCTGGGATGAATCCCCCTTCCTGATTTTTGAAATGTCGGGAATCGGAAAATGATTCAGCCTAATGAATGAGATGTTACAAATCTGTACAATTTTATGAAAGATATGTAGATTCTGGAACTGAAGTTCGTAGGTTTTCAAAAAAGGCCCAAAGTATGTAGATATACTTAAAAAGATGTAGGGATGGCAACGCTGGTCGGATACTTTTAGGATCTATTAGAAAATAAAGATACTTCAGGTGAGGCTTTTTCAAGTCCTGACAGACTTGATACCACAGATATAAAGGAGAGTTTAAACAGAAAATAAAATAGGAATAAAATAAAAATCTAATTAAAATACCTAAGAATTAGAATAAGGGGAAAAAACATGTTTTTTCACAGATGTCTTAAATAAGATATAAGAATGAACCAATCAAGTTGCAGCTATTTTGACAAAAAAAAAGTTACAATTTTACAATTTTTTACAAGCTTTTTTGACAATGACTTTTGTGTTCTGTTGTAACGGGACATAGGATGTAGGATGTGCTCGTAAATTCCCGACTTCTCTGAGTTTTCTAATTCTATTGAGAGATCACTTGTCAAGATTGCAACAAGTACATCGGCCAGAGCCGACGAGTTATTAAAACCCGTTTCAAAGAGAATTTTCCACACATAAAATATGGAAGGGTAGAAAAATCCAGTGTCGCCCAACACGCTCTAGACAATGACCACAAAATTGGTGAAAGCAATCTGAAACTGATCAAACATGTGCATGACACAAGACTACTCAATGCATGTGAGAGTCTCGAAATAGCAAAATGCAAAAACAGCGTGAATGGTTACAAGAGACCTATCCCTTTCAGCCCGCTTTTCAATTTATTGTTGAGGAAGTAATCAGAAGAATCAATACTAACAGATCACAGAACTTGCAGGTAGTGAGTTCATTATCGAGAAATCAATTAGAATAATTACCAGTAACAAACAAAGTCCATATCAGACCAAAAAACCTTTGGTATATAAACAACTAACCCTAGCTTTGGATTTAGTATCAATTTTCTTCTCCTGAAGATGCTAACCTTGTTAGCGAAACTCGCGTTGTGTGCAAAAATATCAGTTTGGTTGTTATGGTAATTGATCTCTAGAAAAAGTTCCATTTTTCACATCGAAGGTTCCAAACTCATCGTTTATTAACTAGCTTTCTGGAGAGTAGAACAGTTTATTGGTTTCATTTAAAAAGTCAGCCAACCTAATCAAACCCCTGAGATAAAAGTTCTGGCACACTGTGAATATCACATTTTTGTTTTGACAGTGGCTGCAGTAACTAACCTCCTAATTGTTGAGTTTTTGTTTTTTTTAATTTTGATTCGATTATGTATAACAAAGATTATCAGTAAATGATATTTTTAGGTTGTTCTTGTAAGGTAGAAGTTAGAATAATTTGAAACTTGGAACATTAAGAACAGAGAATATTTCGGACATGCGCATTATCAGTTTCTAAACAAAATAGTGAAAGATGTCATCCTTTGTTGTTATTCTAATTTCTTATTTCATATTATTTCTTTTATGAACGGTTTCATAATAGTTATTTATGATATAAGTGTTAAAAGTGATATTTTATTTTGTGAGAAGGGAAAATTGGGATACGACACCGAAGTGTTCCATCCCTTCAAACGAAATAAAATTTCACTTTCGGCAGGTATATCATACACTATTTCTTCTACAAACACTATTAAAAGTCCAAATTAATGCATACCTATTTTACATTAATTAATTGATAAAATAATAGCCTCGAGATTTTCAGTTTTGAAACCAATTTCATCTAATCTATTCATTAAGATGCCTAGGAAACCCTGGTGTATCTACTTATACCTGAATAATTTTGGGATAAACTTGGCGAAAACCGATTGCTTGATTTCTGAGATCGCAAAAGCTTCAGATCGCTATTGTAGATGGCGATCAGTCATATACCATATAAAGCTTAATTTTCACTAGAGAGAAATGTGCAACCGAATATTGTACTACTGTTTATTATTTTCCTACTGAGATTTTGACAGTCCTGACAGCCAATCAAATGCGTTTCAGAAATCGTGCATGTAACGTGGAAAACTACCGTTAACAACCTGTCAATCCTGTCACTGTCACCTGCTACCTCTACGTTTTTAGTGTTTTCCTATCAGTTTGTAAGACTAGACCTTGATTCCGAGAAAATATATTTTGCCCATTTACCCGAGAATGTACGACAAAGTTGCATTCTGGTAAAAAAACATGCAAGTGTATTGAAAGTGATAGACTGTCTTGGAATTGAGGATACACACATCAGTTATGCGACGGTTCAAAATACGTATCACATCGATATTTCCTTTATAAACAAGTTTTCAATCTCATTAATAAGAGTTATAGATGTTTTACTTCTCGATATAAGAATTTCGCTCAAGCTGAAACAAATAAAATTAGCTACGACGCTACATTCATGTTATTTTTTTGAAGCGATTTGTTTTGTACTTAACCTTAGGTACTGAATAAAGACGAATATCTGGATCCCCAGATTTTGACTGTCCATCCAAAATACAAAATCTTCTACACATCGTAAAAAGTACTTGTAATAACTTCAAAACTTAATCTACTCATAAAGACTTTTAAACACTGTTGAATGCGAAGAAAGAATTTCAGATAGTTTTCATTGACAACAATAAACCTCAAAGTTACGTCAATCTGACAACACCGACATTTGACAGATTTTTGAAAATGCTCATATAACGACGCCTATACAAAAATTAGAAAGCTTTTGTAATCGTCGATTGTTTTCGCCAAGAAATTCTAAACAATATCGAATCACTAGATACACCAGGGCAAGATGCATCTTGCACCAGGGTTTCCTATGCATTTTACTATTCATGAAACAAGTTGCCAAAGTACTCAAAAACAGAATTTTTTGATTTGTTTTTGTTGACAACTAACGTCAATAAATCACGAATTATTCTTTCTCGTTTCTTCGTTCCTCGATGGAAAGTGATCCAGAAAATGAATTTCTACTGCCGGAAATTGAAGAAGCTGCCAATAAAGCTGCTTTGGAATTATTGGCTAGTAAGTCAAAGCGACAGTACAAGTTTTCATACGATCGTTTCTTGAAATGGTGTTATCAGAAAAATGTCAGTGGCAAGTGGCCAGTGAAAAAGTGCCTCTTGCATACTTTGAAGAAAAGTCCAAAATATGGAAATCGTCAACCCTTTGGTCGAATTACTCTATGTTGAAGTCGATAATGAACATAAATAATCATGACATAAGCAGATATTACAAGCTTGTGGCTTTTTTGAAGCGAAAGGGTGAAGGATATTGACCGAAAAAGTCAAAAGTATTGACAAGGATCAAATTTTGTCTAAAACTTCGGCGGATAACATTGGTCTCTGCCCTGGTACAAGCTTCACCAAAATAAATTCTGTTACATCTACCATAATAATTGTAGTTTCACTAACTGTAAGTTTAATTGAATAAAAACTTCATTTTGAATAATGTTTTTATATTTTCTCTACAAACAAACCACTTTTTAGACACTGACAGCATGCGTCAACAATTATACTTTTGCTGACGTTTGTAAAAAAAGATCCACATGTTTAAATCTCTTGTTTTGTTTTATTTCGTCCCTTATTTTATTTGCCGTTTAAACTCTCCTTAACTTTTCTACCTGTCCAGCAGCAGAAACGGCGCTCAAAGTCTTTCTCAGAAGTATTTCCCCCAAGGAAACAACAACCACCAAAGTCAACGAAAGGATTACAGGTTAGTAAAAGTTCAATTGTGTTTGAATGTCTTGAAATAGTATCATATATTATAGAATGGTTTACACAATTCAAAGCAAAGACAAAGGCATATCAGAAACCTGTATTTATCTATAGAGGAATTTCTATCAAGTTCAAGCACTGAAGGTTTCTCCACAGAAAATTACGGTAATGTTAAGTTTATCGGGCACTAAGCGATAAAAAAAAATTTTGCGGGAACTTACGTATTTCGACCTCCTGAACAAAAAACTTAGATAAAAATTTTGGCGCTCTCCAATAGTTCTCAAGATACAGGGCATTTTTTGGGTCAAAAATGGGATTTTTGAATACACGTTCCTGCATCAAAATTACACTTGAAATTCATCCTTTTTTATCAGCACAATGTACACATCCCTAATTATCCGTTTCACACTTTTTTTCATTCGGAAACACTAGTTTTATAACAAAAAAATGCACTTTTTCTCAACAACAAAAACATTGAAAATTCGGCATGTCACTGCTAAATGTTCAGTGTATTTTTTTTATGAGGGGTTGGTACCTTGGAAAACCAGAGCACACTATTCAAATTTAAAATATCGCGAATTAATTTTCCTTCATTTCACCATCGACAATTAGCAATTGTTTTATTATTCTTGATTGTTGAAATTGAAATGGATCTCAAAAATAAATTAAAAAAAGCATACGAACCTGCATACAAACCAAGTAGGTAAGTGTGGATGTTTTCGAACCAAAATTAATTCTAATTCTAGCGCCGGAAATTGAAGAAGCTGCTAATAAAGCTGCTTTCAAAGCGACAATACGAGTTTTCATACGATCGTTTCTTGAAATGGTGTGATCGAAAAATGTCAGTAGCAAGGAGGCCAGTGAAAAAGTGCTTCGGTAATTATCCGTTAAGCAGGCTCCATCGTGAAATTAAAACATTTTTGGTGGAACATACGTATTTCGGCCTCCTGAACAAAAAAGTCTAATAAAGTTTTTGGGGCTCGCAACTAGTTTCGGAGATACGGCCCCCCAAAGACAGGAAATCGGGGTTTTCAGGGTTGACATTTATGTTTGTTTATTCAGCCAATTTTGGTTCAGGAGGCCGAAATACGTAAGTTCCACCAAAAATTTTTTAATTTCACGATGGAGCCCGCTTAACGGATAATTACCTTGCTTTTTACTAACCTTTTTCAGCAGTTCATAAATTTGCCATTCTTGATTTTTCACCCAAACCAAAATAGAGAAAAAAAAGTCACAAAATATCAGGTTTACTGTCACCATATGTCAGAACAAAAAATATATTGGTATCAATTGTATTATTTGAACTTAATCAAAATCAGTAATTCCATGTTTTGCATTATGTCTACAATATTGAGGGAAAATTTGTACCTGATGACCATTATCTAAAGATCATTTCTACAAATAATATTTGAAACTGTTTTTTTTATACAGAATGGCAATAACTCTGAAAGCAGTCATATGAAACAGGCTGGACCAAATGGTGAGTGAGTTTGATGACATTCTATGAAAAAGCCCTTATGTTTCATGACGTTTCTAAATTGAACAGAAATCAATTAAACTATTGAACTAACACACTAAGGTTAAACTCCGTTAATCGGGCTTAACCAAAATAATTTTTTTTTGGTGGAACGTACGTATTTTGGCCTCCTGAAAAATAAACTCAAATGAAATTTTTGGGGCTCTCAACTAGTTTCGGAGAACGGTCCCCTAAAGACAGGAAAACGGGGTTTTACGCCTATGTTTGTTTCTCAGCCAATCCCGCTCGAAATTCCTCCTTTCTATCAGCACAATATATACATTCTATACCACCTTCTTCATCACTTTTCAACCAAATTGTGAGCTACACTACAAAACTGACAGAAAGAAACAGGAATTTCGAGCGGGATTGGCTGAGAAACAAATATAGGCGTAAAACCCCGTTTTTCTGTCTTTGGGGGCCCTATCTCCGAAATTAGTTGAGAGCCCCAAAAATTTCATTTGGATATTTTTTTCAGGAGGCTAAAATACGTAAGTTCCACCAAAAATTTTTTATTTTCGAGGCGGAGCCCGATTAACGGAGTTTGACCCACACTAAACTTTTCTGGGTGAACATTTATTATGTAAACAATGAAAGTTGTAGTGTGAAAGTTGAAACTTTGTGTGGAGATCAATTAGTTTAACACCAACCTGATGTTAATTGTACTCGACACATGTTTTGCTAACAAGGTTAACATTTTCTGTAGAAGAAAACTAAATCTGAAAACTATGATTAGTTATTTACATACCTTATATTGCAGGTATTGCAAAAAGTAATGCAAAGGTTTTTATTGGTTCAATATGGACTTCATTTGTTAACTACTAAATATTGGGCTGAAAGGGATTGGTGCTTTACCACCATTTATTTTTTTTGCTATCTCTAGACTCTCAAATGTATTAAGTACCCTTGTGTCATCCATATCCTCCCTCAGTCCCAGATTTTTTTCACATATTCTGTGATCATTGTCCAGATCATGCTGAGCAATACTGGACTTTCCTGCTTTTCTGTATCTCATGTGTGCAAAATTCTCTCTGAATCTGGCCATAATAGCTCCTTGACTCTGGCCAATGTATTCATTGTTGCAATCTTGAAACTGATTTCGTATAATCCCGACTTTTCTGTATTTTATAATTTACCTTCTGGATTACCAACGAGCTGTTGTAATTTTCTACAAATTCCATTGTCTAATTGTCTTATCTACTGTATGTGGGTTAAAACCGTTTGTCGTATCTTTTCTTTTCTCTTGAAAGAGAAGTTAAGACTATCGACGAGAAATTGCAATGGTGCCGTATTATGTTGTGGACAATGTCGTTAGAAATGTACTTGAACGTGTTACTGTCTTTCCCATAAATATCGAATTATGTGGCATCTCGTTTGTGCTTCATGACCAATACATAAAAAAATGGACCTGCTTTTTTTCCCTACTTTTAACATAAATAATATAATTCTTTTCATCTAATCTATTTATGAAACAAGTTGCCAAGGTAATCAAAAACAGAATTTGTTGATTTGTCTTTGTTGACAACTAACGTCAATAAATTACGAATTATTCTTTCTCTTCAGAAAATGAATTTCTACCGCCGGAAATTGAAGAAGCTGCTATGAACATAAATGATTATGACATAAGAAGATATTACAAGCTTGTGGCTTTTTTGAAGCGAAAGGGTGAAGGATATCGACCGAAAAAGTCAAATAAATCACTTTTAGCACTAGTGCTGAAAATGGCATTTTAGACACTGACAGCATGCGTCAAAAATTATACTTTTACTGACGTTTGTAGAAAAAGATAATTACAACACTCGATCTATTTTTATCCCAGACATCGATTAACAGTAACAGAGTAAAATGCTTACTATTCATGTATTTGATTTAACAA
Source organism: Zygogramma bicolorata (assembly GCA_032362365.1). Lineage (NCBI taxonomy): Eukaryota > Metazoa > Arthropoda > Insecta > Coleoptera > Chrysomelidae > Zygogramma > Zygogramma bicolorata. The sequence goes on from JAVJAQ010003989.1 coordinate 53,621, forward strand.
TAAGCTACCAGATAATATAAAAAAAAGAATATTCAAAAACTCTTCAAAAAAGCAATATACGATTCATTACTCAATCTAGAACTATACTCGACAGCTGATTTCTCAGAAATGTAATATTATAGGTATTTTCATGTCTTACGCTCTTGTTGTGACGTTAGTGACTTTGTTGTGTTTCCAAAATATTGTAACACCACAGACTAAAGAAGATTTGTTTATTATTATTATTATTTCAAGCCTTGAAAATATTGAATACGGAGTTCCACAAGGCTCAGTCCTAGGACCCCTCCTATTCATAATATATACTAACGATCTCTTTTCCTATATGTCACCAAACGAATGCATATGCTTTTCAGTTCAAGTAAGAATGAGACTGAGTTACGCAATGACATTAGCATAGTCCAGGATAGAGCCACCACCTGGTTCAGATGCAACAACCTTATGCTGAATGCCACAAAGACATATGAAATCTATTTTTCCACACACGCCGCCATAGCAAAGGGACAATGCGTTAAATTGCTTGGTGCTACACTGGACGACTCTTTGAATTGGTCTGCTCACATAGAGCAGCTGTGTCTCGAAATACATATTCCTTCTTTGCAGGCTGCGGGGTATCATTAATCTGCATGCACTAATCACCGCATACTACGCTTTCTTCCATTCAAGTATTTCATACGGGGCAATCCTATGAGGAAATAGTACACACGCAAATAAAGTTTTCATTTTACAGAAAAAGGCAATTAGAGTTATTGCTGAAGCCAAGCAATGCGACTCTTGCAAACTTCTCTTCTTGAAATTCAACATAATGACTCTACCCTATATTTTCATTTATCAAACACTGCTAGATATTCATAAAAATAAAACCAATTTTGAACTCAATGCTGATATCCACGACCATTACACAAGGAGTAGTCAATGTATGAGACCAAATAAATTCAGATTAGAGAAATAAAAAAAAAACTTGAATATCGATTTATACAACATGTTGCCCACACAGATTAAAACTTTCGATTACGATCTCTTTAAAAAACACATAAAAAACCACCTGATTTCAGGTGCATTCCATTCTGCTGATGAATATATGACCTCCCTTCACAATTAATTTTGGCATCATATCAAAATACCAAAGACTTTGTTTCCTATTCGTTTTTACCATTTTTTGTAGATAGATAGATAGATAATTGCTTCATTTGCTTAATAACAAAGTAGTTTTAGCATCGTCAGATAGGCCAAATTGACAAGTAAAAAAGACTTACACACTAACTTACATTAAGTACAGTTTCTTTTAAATTACAAGTTTTACACTTAAAATACAATGATTAAGTTAAAATACAATGATTCAAGATGGGCCTATTAAAACATGTGTATTTTTTTACCTGTTGTTTTACACCTACATCTTCAAGTAATGATGTATTTTAATTATCGTGAATTTGTGAGCTGACTTGTCTTATTTGTGAAATGAACATTTATGTACTGTTTTACATCTAAAAGATCAATAAATTATCTATCTATCTATCTATTATAGATACGGAAACGATGAAGGTCATCAACCCGTTCGCGAGGAAGCAGCAGCCGCCGCCGCCCCCCGCGCAACCCTTGGACAGCGACGCCACTTTCGTAGAGGGCGCCTCCTCCTTGGACGTCGTCGTCAAGGTCGAACCGTCCGATGTCGTTTATCTCGACGATGACGACGCGACGTCGACGTCGACGCGCGTGCTTCACTCGTCCGATGAGTCGGAGTTGCTGTTCGACGCGCCCTCTACGTCCTCGGCGCAAAGGAGGCCGACGAGGAGGCCGGCCAAGACGCCGGGTGATCAGTTCCGGAGCAGCGAAGAGGAAGTGGAGGTCGACGAGGATGCCGCTCGAAAGAAGAAGAAGTGAGTACGGCGGGGTTGTGATGTTCAAAACAAGCGTTTGAAACATATTTTGAACAAGGTTGTTTCAAATCAGGGTGGGGCAGAATCTGATTTTTATTAAAAAAAATCACGATTTATTTGTTTTTTTTGATTTGAATATAAATTTGGAACATTTTGATTCTTTGAAATTATTTTTGATTATTTTAATGTATAGGTCTAATTTGCTGCTCAAAAACTTGTGACAACGCATTTGTCGCGCTTCTTGCAAGAAAATTCTTGTCGCGATTTGTTTGCCTTCTGTCCTATACACTCGCTCTACAGTGCCGAGTGAGGCACGAACGCGTTTGTTGTGCTTTTTGCAAGAATATTCCTGTCGAGGCTTGTTTTCCTTCTCAACCAATAAATTGACGTTGCCCAACAATTTCACGCATTTCGCTAGTTGTACACACTCGGATATAAGAAACAGATTAGGCATAGAAAAAGGAGGAAAACTCGTGTTTTTATTTAAATTGTATAACGAAAATGATTATGAAAAATATTATATGAAAATATACAGTAATAAAATTTAGGTGTTACGTTTAGTTTGAGAATTTGGAATTATTTACTTCTATTTTGTTGTTTTTGCTAAAAGCAGGTCCTCTTGTTGATCTTCGAGAAAACTTTTATATTATGTTGTTATCTGGTTCTAAATAAAAAAAACAAAAATTGATTTAAATCATGAATTTAATTTTATAAATCAAGCGGTTTAAATCATGATTCTAATCGTGATTTTAATCACTTGATTTTAATCAGCCCAACCTTGTTTTAAACTGTTTCAAACATTTTTTTTCAACATGTTTCGAGCATTTGGTGATCTTAAATTTATTTTGACATTGAATCAATTCAAAATCAAATCAAAATATACTTTATCTACCCCCGTACTATTCTAATATACTTATATGCTCTTTACTCGTTTTATAATGAAATCCATCACGATACAATTTTCATTACGATACAGATTTTCAACTAATAGAAACCCATTATTTTTCAATCAAGCATGATGTGCAAGCTTTGCATTTTGACGTTTGTCAAGTCAAAATCAGTAGGATTTGAATTTTTGAAGAATTTAGTCAATTTTCGATAATTGTATGAAAATGTCTTATAGCAGTGATATAGAAGAATCACCAGCGACTCCTCTACAGATGTCTTAGACAAGAAAAAAATACAAGCGAAAGGATTATATTTTTCATTTGACAAATGCAACATATATGTATTTATTTTCGACGAAACTAAATGAGCTCTCACGGCCGAGTGGTCAATGGCGCCGGCAGTGATCATAAACTTCCGGCGTTCAAATCCTGACCTCGGCAGAGATTTTCATTCATTTTTTTTCTTTTCATTTCTCACTGTTGTATTTTTCGTGGTTATACCATCAATTATAATTTTGTAGAATTCTTCAAAGAACTACGATTGATTACATACTATTATTGTGTTCAATATAAATACCTGATAATATAATATTTATAGTTTTTCATTATTTATTGGGTGTAGATAAAATAGCGTATGCAACTCTCATGTAATGGTTATTAATACACTCGCATCAACCATACGAAACTCACCTTCGGCTCGTTTCGTATCCCGGTTAGGTTAGGTTAATTATTAATCAATGTTGATTTTTTCTTCAGAAATGTTGTGAATTCTACTCTGATGGGGGCATTATTTCTTTTTCCCAATGGATAAAATACATATACATCACTTTTTCTTACTCAATTTGTATACAAAGCATTTGAAAATTGAATCGAATATATAGCAAACAGGAATATCTAGACAAAGCAAAATAGAGCTATTTGTTGACAAAATCCCACTGAAAAATCATCTCTAGAGCTCTTCAGTGGGAAAGAGGGTGAATTACTAAAAACTTCCACTGAAATCTTCATTCAATTCCGAAATAATCAATTCGTGACAAGTCTGTCATCAGTTTCAATTGACATTTCGGTTACATTTATTCATATGAAAACCTAAGTCCCTAATTAATATATCATATATTTATTCCACAATAAAGACAAAAAAATTGTACAAACAATAATAAGGGAATAAATAAGGAGTTATCCACAAATCGGAAATCCTTGAATGTGGTTTTTTCAATATCTCAAACATCATTATCATTTGCTTAGTACATAGTGGAATAAAAAATGTAATATCTGAAAGTTAATGTTATAAGAGGTTTTCAAAATTGTTCAAAACATTAGCCCCATGACATATAAACCATCCTTATATTAAAAATAATAGTTCGTTTTACCAATATATAAAGTTGTACAAACGATATAAGCTATAAAGGTATAAAATATTTTATTATTAATAATATATATTCTTCACGTCGACATTTTGAAGAATGAGCAATCGTGGAATGGTAAAAAGCAATTTTTTCAAAAGCTGAATGGAAGTGGCCATTAATAGATGAAAATCCATATTAAACAAATAATACAATTGCCTGTAAGATTTTCACATATTAGGGTTAACTAAACCGCGACACACGTGTTTCGCTATACAGTAGCTTCCTCAAGTTCCTGCTTGAGACAACTGTATATTATTTGAGCCAATTTTTAAAATTTTATTCAGGAACTTAGGACCTAGGTAAAGTTTATAAAGGATTAGATTGGAACCTTTGGTGTAAAAGTTGAAACTTTTCTGAGAGTCAATAATTACCCTAACACCAAACTGATATTTTTGTACTCGACGCGCGTTTCGCTAACAAGGTTGGCCTCTTCAGGAGAAGATAATTAATACTTAGAGTACAATTTTCTTCTGAAGATGCTAACCATATCAGCGAAACGTGTGTCGAGTGCAAACATATCAGTTTGGTGTTAGGATAATTATTGATGTCTAGGAAAAGTTTCAATCCAGGCAAAGTTGACTTCATTGTAGGGTACTTTTTTCAGGTTTCAGATTGAGAATGCTCGACATATATTCGAACTTGTCTAGGGTAAATCTTAGTTTTCTCTTGATATAATTCATATGTTCGTCCAAGGTTAGATTTCCGTCAATGAATATTCCCAAATATTTAGTATTTTTGGTACATTTCATTTTGATGAACTGTTTATCCACCTTTACGTCCAGGGAGCTAAAACTCGGTATTGTTTTGTAGTATGAAGTGAAAGGGATGAAGCATGTTTATTCAGTGTTGACAGTGAGAAGACGATTGTGAAACCATTTGAATATTTTACCAAGTTCGTGTTCCGATACTTCTTTAAGAGATTTCCAGTCGTCCGATGTGAATAAGAAAAATTCAAAATTCATTTATTCATACCTGCAGTAGCAGCCATCTCAAAGATGGATGTATACGTCACAATCCACTTACAAATATTCAAAGTCATATCTATTACATAAAACAGAAACTGAAGACAAGCAACAGTACACGATACAAGGCAAGACAGTGTATAAGGTACATTCACTATAATGTATCATCAAGATACTCACGTACAGAGTAGTAGGCTTTCTCGAGAAGAACCTTTTTTATTTTGTTTTTGTAGGTTTTGAATAGAATGGCTGTATCGTCCGCAAAACTTATGATTTTTCCTTTCACCAATGTTTTGAGCGGTTTGTTTATATAAACGTCGAAGAGAAGTGGTCCTAATATTATACCCTGTGGGACACCGTATTCAACCATTTTGGGATCGCTTGTTACATTATCTATTTTTACCCGTTGCTTCCTATTCTGTAGATGGTCTGTCATCAAGGCTAAAGCTGTTGCTCTTATTTCCAGTAAGTGATTATCGTTTTTTTACTAGTTACTTCAATTTATTTCTATATTATCTATATTCATTTGAATTTTCGGGATTCGTATTTTTACTTAATTCAGGGAAAAGTTTATTTTTTTCATTTATAGACTACAATACCTGATATGATTCAAGATTTTTTTTTCGCATTTTTCTTATGGATAGTACACTGCTGACGTAATTTATCTAATTATCAATGACCAAATTTGTTGCAACATCAATGTTTTCTGTGGTGTAAATGCATGACGTAATTTATCTAATTTTTAATGACCAAATTTGTTGCAACATCAGTGTTTTCTGTGGCGTAAATTCATGACCAATTTTCAATTTGGAGTTATTTCAATAGCTTATCTTTATTCAAGAATGGTTTATGTGCGATTTTTTTCAATTTCTTGCATTCCAGGTATACGGATTAATATTATTTTTGAGAAGTGATCGGTTATAATTAACTCGAAAAAAATTGGTGTGACTTTCTCTCTTTATTGCGGATTGAAAACCAAATTCCTCCATTGTATTGAGGTATTCTTGTACGAGAATATCGGCGTCATCTAGTATGTTAATATTAATATCCCCTATAAGAATTTGGTTTGCATATTTATTTTTACATGTTTCTAGGTACAGTTCTTGGTCTTCTATTGAGCATTTGGTTTTGAGTTGAAGGCAGTTGATAAACCTTTCAGCTTTTTAGAATTAATCAAAGTTTATTTTTTCTTCAGAAATGTTGTGAACTCTACTTTGATGGGGTCATTATATATTTTTCCCAATGGATAAAAGTTATTGATATCTTTTTCGCACACATTTACACCAACCAAATTATTTATTTGCTCTAATATGTAGCCGATTGTTAGGACTTTCGGTTCAGTGTTCAACCCGAAGATAATGATGCTAATTTCTTTGGTTTTTCTTTTGAGTTCCTCGAGTTTATCCAAAGAAACTTGATTTTCTTCCTCTAATTGAAGTAGTCTTTGATTTAGATTCTCAATGAGTACGCCACTGGATCAGGAATGTGAGATGGTGGTTTTTAGAAGGATGTGTTCCTACTTTTTTATTAACCCTTTTTTTGACAACAGGTTTTTACTGCTAAATATTTGAAATGGTTCGAATAAACTTGTTGAAATATCATCTCTTTCAGTTTGTTGAGTTAATTGAAATCACTTCAACGTGACCTCTACACTAGGTTTTCACGCTTTGCTAATAATAATCAACTAATATGATGTAAGTAACAATAATTCATGGCAATTTTTTTACACAATATTTTTCATCTATAACTATTTATAATTAATTTTTGGACATCAAGTCACTGATTAGCAGAAATGAAACGTGGTAGATAGATACAAGGGTCAAATATCTGATGCCACTTTTGAAAGGACATTGAATTTTCTTTTGAATGTAATTCCATTTGTGAAATTCCTTCAGATAGTTTCCGCGATAAGTATCTAATTATGTAATACGATACAGAAAAACTCTAAGTCGTCTTCACAATTTAATATTCAAAGGATGTCAGGACGGTGATTCAGTACATGTTTCGAACCTACATAGGTTCATCATCAGCTGAATTAACATTCAATTATGGAGATGAAAAAAAAAACACATGGTAAAATTTAAATAGGCATCAGAAAAAATTATACATTGAAAAAATAATGAAAAAATTTTTGTGATTAGGGGAATTTAAGACATCCCTAATACAAAAAAGGTATTAAAATTGGGAGGCTTGAAGCCCTTGTGCCCAATATGTAAAGTAAGAAAAAGCCACATGGAAGAAAACTGCAGGCTTCAAGCCTCCCAATTTTAATACCTTTTTTGTGTTAGGGATGTCTTAAATTCCCCTAATCACAAAAAATTTTTCATTATTTTTTCAATGTATAATTTTTTCTGATGCCTATTTAAATTTCACCATGTGTTTTTTTTCATCTCCATAATTGAATGTTAATTCAGCTGATGATGAACCTATGTAGGTTCGAAACATGTACTGAATCACCGTCCTGACATCCTTTGAATATTAAATTGTTGAGACGACTTAAGAGTTTTTCTGCATCGTAAATCTTACACTCCACTTTGAGATACAATGGACTTCTACCACAGGTTAATTATGTAATGTTTTTTCTAGTTTTTTTCTTTTAGAGTCAGAACTTGCGTAATTATTCGCACAGATTTTCAAAATGACCACCACCGACTTCTATTTAATTATAAATTTATTTATTTTTATTTTATGACAACATTCGACATAGTCGATAGGCATATCTGAAGACTAGCGTTAAATCAAATCATCTTTCGAACAATTCGTTCTGGCAAGTCTCAAATCTATCTACGCAGTAGTTTTTGGCTGGCACCTGTCAGAAAACAACATCTCCCCTGTCTAATACCACGAAGGGCCTTGAATTGTATCCGAACGGTGCCAGTGCAGGTTTCTTCACAGAAGAAAATCCTGCATTTCCTTCATTTGTATCGCCAGAAGCAAATGCAGGAGTTTCTTCTGTGAAGAAACCTGCACTGGCAGGAGTTTCTTCTGTGAAGAAACCTGCACTGGCACCGGTCGGTTGTAATTCAATTCCCTTCTTGGTATTAGCCAGAGGAGTAGTTTTCTGACAGGTGCCAGCCAAAATCTACGGTGTAGGTAGATTTGAGACTGGTCTGAACGAATTGTTCGAAACATGATTTGTTTTATTTTATCTCCCTTTTTTCTCTTCGACCCCTCATATTATTTTGCTTTTACGAGCGACAGGGCCGGCGCTAAGAGATTTCGTAACAGTTTTAAGAATGGATTCAATTTAATCAGCATACAGTTAATAGAACACACGTGTATTAGAAATTAATGGCGGTTGCTTCCGTTTCAACTTCGAAAATTTGGGAAATTTATTGTTTGACGTCTTGTGGATTGGTACTGTTGTCTGTTTATTTCCTTGAAGCAAGCAATTGTTTTACCTACTTTCTTTCATTCAGTGTATCGTTGATAATTGAAAATGAGGGATAACAAAAAAAAATTGAAAATCAGTTATCTGATAGATATAGACAGAAAATGAGATGATGCGCTCGATTATTGTTTGGTAGGGACAAGGATAGAACTGCCAGTTAATTTTATCCCTGCATTAATAAACGGACCCTAAGAAACAAATGCACTTATTTTTTTACCGTATTGCTAAAACAAACCACTTGTCATTTCTAGAGAAGTGTCAACATTTTATTTTGAAATTTATAGTTGATACAATTGAAAGATTGTTGCATGTCATTATGGGCCTGGTTAAATTTTGTAGCCATATATTGTCGTAGAATAATGGAATTTTTGATAAGAATCAAACTGACATCTTGAATATGAAAGAAGAAAAAAGGAAAATTTTCACAAATCTTCTCTGTTAATAGGTCTAAGTAGAAAAAGGGCTTATGAACTCTACTTCAGACTTTTTCTATAATTCTATGATATGTAAGTAGATACGATTCTTTCCTTTATTTTTTGTATAAAATCAAGGATCTATCAACCTTTATTTTTTTCTGTTATAGGGTGTATACCTGTAAAAAATAAATGTTTATTATTATTATTATTATTATTATTATTATTAAGAGGTACGTGATTATCATTCATTGAAATATGGAAGCTCATTCATGAAAAGTAATTTCCTAGTTCCTTTTTCATGGATTAGCTTCACATTTCAATGTATGATATACAAGTATGTATTAAAAAAGGTTTGTGAAGATTTTCGTTTTCTGTCTTTCATATTCAACACGTCACTTTGATTAATATCCAAAATTCCATAATTTTATAACAATCTGGCTACACTGTACTTCAAAATTCAACCACGCCCATGATGATGTGCAACAGTTTTTGAATTTATCAGCTATAGGTAGTCAGCTAATGACACTAGAAAACCGTAGAATTTTCCGTTTGTATGCAGGGAAAAAGCCCACTTCATGTGTAATGAAAAGTGTTCTTCCTACCTTCTTCTTATGAGTGAAGAATTGGTCACATTCCAAATTGACAGGTTGGATAAAAAATAGTATATTACACACCGAGGTGAAGTGATTCATTCCTGTCGTGAGATCAGTTAGTTGAGCTAGACGCAAAGCGTCGAGGTTGGCTATGATCTCGAGACAGGAATGAAACTTTCTACCGAGGTTTGTATACTATTTTATTCACAACCATCATGTTTCGATTGAAACTAATAAATCTGTTTCGTTCTGAATATATCTAAAATATTACATTCAACGACAAATTACCAAGAACGCTGTTTTCTCAGAATAATCAAGTAGATATTATTACCGTGACTATGGGGTATATAATTGTCAGGGGTAATATAATAAGTGGTATGATTATTACCGATAATTTTTTGGAATATTAATGAATTGCAATCCCAAAGCTGAAAATACAACGAGTCCGCAGGACGAGTTGTATTTTCTTGCATTGGGATTGCCAATGAATTGATATTCCAAAAAATTATAGGTTATTAATCATACCACGAATTATATTTACGACGACAATATAACCCCTGTTTGAGCAAAAATTGTTGAATTGCCTGGTAATTGATTCTTTATTTCTGGCCGTATTCAAGGGAATACTCTTTTCCACTGCTTCATCTATGATACCAATCGCCATTTGTCCCCAACGATCGCTCATATTGATTAAGAAATATAATTAATCAAAACACATAGATTTGACGTTTATAATTTAAATCATTATTTTCACTTGACAGCTAGTAAAACAAAAACTAAGCAGGTTTATCACCGTGAAAATACAGCGACAAGCTATATTTTCACTGTAATTCGGATTCTATTGGCTGAATTTCAAAATTTGAAATAGACTGGTTGTTAAGCAAGGAGATATATTGTCACCAATATAAATAAAGGTCAGATAAAGTCAATAAATGACAGATAAAGTCTAGAATAGGTGAAATGAGGGCGGGAAGTAGAGGTGTGTAATGTGACACTTCCCAACCTCCAATGACGTTAGTAATGACAGCATTACATATATGGTTGTAAATAATAGTATATTACACAACGAAGTGGAAAGTGATTCATTGGGTGAGGTGAATAAAAGTGAGCATGAGTTCAAACATTAGATCCGTCCTTGTCATATCTCAACAACCCGTATAAGTTTGTCCTGAAAAAATTGAGTGCGAGCATCTGCTCCAACTTTATTCACTCTAGCCATTATGGGGCCGTTCATAAAATACGTCACACTAAAATCAGCTTTTTTTGACCCCCCCCCCCATTGTCACGCTGTGTCACACTTTTTGTTTCCCTCCCCTAGAAATATTCCGTCACAAAACCTAAGACCCCCCCCTACTGAGTATGATAAATTCTAAATGATAGTACACAAATTCTGAAAATTAAAGATATCTATTTAGTTAAATAAAAGTTAGTTATAATAAAATTTAAATAAATTAATAAATATCTTTCATAACGAACATATAAATAATATTATATGTTGGTTGGCCTTTGGTTTCAAGATATTTATAAACAATTTCAATATGGATGGCCACAAATAATATACATATTTTACATGATCAGAAGATTCAATGCTCATTAACACAACGAAACAGTAAAAAATCGCTTTATTCTCTTTCATTTGTATAGTGAAATACAGTGTGTAACAAGAATTATTCGCATTCTCAATTGAAAAATCATTCGCAAAGATGGAGTCACTATAGATTTGATTAAAAAATCTGACGAGTTCAGGAATTCGTTAGAAGATGTCGCACATGTAGATTTCTAACAAAATCTACTGAAGATATCTTTCATACCAAAATTTTTCAATTTTCGTCAGAAATCTACCAAAGAAGTAGATTTCTACCAAAAGTGGTCACGCTGGCTTCTAGCACTCATGTCAAAAAATAATAAACGGCGAACGTCACGTTGCCGTATACCCCTCGTCCCCCCTTGTCACATCTTGTCACACTCAGCCAGACCCCTCCCCCCCCCTTGTATGCGAACGTATTTTATGAACGGCCCCTATGATCTCGAGACAGGAATGAAACTTCCTACCCAGGTTTGTATACTATTTTATTTACAACCATCATATTTCGAATAAAATTAATAAATCTCTGTTTCGTTCTGATCATATCTAAAATATTACATTTAACGACAAATTACCAAGAACGCGGTTCTGTCAGAAAAATCCAGTAGATATATTGTTACCGTGACTAAGGGGTATACAATTATCGGTTATAATTGTACGAGTGCATAAAAATGACCAGATAATTCTGCAAGAAAGCGTGATATCTAAAAATTACAAGAGTTTATTTTCATATTTTGGCTCTTTTACAAAATATGAAAATAACCGAATGCAATTTGTATAAGATATCACGCTTGATCTAAAATTATCTGGTCATTTTTATGCACGAATGTAATTCATTGGAATATTTCACGAATAAAGAAATTCTCAAGGAAATGTTATTTTTTGTTCATTTATACTTTCCTCTATAGATTGTATGGAGCACTCACCAAAACGCGAAATGTTTTTCTATTTTTGAAGTCTATCTGACATTTATTTGTGTTGTTTACTGGCGTCTAGCGATACGGTTTCAAATGTGTTGTTTATGGTGACTTGATACAATGCAATTACCGCTGTAAGTTTTCGATAATTGTTTTGCTCTTATGGGACATTTTATATATGAGGGAAATATTCACCGATATAAATAAATTTCTATAAATGACAGATAAAGTTTAGAATAGATGAAATGAGGACGGGAAGTAGAGGTGTGTATGTGACACTTCTCAACCTTCAATGGCGTTAGTAATGATAGCATTACATATATTGTTGTAAATAGTGTTTTTCCTACCTTTTCTTCTTACGAGTGAAGAATTTTTCATATTCCAAATTGACAGGTTTAGATAAAAAAAGTACATTTTCCAATGATTTTGAACAAACAAATGAAATTACCATGCCCGTGCTCGATCTCAACGACGACTTGTTCCAGGAGGAAGAAAGTCGGAGAAAATAAAGATTCCGAGAAGTCCGTGCCGACGGTCTTCGTCGACACGCTCGTCCGCGAACCGGAGCACGCGGACCCCAGGAAACTGAAAAAGTACAAGGACGCGCTCGAAAAAACGCCCGTCAACGACATGCTCTACTTCTGCCCCGTCTGCTTCGAATTCTTCGAGGACATCACGGAGCACTTGAAGGAGCACAAGAAGGTTCCGCGCAAATTGTATCCGTGCTCGAAGTGCGGCAAGCAGTTCTACGACAAAAAATTCCTGAGCTTCCACCGCTGCGTGCTCGAGAACAACGATGAGGCGAAGGAGTAGTCTTCGGTGAGTAGTACGGCGAGATACGAAACCGAGGGGTTGACCACTGAGGAAAAATGTGTACACTGGAATTCCCGTAAACCGGAATTCCCCCGGAATTCCCCAGAATTCCCTCGGAATTCCCCGGAGTTCCTCGGAATACCCCGGAGTTCCTTGGAATACCCCGGAATTCCCCGGAATTCCTAGGAATTCCTACAAAAAAAAAATGTCAATTTGAAGAAATATCGATAAAATTTTAAAACTAAATGACGAAAATACTGGGAATTCCGGGGAATTCCGGGGGAATTCCGAGGAAACCCGACGAAATATGAAAGATATATTTCGGAAATTTCGCACAAAAGTTTTTTTTGAGATTTCTCTGTGGAACATAAACTTTAGACTTTTAAGTAGACTATGTCATGATTATGACCCGATCTGAATAATATCGGATTTTACATATCGAAACTTTTCACATTTTCATTGAGGCTGGTATTTATTATATCGGAAACAAAATAAATCATCTATATAATGCAAGTCACAATCGTAAAATAAAGGGAACGGATCGTTTGATTCCACTCAGGTTTGTTTTATTAGCATCATTTTTCCTGAGATTTTTCCTTATAGAATCAAGTTCTGAATCCGTTAGAATAAATAAGTATCGAAAAAATACAATTTGTCATTGAAAAAAATACGGTATTTTATGGTCTATTGAGTAAATTCTATTATTTTCAACCGCTAAATGATTACGGGATACTCAATCTGTGGAGAAAATCCTTTTTATACGTTTTTGTCATCGCTTATATAGCGAAAATGAACTGTTTCCTAAAAACGTATATTCCATAATATCAAAAATTATTGATAATCCTTCAACATTACCTACTAAGAAAATAAAAAAATATTATTCACCGGTGTGTTCACCCTGTATAAACTCAAATGAGAACAGTTGACACTGAAACCAAAATATATCCGATCATCTTTTTATTACAAACCGATAAATTATATAAAACCGTCCAAATAACATGATGAAGCTGCAAAGAAACTTCAAAAATCATACAAAGACTGTAGTCATTGACTATATTACTCAGATCGTATAACGCGAGCTATAACCGTCTTATTTTAATTTCGGTAACCGCTGGCAACAATATGACAACTTGTGTTTTGTCTGCCAATTATGATCTAGTCTCTCTTCCACAATCAAGGGTGTCCCTTCTTCTTGTAGAGTGAAATTTCAAGACACGTCATTTTTGAAATATTGAGGACAATAATGGCAGTCGCAGAGGTTGACCTCAAAAACAAACACACAAACCACGACACAAAGTTTTTTTGGGCTGTTTCACATGCCCAATTCATATATATTCGAATCAGAATGAGGTTCTATTCCATTGAAAGAAGTTATCGGATTATTTGAAAAAACTACCCCCAACCACACCCCTCTCGAGGCCGCACAAACTATAAAACAAAGTTTTTTGGGTTGTTTCACATGCCTTATTTATATATTCGAATCAGAATGAGGTACTATTTCACTGAAAGAAGTTATTGACTCATTTGCAAAAACTTCCCCAACTCACCCCTCCAGGGACATATCAGATTATGTCTATCAGATCGTGAAGATTGTTGTCATCAGGCTTATTTTTCGCTAACAAAATGTATTTCAAATTGGAAATTCGCCACAAACTCTTTCGAAACAAAGCTCCTAACTTTCTTTGTCCAGTGGAAGTGGATTACTTCACAACGGTGTTTTGTTTTTGAATTATGATTTTATATAAATATTGAAATTTCACTGTATGCTTTTTTATTATTGCGCGAATAAATTGAAGTTACCTACTAATAATCCCTATAGTTTCTTTAAAATTTTTTCGGAATTCCCCAGGATTTCCCTCGGAATTCCCTCGGAATTCTTCGGAATCCCCTCGGAATCCCCCGGAATTCCTATCAATTGTACACCGGAATTCCCATGTGGTCAACCCCTCGTACGAAACAATATACTAGTATGTTTGTTTTATAGTTCAGAAAATGAAGCTAAAGGAATGGTAAAACCTCGCAATTTTTTCGTCCAGCACCGATTTGTACAAAAATTTGGGATCAGGCTTATTACACCCTATAGTTCATTTTCTATATTGTGCCGTTGTACGCTTTTTGTTTCATAGGGGGGAAAACAACCCCTAATTGTCAAAAAATTATAAAATAACATTATAAACCTAAATATGGGTGAGCATAGTTGAATAATGATTGTTTCATGCTTTAGGATACAATTTCATAATCTTCCAACCTACCCTTGAAAACACTGAAATTTTTATAATATGTCTTCGAACTTCAGGATACACTGGTGAGAAATCAACGAAATATACACTCGCACATGCGAGCAGATTTTTCTTCCTCTCTGCCTTCCAATATAAATGGAAAAAGTTGGACATATAACGTATAACGACCGAATATACCGGTTATGTAGATTACTACGCTCCGAAGCAGTAATTCAATTTTTTCAAAAAAAAACATTGATCGGTTTTTTAAGCATAGCTCCTTCATTTTAGGTGATAGAAATTTTTTTCAGGAACGATTTTGTACAGCTTTTCAAGAGCTATAAAACGATGTGGATAAAATTACTTAAGATCCCCTAATTTTTAAATGGGGAGGGTTAAAAGCGCTTGACTATGGTGATGTTCGATCGTAAATGTAGGTGTTAAACGGCTTTTTCTCGCCGAATATTCACTTAACAAAAAATCTACACCCAGGAAAATGTTTGTCATAAGAAAAGCTACAATTTAGCACTGTCTCGATTTTTTCGTATCTTTAGTATTTTGAGAGATATGAGAAAAAGTTTAAAAACACGAAATTAAAAAAAATCGTTTTCTCTTCAAACTCCAATTTTTTTAAAATTAGTCATTTTAAATTGGTTGAACTTCGTGGGTGTATTATTAGTACATATATAAAGAGAATCACAGAAGGGTGACGACGAATTTTAGTTAGGGGGTACATTTGATTTTTTTCGTAGAAAAAAGCGGGTACCGATCGTATTTTGATCGGTCGGACAATTTTTATGCTAGGGAGACATTTGTTTGAAAGCTCTAATTGAATACTTTAAAAAAGTTTCTATGAGCTTTCTTCGAAAAATGCATATTTTTCTCGTTATTTCGCTTTAAATCTTCCACTTCATACATTTTATGAAAAAAGCTGAGCATTAATTTGCTGCATCTCAGTTCGTATATGTTGTAGGAAAATTATAAAGGAAGCCTTGTTTTTGTTTTTTCAAAAGCTACAATTTGCCTCTCCACACGTTTTTTTGGTAAAATGCATAGTTTTAGAGTTATTTGCAAATTGCAAATAACTCAAAAATTATTTCTTTTACGAAAAAAACGTATGGAACATTTTTTTCTTAGAACTACTTTTTCCGTCGATTCCTACAGTTAAAATGTAATAAAAAATTTCCACTCCTGTGATGGGGTGGCAACCACCCCTAGAGGCTCTAGCGTACAGCGTCATGATATATAAAATGATCCTTGAGCTATTCCCTACCTTCTGTGAAAATTTCAGGTAAATCCATGGTGGACGAAAAAATTGCGAGCCAAAATGCTTCATTTCCTGAACTAGTGCTATCAACAACACAAGAACTTTTGATTGCAACCCAGAATATGCACATAAGCGGCATTGCCAAAATGTTTATTTCAGTAATGTATTGCCTTAAAAAAAATTGCTGAAGAAGAGCTTATTTGAAGATGTTCCCGAATGGTTTGGAAGCTGAAATTTTGGGAAAATTTTTATTGACCTGAAATTGTTCAAATTTTTATGATGGGGAGCAGATGGCTCAGAATAGCATACCCTCCTCTACTTGCAAGAATATCAGATACCTAATTAATATATGATTAGGTACTCTCGTTGACGTTTTGGAAAAAAAATGTTCAAGTTTTCAGAACCACACGTTTTTCTTTTGTACGAACTATATATATATATATATATATATATATATATATATATATATATATATATATATATATATATATATATATATCTCATAAATTGAGTCTGAACTATGCTAAATCTTCGTTCATGTTTGTTTCGGGAAAAACAATACACAACTCTTTGAAAGTTCCAATTGAATTTAAGAAAGAATCAATTGAATATTCCAAAAACACAACATTTTTAGGGTTATATATCGATCAAAATTTATCGTGATCAAAACACATAGAAGTCTTGAGAAAGCGAATTTTGGGAATATTATTTAGAATCAAAAATCTAATTCCAATACATTATAGAAAAACAATATATTTTTCATTAATTTATTCAAGAATCCTATACCTCATCTCAATTTGGGGAACAGCAAATAAAACATCAAGCCACTTCAAACTCTTCAGAACAAAATTATAAGATGTATATTCAATCTGGAGCAGCAAGAACCAACAATTAATCTTTATAAACCTAGAGGATTATTAGATATTCTTTCTCTTTTCAGATGCAAACTTCTAGTATTCATTCATTTGATCAAAAATAATGTGAAAAATTCGAATTTGAAATTTATCATAAATACCCATGACTATTCAACAAGAAAAGCAAATGACTTTTCTCTGGCTAAATTCAGAACAAATTATTGTAAAAAATCTATTGTGTATGAAGGCGTCATCTTTTATAACAACTTACCGAAATCATTGAAAAATACAAAAAATACTAATTCGTTCAAGAAAAACTTAAGAAAATACTCATTATCTTGAACTCCATTCAATTCTTTATCATTTTATCATATCTCACCCATGACTATATCATGTATGTTTTTTTTCTTGTTTTTGTTAATGAAGCACTGAATTTAACTGCTTGATATCAAGAGCAATGAACGTTATAAATATATATGAAAACAATTTTTCAGGTCTACTACCAGGTCACAAAAATGCGGAATCTCATGGGGAATGTGAGCTGAACACCATTCTGCTGATTCAGTTCTTCAAAAATACAATTTCAAAGTACTGCTAGGTTTAGTTACATGATATGAAGTTATGTTGAAAAGTCTGTGATGTTATTTGGGGAAAATGTTTGTTTGTGTACTCGGAAATACAGGCAACGTTAGCTTATACGATAAATGTACACAATTTTTATTGTATTTTATGTTTATCTTTGGTTTGAACTTTAATATATGAATTATTATTAGTGGTTGTTGTTTGTGTAGTCATCATCAGATATACCTTGAAGTCCTAGGAGTTAGCAATCTTCATCGTGCCAAATTTTTATGATTTTAACCCAATCTAGAACAGATTGAGTAAACCTCTAACTAGAAACGCCATCTGGTGGATGACGAACGAAGACTCAAACTCCCACCAAACAAATAATATACAATTGCCTGTAAGATTTTCACATATTAGGGTTTACTAAACCGCACACGTGTTTCGCTATATAATAGCTTCATCAAGCAGGAACTTTAAACTAATTATAACACTGATACCTTTCGAATGTATACCAAATTCTATCCGACGGTCAATAAGAATAATAAGATTGAGTAATAAAAGAAATATATGAAATAAATACAAATAAAAATATATAAAAAATAAAAATAAGAATAAATATAAATAATAAGATTGCAGATGCCTCCTCTTTATTAGAATAATTTCCTGGAAAGAACATATTCAACAGAGGCGAATTATTCAACTTCGTATGATCATTGATTTAGGGGCTGTGAATGTTTACTCTTATTGATTTCCAGACTCCGCGAGAGATTGAGTTTCAAACCCTTCCCTTGGTAGTGAATGATTTCTAATTCATGGTTTTTCTCGTGTCCCTCTGTAATGAGGTGGGATGCATACGTTGAATTTGTCTTACCATTTTGGGAACTATTTCTGTGTTCTTTAACGCATATATCAAATGTTTTTCCCGTTTGACCGAACTCTACAGATGAGAACTATATATTCCAAGACAGGTCGTATCTGAGCCTTGTAGATCATTAGAAACTGACGAGAAGTGAAGTATTTCTTGGCACGAAATAGAAATCCAAGTTTCTGGGAAGCACCTTTAGCGATAGATCTTACATGATTTACCCATGAGAGATTATCGCTTATCGAGATTTGACTTTGTAGGAATAGTTACTCCTGTCATCTGAATACTAGATGATGATAGATCGACTTTCCTTGAGAAGAAACATGCCTGGGTTTTCCTAGCATTGAATTCCACCATGTTCATGTTACTCCATTCTTTTATTTTTACCAAGTCGTCGTTAATTTTCAGTATCACTACTTTTATTCGGGTTGGAAGGCCGTCGTTTTTTGGAATTTCTTCCTGACGTTTCGCTGGCTCGAGTGGCTAGCTTCTTCAGAGGCTCATTCATCTTGAAATTCACTCCGATGACTCAAGATGAATGAGCCTCTGAAGAAGCTAGCCACTCGAGCCAGCGAAACGTCAGGAAGAAATTCCAAAAAACGACGGCCTTCCAACCCGAATAAAAGTAGTGATACTGAAAACCTCGGCCGCGAAAGCCTTAACTATTTCGTCGTTAATTTTATTGACGTGAATGTTTCTTTGAATTTTCGTTTCTCGAGCTGGTATGGGGACTCTGGAAGAGAAACTAGTTTTGTTCAATGCATTTCAGGTTGCACTATCCGCGTATTTTTATCAAAGGTAGTACCACGAGTCCTTCAAATTTAATCGATAAATTTCCATTTTCCACAAAAACTTTTTTATTTGGCAAAAGTATGAAAACAAACCGATTGATAAAATCACGAGTCCGTAGGACGAGTGATTTAATTTAATTCGGTTTGTTTGAATGCTTTTGCCTCAAAATAAAAAAGTTTGAGTGTTTCGAAAATGAAAATTTATCTTATTAAATTTGAAGAAAGAGTTGTATTTGGAGAGATTTTTTTTTGAACAAATAGAAGGAAGAACAATTTAATTGATCAGTATTTCATTCACATAAAAAGGAAAGGAGAATAGGTGAAGATTTCATAAATTTAAAATGTCAAACAACGATGTATGCCCTCTATGATCCAGAAGAGATATGATGCTTACGCAGTGCATATGATAATGCTTGCTGGCGATACCAAGAGATGGCGTCACATTTCTCGTTGTACAAGGTTGATTATTTAAATTTTCTTATGAAATGAAAATCGCGCCAGAAGGAACATAAAATCATTCGTTATGTCGTATCAAAATCTTCATACAACAAAAAATTAATTGTATTTAATAAAAACTAATTGTACGCCACTTTCATTTGAGTTAAGGAAACCTTAAATATTTGAATCATTCGTTCGCTATATCTGTCATAAAGTTGGGGTTATGAGCTATTTACGTGTTTGAGTGTTTATTGAAATGTGTTATGTTATTATAATGCTGAAAAAGTGAAAAGTGAATGACTATCAATAATAAGGTAACTCTTCATTCATGATAATTTATATAAATATGAGCCAGTTCAATAGAATCGACGCGGTAAACCTTATAGTTTTGACAGTTCAAAGGTAAACAACGTTTTATCAATAGGACCAGGCAGTTTTATCGGTATAATACGCAATGATTGGCTAGAGTAACCATTGAATAACTCGCTACTATATTGGTCGAAATGCCAAGAACGTCACATTTTGACAAGTGAAAAAAATAATCTTTACCATTGCTACTGTTGAGTGAATTTCTCTAGTTACTTTTATAATGAAGCACATTGCGTTGTTTGATAGTGCCGAATCTGATATCAATCTCCATAATATATTAAGTAGCTGTGGCAGGTTAATTATTCCTGTGTTACAACATATATGATAGTTCCAACACATATTTCGAAAATAGAAGACAGAAAATCCCAGTATCAAAATTGATGTCAATTATTGATAATAGAACGCGAGACTTTTCTGACGATGAAGAAACTTAACTTCACCTTTAATGTCGTTTATTCCAAGAATAACCCGATGATTTTCTTTATTCGGATCGAGTAAGTCGAACCAAAAATTTTCAACCTATATTTTGTGTTCAAATTGTACAGTTTTCTCCGGAATTCACGCTGTCATCATTGAAAGGAGACTCTCATTTCTTTTGTAATTCTAGGTAAGCTACAGAAATAATGTTTTCTTTTGAACTGCGCCATATAATGTTAGTCATCCTAGTGTTTGTGACGCCATGTATTCCAAAAAAATCTGCTTCTCGCACAGGAGATGTGTTGTAATAGGTGACGAGATGAATTTTCATTATTGGTTGGTTTGTATCGAGCGATTGAAGTATGGAAAATCCGTCATCAACTGGTCGATAATACAGTATTCTGCATTCGTAGTTTATACAGTTGTCTCTAAACCGTTCAGTTTTGGTGGATATTTAGGGTCAACAACCACCACAGGGATGTGGCGCAATACGTTTTGGTTTTCACAAGTAATAATAACAGTTATTTATTCCCAAGAAACTACAGTTTATATATAGGGAATATTTATATAATAAATTTATTGAAAAGCTCAATCAGAACTGTTTATTACTCGAAAATGAAAATAAATAAAATAATTCTCAAAAAAAATTATTCTAACAAATAACGGCTTCATAGCAAATTCGAATTTGGTCATTTGAGAAAAACATTTTATTGCAGTGGGTAATCTATTATATGTGATAACACCTTTATAGAAAATAGATTTTCTGTAAAATTCCGTCTTGAGATTTTTTGCTAACGAATTATTGAACTGCCTTGTTTTCTGGTTATGTACACTATTAGATTTGAAAAATTTCGTAATAGAGTGTTTCTTATTAGTCACAATAGAATGCAAAATAGTACATATTTTCAGTTTATGAATAGAATTGATGTCGAGGGGACGATTTGGTTTATAAATATTCCTTGTTGGTTCCAAATGAGGTAAGTGAAAAATACATTTAATTGTTTTATTCTGTAAAGACTTCAGTGGTTTCAGAATGGTTCGACGCAGTACCCCATGTGCTGATTGAATATTGTAATTTCGAATAAATTAGTGAAAAATAAATTAATTTTAGATATTTCAAAGGTATTTTTTTCGGATCAGATCAATATGAATATCCCACGAAATATTTTCATCAATATTCAGACCTAAAAATTTTCTATTATATGACCTGTTAATTTTTTGTTGTCCTAGCAATAAAAATTTCGATTGTGATGAAATTGGTTTTTTATCAATGAACAAGAAAGATGATTTTTCGAAATTTAAAGTAAGTTTATGAACATTGAGCCAAATAAATATGTGTTTCAAATCATTTTCCATTTGACACTTGCGAATCTTTATTGAAATATATTAAAGTTGTATCATCAGCAAATAATACCAACTTTCCAGTGATGTTCAATTCTGAAATTGAATTAATATATATTAGAAACAGAAGAGGTCCTAGTATGGATCCTTGTGGGACTCCACAAACAATGTTTTTCAATGAACTCTCATAGTTTTCCAAAGATACAAATTGTTTCCTATCATTCAAGTAATTTTAACCATAAAAATGTATTACCTCTGATACCTATATCGAATAACTTAGTCAACAAGTATGCTCTTATCTAAATATCTGAACTTCTTTCGGTAATCTGTGGACTCTAGCATGGCATCCTCGCAGTTGAATTTTCTATATTCCTACGTCTATGAAAATAACATTTCAACAACACATCTCTGTTAGTGATTGTACGATTGTTCCTAGAGTTGTAGTTTGGAAATAGTAGTTTGTACAACAAGAGTGGATATTGCCAATATCCATTCGAGTTGTACAGTTGTTTTTTTCTTCGACCAGGTCGACCGATATTTCAGAAGTTTCTTTTTCAAGTATCATATTGATAATAAATTTTAGATAAAGAGTATTCTTTCGATATTTATGAAAAACTCGAAAGGAAATAAAACTTTTTTAAATTCAATATTGAACGATCCAAATTTAATTAGTAATGTCAAATACAAAAAATTCCAAGAAAAAAGTCTGGTTTGGTGATACTCGAACCCACGACTATAAAGTGGATCGTCTCAGATGGCAAACGTTGTCACCAACTATGCCACTTTGCACTGTATAATATTCGCACTAGTGCAGAAAGTACTTTCTGCACGGCTGTCAATTAGCCGTCAAACCCGAGATTTACATATTTAGTTATTAATTGATCCTCCCCATTGTTATTATTTATATAAAAACTGGACTGACAGGTTACTAATTAGTCATAAAAAAAATAAGAAAAGAAAAAGGAATGTTGTATTACAAGCAGGGTGGGGCAGAATCTGATTTTTATTAAAAAAATAAAAAATCATTGATATTTTTAAAAAAAATCACGATTTATTTCATTTTTTTGATTTTTTTTTTGAATATAAAATTTGAACATTTTGATTCTTTGAAATTATTTTTGATTATTTTGATGTATGAGTCTAAAAATTTTAATACAATTTGCGGTTCAAAAACTTGTGACAACGCATTTGTCGCGCTTCTTTGCAAGAAAATTCTTGTCGTGATTTGTACGAACGCGTTTGTTGTGCTTTTTGCAAGAATATTCCTGTCGAGGCTTGTTTTTCTTCTCAACCTATACATTGACGTTGCTCCACAATTTTCACGCATTTCGCTAGTTGTACACACTCGGATATTAAAAACAGATAATGCATAGAAAAAGGAGGAAAACTCTTGTTTTTTTTTTGAATTGTATAACAAAAAGAATGGACTGAAAATATACAGTAATAAAATTTAGTTGTTGCGTTTAGTTTAAGAATTTGGAATTATGTACTTCTTTTTTGTTATTTTTGCTGAAAGCAGATACTCCTTTTGATCTTCGAGAAAACTTTCATATTGTTGTAATCTGGTTCTCAATAAAAAAACAAAAATTGATTTGAATCATGATTTTAATCGTGATTTTAATCAGCCAAACCCTGATTATAAGTACACATTGTCACATTTTCAAACAAACGTTAATTATCCTAATTTATTAATTTCACTATGAAAGTCATCAGCACTTTTTGAAGAAATGATATTCAAACATAGACTGACACAAAAAAATTGAGATGAGTCAGGCAACTCAATATACTATTCACAGTTCACATACAATAATGTGTATCGAACAGTTATATTATAAATTATGAGTAAAAATGGTTAAGGCTTTCGCGGCCGAGGTTATTAGTATAACTACTTCTCTTCGGGCTTGAAGGCCGTCGTCGACGGCCTTCAAGCCCGAAGAGAAGTAGTTATACTAATAAATTATGAGTGTTTATTACAGAAATTACTAAATTGAAGTAGCGAGTCTGGCCGACGCCATTAAATCTATATTCACCAATAGTCAATTACAAGTACCCCTCTAGGGACTGCCAGGTTGCTGTTAAGGTTAATTCATATTGTTACGAAATCTCCTAGCGCCGTCCCTGTCGCTCGTAAACGCAAAATAATGTGAGGGATCGAAGAGAGAACGTCATTTTTCCAGGAATTCTTGATTCGCGTTGAGAATTCGACTATCGAGATTCGACTGGAAGATTCTCCATAATGAAACCATCGCTTATGAAGTAAAATATTTTATTAGGAATAAATCGTTAGTTTATTATAACAATGACAAAATTCGGTAGGTTGTAAATTGAATATTGGGTTCAGCTAGAGGATACAAATTGCATTTTCGAATTGCACAACAAAAACATCGCGTTTAAATTTCATGTGATATGAGTCTGGAAAAGTGTTTCGAATTTTCCACATCGAAGAAAGTTCAAAGTAGCCTTGCTTGAATGCTTAACAACTGTTTTATATATGTATATATATATATATATATATATATTTGTGACGTTATACGAACAGTTCCGATCTTCTAAGTGGTGCAAATTAGTTGGGGTTTCGGCAAAAGTGGCGCTGCAATCTCAATTTTAAATCCCAATAATTGGGTTACATGATGACAACTTGCATCATTCAGGGATTATTTGGCAGCTTGGATATCCTGCGGAATTAGCACAACGAATATTTATATTTGGTTAGTTATAAGGAAAAAAAATATTCTTTTGTGTTTTGATTTTCGTGACTCCAGTAAGTCAGACTCATGTTTTCCAAAAATGGTTAATTTAGCCATCATTATAAATTAATTGTATTACTTCGTGGCATTTGCCAGGGGAGTAGTTGTTTTCTGACACAAGCTAGTCCACCAACATACCTTCAACTGAACTGGCCTGGACCATAATGAAATTTCTTGATTTGTTCATGAAATTATAGTATAGTTTTGAGGATTATGTTCTCTGATTGGCTGAAAAATACACGAAGAAAATCGTCATTTATAAACAAATCATCCATCAGTTAGGTTACTTCAAGTTTCTCCTCTGTGGATATATACTTCGTTCAAAAATCAAACGATCCTTGAAATTGAACACTCTGTTCACACATGTCGAATAATGATAATATACTTTCATAACAATATAGCAACAAATGTTCAACGTATTTTAATATTTGTAAAACTCCTATACGTATCCTATAAATTTCACCTTATTAACAGAAAATATACAAATCCTTTCTTTGAATTAAACTCGTAAGCAATGTACAGGTAAAATATCTTAAAAGTAGGTTTTTGGTCTCACTGGTGAATATGATTTTAAATTGAATGCTCGGTCATCAAGTTACCTTTGCATTTATGCATTTATAATCGAAGGTTTTATATTTCGTTCATCTGTGACCCTTCTTTAGCGTGATCAAAGTACTGATGATGATAGTATAATCACAAAACGCCTATGTATCGAATTTCATAAACGTGATTGTTCATAAGATGATGGTTATGAACACTTCGAATAAAAACCATACTGCACTTTGAAAACCTTTGAAAAAACCAATCAGTTTCATACCTGTGAATGAACAAACATCTGATCAAATTGTTCTCTTCTGATTTTCAATTTTATATCGAAGTTATTATAATAGATTAGTATTTCTTTGTTTTCTCTTGTATCAACGGCCTTAAAAAAATGCAAACGTAACTTGTGACACCAAGTTTGGATTTAAATTTGAAGTCTACGAGAATTATAGTCGGTTGAAGAAAAATTATGTTTCAGGAATATATCGAAGTGATTACAGTAAACTAGGTGTGATCAAAATGTCAAATCATACAATAACGGGATGAAAATGGCAGTAAATCACCATATTTTCGATGCTTCCTCCTATTTGAATCTTTCAGAGAATGCCCAGAAGAAAGAATCGAATGTACTGGTACTGGTATGCATGCAGTACGACTTTAACCTTGTACATGAGCTGATGTGATGATACCTTGGACTCAATTTTTCATTTGGAGTTAGGAAAATTATTTGAGGTGTATTCAGTGTGAAACATTCTTTGAACGTCATTATTTTGTGGTGGATTAATATTTGTTTCGTAGTTTTCTGGGTTTTTAACCTACGATAATTTGAAAAAATAAGAATTAATATTGGAATCTATACAAGTGTAGAAGGGCAGATTTGAAATATTTGACAAATAATGTCAATTACGAATATTTTCAATAAAAGAAATTTGCATTTGAATAGGAATTTGCGTATAAATTTTGAGAACGGAAGCGGATTTAGTTTCCCAAATTTCAACAAGTATTTATATATATACAATATTATTATTCATTCATCCCAAGAAACTGTAACAGTTTATGACATGATAATTAACAGTAAAATGATCTACAGTGATAAATACTTTGCAGGAATAATAAAATCTCAGCCGTTCAAAAAATATTTTTTCAAATGTTTTTTGAATAAATGTTCTTGCTTAATGTTCTTGAGAACACGAGGTATTGAATTATAAATATTTACACCACTATGCAATATTGATTTCTGACCAAAGTTTGTTCTCCCATTCAAAGGTCGCAAAGAATCATTTTGGCGGGTAAGGTGAATTTGAATATTATTCACCTCCAAAAATTTCAAATTTGAGATTTTTATTCGATTTCTGACAAAGTGAATGAATATAATTAGTTTTATTTCATGAAGAAATTCAATATCTAAGAGTTTTTTGGGTTTATATAAATTTCTTGTAGGTTCCAGATAGTTCATATTACAAATACATTTTATAGATTTATTTCGCAGTTTTCTTAATAGATACTAAATACTGTATTTTCGAATTTATTAAACAGTGATAGATATTTAATAAATAAGTGCGTGGTGAAAAATCTCTTATTTTAAATATGATACCAATTGAGGGAGAAATTTTCTTTCTTAATTTCTCAATATGCTTTTCCTAAGACAGTTTTTCATCTATGTATAGTCCCAAGATTTTAACAAAGGGTTTATAGTTGATGTATTCATTTTCGAAAATTAGAGGAATACTGCACTTATTCATATTCTGTTTGGAAATATACATATAGAAAGATTTATTATAGTTCAGTGATAATTTATGTCTTTTCAGCCAGAATAAAATTTTCTCTAAGTCATTTTTCATAAAATTTTGTAATCTTTCATAGTCATATTTGAGTTATATGAGAAGTTGCTGACTAATTGGACTTGTTCTCTCCAAAATGAACTGGTTTTCAATAGACGCAGCAACTTTTTGGGGTACATTTTATAGATTCCAATATTAATTCTAATTTTTCCAGATTGTAGTAGGGATGAAACCCAGAAAACTACAGAACAAAAAACATTATTATTGGGTAACTAATCTTATAGTTGAGGTGTACTTCACATTTGGCTAAACTGTTTTATTTTGAAAGTTAAAACTGTTTATTTACTGCCTACTTTTGAAGTTCATTATAATAATGGCACCAACAGAGGCCATTAAGATATTATCTGAACATACTTTTCTTTTTATTAAAAATCATAGCAGAATTCTAATAAATTTCTCAATTTTTTAGTCATTCTGGAAACTACAACCATATGAATATACTTTTCCTGAGACCACATAGAAAAGAGACACATAACGCATTCTCAACTCTAGTGGAAAGTGACCTTTATATGTGTGGAAACTAACTTTGCGCACTAGTGCGGAAAGTACTTTCCACACGGCTGTCAATGAGCCGTCAGATCCATGAATCCTGTGAGATCCACAGATGCAACTATGTATTGTTCCTCCTTCTATTTATTCATATAAAATTAAGAAAAAAAAGTATGGTGTATACAAGTACTTAATTATTGTCACATTTTCAAATAAACGGCAATTATCGTTATTTCTTCATTTCACTATAAACGTTATTGCAAATTCATGTGCACTTTTTATAAACAATATTCGAACATAGACTGATATAAAAAAAACTTGAGATAATCCAGGCAACTCAATACAATAATTGTGTATTCACAGTTCACACAACAATGATTTCCATTCAACATTATTTATATTATAAATAAATGATAATAATAATAACGATTTATTTCCCAAGAAACATATACATGCTCATTGTAGGGAAAATTAAACTGATGCCATACAATAAAAGTAGAATAGAATACAAAAAAATTAGTAATTGAATCAGATCTTTATATGGCATTAAAAAAATTATGATATCAAATGTTTTTTTAAATTATTTTTGAAACGAAATTTCCCATATTTTTTCAATGAATTTGGTAGACCATTGTAAATTTTTATTCCGTTGTGGTATCAGATTGCTGTCCTATATTTTTTGATTTAATTTTCATCAATGCCAAATTTTCTGAAAACCTTGTTGAGTGATTGTGTTAATCACTATTCATTTTGAACATCAAATTTGAATGCTTGAATCTATTTTTGACCAGGTGAATAAATGTGCAAATTTTAAACGTGTATAATGAAGGAATGTCTAAAAGTTTTCTTTGTTTGTATAAATTAGCTGTAGGTTCTTTTCGATCAAGTTTGTAAATACACTTTATAATTTTATTCTGTAATGTTTTCAATGGTTTCATCACGGTTTTTGGAGCTGCCCCCCAAATAGAAATCAAGTATTGAATTTTCGAATTCTAAAAATTATACCAATAATTGGAGAAATTTGTTTTCTTAATAACTCAATATGTTTGTTCCAAACTAAATGTTCATCAATTAAAATTCCTAAAAATTTCACTACAGGATAATACATTATATTTTCATTATGGAATCTGATTGGATCTTTCGAATGTATTTATTACAAAACTTATCACATTGAAGCAAATATTCTGGCCGAGGCCATTAAATCTATTTCCATCAATGGTCAATTGCAAGTACCCCTTTAGGGATTGTCAGCGGTCAGATTGCTGTTAAGGTGAATTCATATTATAGCGTATATTACATATACACGATCTGATATCTACATATTGTTTAATGAAATAGGTGGTCGTAGGAAAAATAGTGTACAACTATCAAATTTTCAAATGTCAGTGTATTCCCCAAAAACTCAACAGATTTACATTTCCGCACTAGTGCCGAAAAGTGCCCCTTTCAACACCAAAATGAGTGCGGAAACACTTGAACATCAGCTCACGTACCGAGCAAGTCGTACCTACGCTGAAGCGAATTTTTTACGGAATGAAATGAAAAATTCTTAGTTTTACAGTGAATATGGTGAATAAGGTCATAGTACCATGTAAGTTTATCGGGGTACGCCTATAAGCAAGCCCCTTTTGTCTGAGGTCAAGCAGGCAATGGAACTTACAACAAACGGTATCTGTACTATTTATTTGAGTATAAAATTTAGAATTTTAATTGCCGACTTTCCGTTGCCCGTTTAGTTCATCCAGTAAAAAAATTCTCACAACTCGTGCGATATTTAATTTCGATGAAGAATGACAAAAGGGGCTCGCGTCATCGTACCCGATTATTTGTTCACTTATGTACAGATCGCTTTTTAATATCTAATATACAGGGCGTTTGATCAAACTTCGGTGGATCATCTGAGGAAAAAAAAATAACAAACATACTCGAAACAGAAGAAAATTTCAAAAATCCTCATAAAAAATGTTCACAGAGGAAAGCATTTCTATATACCCGTGACGTAAGTTTCCTCTCCGCATGCCCCTATCCCCCCACAACTATTTCAAATCGAAATATACCAAGTATGAAGTATCGTTTTCAAAGATCCTGTTGAGCGGAATATTTTCCTTTTGCGGGCCTTTACAATATTTGATGAGATGAAACATTTTTCAAATCTAGTCATAAAGTCCCCTCAGGCTGAATTCAGACAGATCCGAAATCGGATCGTCGTACGAACGGATTTCGGATCTGTTTGAATCCAGCTTCAATTGTTAGCTTGAGTCTGCTCAGGGTACATAAATCTCGGACCCAACAACCATTTACCCTACGGGTTTGGGGAGTAGTTGTCTGACAAATCAATCTACTGCAGCATTTTTTCTCAAGAACCAGTTTCTTCAGTTCTCCCTCAAAAATATTATGAGTTCTTGATACCGCCTGGAACATTTTGAATTTACATCCAATAAATAATAAATAAATAAATAATGTTTATTAAACAATTCAAAAACAGGTATACAATATTAAAAATCGAATTATTAATAAACTAAATGCATAATCCCACGAGGTAAAACTTGTTGTGGGATATTCGTATTACTCATGTAAGAAATGCGAAAAAATTATTAGGATCGAAACATAGGTAAAATTAGTTTGTTTTCAATATATCATGAAATAATTTTCTATTAGAAATAAGTATCCATTCCATCAGATTTTTTTTGTATGATATAAATAATTTTGTGTTTTCAATTTCCTCTGGTACAATGTCATATAGATATGAACAACTGAATGCATAATTTTTTTGGCCAATTGTTTCATGTACTTTCGTTTTCAGAGTTATTTTATCTTTATGTCTGGTTTCGTAGTGATGCACATTGTATTTTATTTCATTTCTATTTTTGAAGAGATTAATCATTATATTAAAACAAAATAGTTGCCTGATATCCATCTTATTGCTCTTTTTATAGAGTAGGTCAAAAGAATATCTAATATTTTTTCCATATATGATTTTTAGAAAATATTTTTGAAGAATTTCTAATGGTTTCAAATGAGTATCATTTATACCTCCCCAACAAAGAATTCCATAATTCATCTGAGACTAGATGAGAGAGTAATATAGTATTTCTAAATAGGGAATTTTGAGAAATTTTTCGAAGAACTTGAATTTAGGAAGCAAATTTTGGTTAGAAAGATTATTTGTATATTCCACTTGAGATGTTGGTCAATAATTATACCTAAATATTTAATACTATTCACTCTTGAAATAATGTTGTCTTTGTCAATTTCGATTGATCCCAAGTTTTCATTTGAATTTTTATTACTAGTAAAGGCAATAAATTGGAATCAAACCAACTTTTCAAATGTTTTAAATCGTTTTCAGCCTTTTTTTTCGATATGGATTCAGTTTTCTGCGTGGTATGTTATAACAGTATCATCAGCATAGGTATGAATGTTTCCAGCTGTATTCATATAAAAAAGAATATTAACATATATATTGAAAAGTAATGGTCCTAATACTGTTCCTTGAGGAATGCCAAATTCAAATATTTTTGGTTTACTCAGAATTTTATCAATTTCAACATACTGTGTCCTATTTTTGAGATAATTTTCAAATAATTTTGTTATTTGTCCTCGAAATCCATAATCATTTAATTTTTAAAGTAGCAATTTTTGTGAAACTGAATCAAAAGCATTTGATAAATCAAGAAATACAGCTATGGTTGGTATATTTTTATCTAGTGAATTATAAATGTCATTCGTAAGGTGGACAATGGAATCTTGAGTTGATTTTTTTTTCGAAAACCAAATTGCTTGTTAGATAGAATATCATACTTTTCTAAGGAATCTTCCATTCTTTGCTTCAAAATTTTTTCGAAAACTTTTGCCAAACTAGAAATCAATGTAATTGGTCTGTGATTGATTATTTAATTTTTGGGTCCAGATTTGTAGACTGGTTTTGATGATGCCGATTTTGAATGCTTTCGGAAATATTCCCGATTCGAATATGGTATTAAACAGGTGAGTTAATGGTTGTGCATTCAATGATAGAAATCAGTATCTCGAAAGTTATTTGATCTTTTCCTGGAGACTTTTTGCGTTTAAGAGATTTTATTGTTGCTATTATTTCATGATTATTAGTTTCATCTATAAAAAAAGTATTTAGGATCCTTGGTATCATATATTTCAAATTATTATTTTTGTTTGATATTTTCTCGGCAAGTTCTTCTCCAACTTTTGAATAGTAATCAACAAAATGATTCGAAATTGATTTTGCATCTGTTATTTCATTACCGTTTTCCAGTTTTATAGTTTTCATTGGATTTTTTGATTTATTTTCTTTGGAGAATTTTTTTATGCATTTCCATAAACTTTCAGAAGAATATTTATTTCACTATAAAATTGAGATTTGGCTTCTCTAATAATAGAAGTGAGTTTGTTTTTATAGGTATTGTAGTCAAGTTTCAATGTACCAGAATTTACTTGGTATAGAGAACGTTAAGTTTTTTATGAAGGAACATGTTTCTAGATTTTATATATATATATATATATATATATATATATATATATATATATATATATTTCAAAATTATGAATTTCCTGAAAAATTCTCGAACTCCAACTCAATTTTTCGCCATAATTCTCATAGCAAACTATTGAAGGGTGGAAATTCTGGTTGTCTTGGTATTTTTTCCCAGTTGAGATCTCTTCAACGCAACGAGCAGACATAAATCTCGAAGCATAAGAGCATCTTAGTTCAGTAGTTGATAATTCTTGTAATGTTATTATAGGGTCGAAATTGGAAAGGCAAGAAAAGGTCTATCGAATGTCACTTCAGTGTAGAAATGTTCAACTCTGTCAACATCAAGCATTTTGAAGTTTTCTATTCCTCCATCCAATTCGAATATATCTTCATGCAAAATGTTTCGGAGGGTCAAAAGACAGTATTGCCTTCTTCAATAAGCGAGAGTAGTTTTATGTGGTGGGGGTTGACAAAGTGACCTGGATGCTACTTTGAATATTTGCAATGTCCGGAGATTTCGTTACAACTCTGGAAATCCCCGATTATGTTTGATCAAACTCTTCTGAAGGAACCCTGTATTGATTCGAGTATCAATCGAAGCACCATAACAAATATAACATATATCTTTCACTCATTGGGTTCCGTGTGTAACGTTTACACACCGACCTAAAAATTCTAAGGATAAAAATTGCTCACATACAGGGTCGACTATGTACAAGTGATTATTTATTTGTGTATTAGGCCAAATGGGTATTATAAGGCTTGTTAATGTTAGAAGTATGGCGGAAACCAGCCATCACTTCTATTATTATTACAGGGTTTGTTATTATAGATTTCATTATTAAGTTGCTTTCGTTCAAAGTGAAATTATTTTTCACGAATTGGCTTTAATGAAACAGAAGGAATACAAGATTCAATCTATTTTGTATGGGAATCTGGTGAAGGTTGAGAAGCTTCTATTTTCGAGTTCAACCGAGAAGCTCATCAAGACAATTATTATTTACTTCTGTGCTACATTTCAGCTGTGATAAGTGGCCGAATGATGACGCTTTCCTTTTTCGTTTGAATATACAAACGATAAACGAGATATACTATATTTTTGTACAATGAAGGACAATATTTTGAAAAATCTGGAACGTGATTTTTTGTAGTTGGACTTCATGAATAATTTGTCCTGTTGAACAACCGTATACGTCTTTGTAAAAGAAGGAAATTTTGAAAAACAACAAAAAATAAAAAAGCGTACGGTATAACTCACGAAAAAAAAAAAAAACTCTTGGAAACTTAGGGTGCTTTGAAACTGTTTTATAGCTGAAAGATGGACCGCTTCTTCTTTGATCGAACGATACCATTCTTGATAGAAAGAAAGATACGAATCTGGAAAAACACGAATTCCCAAGAACAACAGCCGATATCTGAAATATTAAGAGGTGATATCAACCGAAACAGAAAGCTAAACGGTATCATCGATTATCCACAGCTGATCGTGACATCAATGAAACCCATCATCACCCAATATAGAATCGAATTCGAATTCATCAATTTTTATCCTCAGTAAACGACCTATCTAAGGTATAGTACATAAAATTTGGCAGTCAGTTCGGTGAACGGTTCACTAAGAATGTGTCTTCGGTTCAACAACAGTAAAAATTCACTAGAAATCGTCTTAGGAGTCCTCGAAACGGTGAGTCAGTTCGCCGCCATTACACAATATATTGAACGAAAGTCTGCAGTACACGGTAAGGCAGCGCATTTTGTTGTTAAATGATGCTCTCGCGGTTCCTCTCGTTTTCCTCCTCGGCCAAGCTGCTCGAGGAGCGGGATCCACAGATCTGCATCTCTATCTCGGCCAGCCGGTGCTCGAGCTCCCACTGCTGCTGGCTCAGTTTCACGCTCATCGCCGCGTTTTCCGATTCCACCGTTTGGAGGCGCTCGCGCAGCCGCTTTATCTCCGTCTCAAGCGCTTCGTGCGATCCCAACAGCGGCGACCCCACACCTGACACCAACTGCGTCATGCTGTCGCACTGCAACGTCGTGCCTGAAACAAAAGACTTGTGAGGCTAGGATGCTGATAGTGGAGAAAAGCAATCTGTAGTGCGATGGCACAGAATAATTAAACTACAATACAGAAGTGAATCGGTAACCGAACACAATTGTCCCAAAATTATTTGACCTTTATCGAACTCGGCATTGTCATCGACACTCAGAGATCTGACGATATATACCAATTATAGGAAACTACATTGAGGAAATTCAAGTGATATGCGTCGAAATAATAAGCTGTTCTCATCTGACTCACTGAAGCAGAAGCAATTTTAGTTCTCTTCCAATGGTGCTCTTTGATAAGGTATGGCTTTTATCGAATATATCATTGGATTCGCTTCCGTATAGTAGTTGAATTATTGTGGCGATGGTATATTACCCACCGAGGGAAAAATTGAATTATTTCTCTCTCGAAAAAAAAAAAAAAATTGCCAACCGAGGACTAAAGGTCGAGGCAAGATGCATTGAAACCCTGGTGCGTTAACTGATATGTTTTTGTTTAGTCAATTCCTGTCGATCTGAGAAATCAAGTGGGAGCTTACATGTTTTGATGGTAGGTAATGATGGAAATGCGATATTTCAAAAGTGCAAAACGAGACGGATTGCCTTTCTCTGAATGGAATCGAGAGAAGCCTCAATGAATTTTTTTGGTGCCGAACTCCACACATAAAGAACTATATTCCAAGACAGGTCGTACCTGAGCCTTGTAGATCATTAGGAGCTGACGAGGAGTGAAGTATTCCTTCGCACGAAATAGAATTCCAAATCTCTGAGAAGCACCTTTAACGATCGATCTCACATGCTTCTCCCATGAGAGATTATTATTGATCGTAAATCCTAGCATCGAGATACTTGGCTTTGTAGGAATAGTTACTACTGACATCTGAATACTAGATGATGACAGATCGGCTTTCCTTGAGAAGAGACATGCCTGGTTTACCTAGCATTGAATTCCACCAAGTTCATTTTACCCCATTCTAATATTTTTACCAAGTCAATTTCATTGACGTGAATGTTTCTTTGAATTTTTGTTTTTCGAGCTGGTATGGGGACTCTGGAAGAGAAATCAGTATGAAGAGTACTGTCGTCCCCAAAACTATGTACTGAAAAATATGTTTTCTCCAGCAACTCATTGATATGACGCAGAAACAATGTGGGCGCCAGAACTGAACCCTGTGGAACACCTGCATTTATCGGGAAAATATCAGATGATACTCCATCAACAACCACATACAGAGACCTATCAGAATCATAATTACACAAAATTTGTGTACACGGCATCCCAATCATCACAAGTTTGACAATTTGATATTTCGATTTGAAGTTTTTGAACTTTTATCGTTATTATTGCTACTGATGAAGTGAATTTTTTACCTCTAGTTGATTTTATAATGAAGCC
Source organism: Zygogramma bicolorata (assembly GCA_032362365.1). Classification (NCBI taxonomy): domain Eukaryota; kingdom Metazoa; phylum Arthropoda; class Insecta; order Coleoptera; family Chrysomelidae; genus Zygogramma; species Zygogramma bicolorata. Next base: position 89,144 of record JAVJAQ010003989.1, read on the forward strand.
TTTTGCATTGTTCGTTTGTGGTGTTAATGTTGCCGCATCATATATCTCCAATCTCCATAATATATTGAGTATCTACCGCGGGTAAATAATTTCAACACATATTTCGAGAATAGAAGATGACAGTTTTGAGAATCCCACAATCAAGATTGATGTCAATTGATAATAAAACGCGAGATCATTCTGACGATGATGCAAACAACTTCACCTTGAATGACCTTTCCAACTTTCACTTGGGTAGAAGTTAGATTTGTGTAATTAACTGATGGTTTTCCAGAATTTCCCAGTTTAACATAATTTTTCCAGCATTATTGACAATGATTGTTACGCTTCTCTAGTAAAAAAGAATGCTGAAAAACAATATCAGACTGTTTTTGAATACATAATAGATAGATAGATAGATAGATAGCGTTTATTTGACTACGTTATATAAATACATACATTTGTAGCAAGTCATGTTACAGTAAAGGCCTGATGCTAGAATCAGGAAATGACATAAGAATAAAATATAAAAAATATGTACAAAGAAAAAAAATCACGTAGAAGTAATATTAGAATATAAAACAGATATATTATAATGAGTACAAAAATAAAACAAATATGAAAATATGTAAAACATGTGAACAATCACATGCATATTGAAATACACACATAAATTGAGGTTGTGCATCAACCGTTGGACACTTACATAACAGGTGGACTAGCCATATACTCTTCTACATTATAGTAACATTTTGAGACTAATTCAGTTTTGATAAAATTTTTGAATTTTTGAAATGTTAATTTTTTTAGTGTTCGTGGTAGGACATTGTATAGATTTGTATCAAGAGAATTTGATGCAGACTTTTGCAATCTATATCTGGTAGATCTAATGAGTGCTGAGCTACGAGTGCTGTAGTCATGAAATATCGAATTAGTATCGAACTCATTCACATGTTCGTGAATGTCAAGGAGTGAGTAATAAATATATAAGGTAGGAAGGGGCATCAATTTCAAATTCTTGAATATAGGTCGGCATGTGTCTTTATAACCTGCACTAGCAATTATCCTAACTGCCTTTTTCTGAAGTTTGAAAATTCTATCTGAAGCAGATGAGTTCCCCCACAGAACAATGCCATATCTGAGATGTGAATGGAAAAAGGCGTAATAAGCTGTTAACAAAACTTTGGGACTAATTATGGATTTCAACTGTCGGAGCAAGAATATATATTTCGATAGTTTAGAACATAGGTCATTGATATGATGGGACCAGTTGAGATTATCATCTAAAGTAATCCCCAGCAGATTTACTCTCTCACCTGTTTTGATTTTATTATCTGACGAAAAAATCAGATTTTGAGTTTTGTCTCTATTTAACTTCAAAAGATTATTAGTGAACCACTTTTCTGCTTGATTTTCCAAATGTTTCATTGTTATAATTAAGTTTTGACAATTTTTGTCGGAACAAATTATTGTGCTATCATCAGCAAAAACAACGCATTTACCAGGTAGCATATGGTGGAAAAAAATCATTAATGTAAATAATGAAGAGAAGGGGCCCCAGAACAGAGCCTTGGGGTACTCCCGTTCTCACCACTTCAAATGCTGACTGATCATTATTATTGAGTACTACACAATGCTTTCGATTATGAAGATAAGACTGAAATAGAGAAAGTGTAATACCTCTCACACCGTAGTCAGCTAGTTTGCTCAAGAGAAGGTCGTGAGAGACACAGTCGAAGGCCTTGCTCAGGTCACAGAGAGTGACTGCTGTCAGTTTCCCGTTTTCAAAGCCCTCGACTACCTCTCTCACAACTTTGGTAACAGCTTGAATGGTAGAGCAAGATTTCCGAAAACCATATTGATCCTTATTCAGAAGTTTTTTGGTTTCGAAGTACTTCTCCACTCTACTCTTCAGAATTATTTCAAATAATTTACCAAATATGGGTATAATAGAAATTGGGCGATAGTTTTCCAGTTCATCAATATCTCCTTTTTTGAAAACAGGAATTATCTTGGTAAGCTTCAGCTCATCAGGAAATAATCCCTCAGTTATACAGGCATTGTAAAATATAGTAAGAGGTTCTACTAGAAATTGAGCGGATTCTTTAATTATTCTACTGTTCAAATCATACAGGTCAAAACAACTTGAATTTTTCAGCTGGTTTATTGCATTAAATACTTCTGAGTTAGTGATTGGTTGTAGATAGAAAGAGCCAGGGATTTTAGGTTTCAACTGATCATCAATCGAACTAAAATCAGATTGGTCGATATTACCATCTACGAGTTGATTTATTATGATTTCTGCTATAGTGGCAAAGAATGTATTATATTCATTAGAATTGATATTTTCACTGATTTTGTTTTTGATTTGGTTATTGCTTTCAAATTGTATCAATCTCCAGCTATCTTTGACTTTATTATTTGATTTTGATAAATAGTTGTCATATGAATTTCTTTTTGCTTCAATAATTGATTTTTTGTATTTATTGTTTAGTTGTTTGAAAGTTTCTTTGTTTTTTGGATCATTCGTTGAATCAGATATAGTTTTTGCCAAGTGAACGAGATTTCTCATGTTTTTTAAATTTTCATTGAACCACTTCACTGGTGCACCACAATTATTTCCATAGACTTTTTTAAGAGGAAAGTGTTTTTGAACAATATTTCGATATGTACCAAGCAAAAATGTTACCATCTCATTTACTGAGTTTTTGTCATTGAATATATTCCAATCAACATTTGACAGGGAATCTTGCATGTCTGTGATACTTGAATTTGTAATTTTTCTCCTAAAGATTGTTGCATTGGTTCTGTTGGGGAAGCTGCGCAGATTTATGAACTGGGCATAATGATCGGAGAGGCAGGGATCAATTATACCAGTTACGAAACCACAAGACAAATTTGTTAGTACATTGTCAATACAGGTCTTTGAATCATTGGCCACCCTTGTATACTCTGAGATAGTGGCCTCAAGGCCAAAGCTATTAGTCAGACATATAAGATTTGATAATTTGGTAGACTGTTTGAGAAAATTTATATTGAAATCTCCGAGTAGTATTAACTTATCGAATTTACCTGAGATGAAAGTTAGGCTTTCTTCCAGTTTATCCATGAATATATCACAATCGTCGACACAAGCCGACCTATATATCGTTATAATTGCAACATGTAGTGATAGAAGTTCTATTCCACATAATTCGATATCACGTTCAACACAGAATTCATCAAGGCACAGAGGTTTACACTTGACACTCTTGTCAACATAAATAGCAACACCACCATGAATGTAACTGGATCTACAGTAGAATGACACCAAATTATAATCAGGAATATTGCATAGTTTTAAACAAGACTCGTTCAACCAATGTTCAGAGAAGCACAGGACATTGAAGTCATGGTTCCCAAGAAAAAGGGATAATCTGTCTAACTTGTTTGAGAGATTTTGTATATTCAAATGAAGAATTTTCACATCGTCAAGTTTAGACATGGAGGAGTTGTCTACGCTATGCTTCTGATGTGTGTGGTTTTCTCTTGAGAAAAAACCTATTTACGTGTGTTCCCATTGGCCACACAGACTCGTTCCAGGCTTTCTCAAGATTGGAAAAGTGGATCGATACCTTGAATGAAGAATAGAGGTCAGGGAACATCGATTTGATTTTCTCGATACTAGCCTCTGGAAAAGTTGCCTTGATGTCATCGTATAAACCTTCAACTGTTGTCGTGGGTTTCAATTTATAAACGTGAAGAAAGCATTTTTTCTCAACTGCTTCGCTGGCACAGTTTTCCTTCCTGCCAATCAATGGTTTATTTCGTTTGAAGTACTGTGGTTTCTTATGCTGTTGTTCATTTGATATATCAAGATTAATCACTTCTTGACATTTCAACATACTTTTTGCCTCATGGATTGCTGACGCCACTTGAGGTCCACTGAATGTACTTTTCGTATCTCCAATAACATCGTTTGTGCTATTGATTGATTCAAGATTGTTCTTATCAGTTTTTTTATTTCTCCGCCTGGTCACCTTCTTCCAACTGTCATCAATTGCTGAATTGTTTTCAGAATTGGCAATATTTGCAGTCTCAATCGTAGGCGGAAGCGGTTGTTGCTCCAACTTGGTAGCGACATAAGATGGCATACCTTGGGCGCTGTCGTTGGACTTAGTTGAACTAAGTGGAATGGGCCTCTCATTTTCCAGCACCTGTATCTTGAAACACATCAGATTTATTCTTTCAGTCATATGTTCAATCATTTTATTCAGTAGGATGTTCTCTTTACGTAATTCATGGCAATCACGACAAGTCTTGTCATCAGATGTTCTACCAATTACTGTCTCTACCGACGAACACGAGTTGTTTAGGTCCACTTCTGAGGATTTCGCATTTTCGCTATTATCAATAATACATTTCAAACAGCATAAAATCGTACCCCCTTCGTCATTTTCGATCCTTCGACCACATTTAACATGAAGAGGAACTTCACATACGTCACAAAGACTACTTATTTTCAATTTTTCATTGCATTTACTGCAGTTTGAAGTTATTTCTTTGGGAGCACTTTTAAGTACAGACGTACTCGCCGCCATGTTAAACATATGATATATGATAATAACCTACAAATCTGCTGTCGGGCGTGCCACAAAGTGCGCCTCATTAATCTGACAATGTGGCAATCTCCTATCTCAACGCACCAGGGTTTTTATGCAATTCATCTTGAGTCGAGGTGAGTAATTTTTCGAAAGATGAATGTTAACTTCCATCTATCTATCTATCTATCTATCTATCTATCTATCTATCTATCTATCTATCTATCTATCTATCTATCTATCTATCTATCTATCTATCTATCTATCTATCTATCTATCTATCTATCTATCTATCTATCTATCTATCTATCTTTCTATCTATCTATCTATCTATCTATCTATCTATCTATTATTTTCAATTTCAATACATTTTGGGATTCCAGTAGGCATTGCACATAGACGAACTTCGTGATGCTCAAACGAAAGTCAATATTGCCTTTGTTTGGGAATGTCACTTGGTTGAAATGTTTTCCAGAGTTAGTTTAAAAAAATGAGTTCGGCATGCCAACCATAACTCATAAATTTTCGTTATGTTTCACGAGGATTGCTGCAGATGAGCAACGTTTGAATAACCTACTGAAATATCAGGAGCATTTTCGACAATTACCCCGGATTGGCCTTGAGCAACAAGAGCGTTGAATCCTGTACTCAAGAAAATGGCTAATAAAACGGTTACGTGATATTCTTGGAAACTAGTGTTATAGTTGTTGAAGACGTTTGTAGTTTTTAAGGAACAAACAGTCTTTATATTTCCTGTCCATTTGGTACTGGGATAATATGTAAAAACTTCATTATTGTTTCCTGGATAGCTCGTTTTGTGTAACTGAGTTGGTATGTACAGGTTAGCGGGGATCTAGACACTTCATGAATTGCTAGTAAGGAATGACGTCTCGAATAAAAATAGAAAACGAGGTCGGGAAAGTGCAAAAAAATATATCAGATTCAGTTTGTATAGTGTGTATCAAATATTATTTTTCTGGTGCCCAAATCGATTGCGTTGAATAAATGGGATTCTGTGATACCTTCAAAAGTATTTGTTTCCTCGAAAACGGAAATATAAAAGTTGAAAATGATAGCCCTGTTACATCATCAGTGACGAGCAGTGTATGATAATTTCTTCAAATGGGTATATCTAAAACGGTAAAAGAATTGTTCATCAATCTTTTCTCGCACTGAAATCAATAAATTCCGTTTTTCCCAAGTATATGAGTGAACTGATTTTGTGTTAAAACCAAAAAAAAATGCATAACATTGATATTGACGAAGCCTTATCTCGAAAGCTGTCCATTTTTGGAGTCTGTGGCCATGGACACTTTTGATCAGACCATCGAAGTCTACATCATATCGAAAATTTGGACAAATTTACGGAATAGTATATTACACACCGAGGTGGGAAGTGATTCATTCCTGTCGTGAGATCAGTTAGCTATGATCTCGAGACAGGAATGAAACTTCCTACCGGGGTTTGTATTCTATTTTATTTACAACCATCATATTTCAATTAAAATTAATATACCTCTGTTTCGTTCTGAACATATCTAAAATATTACATTTGACGACAAATTACCAAGAACGCGGTTTCCTCAGAATAATCAAGTAGATATATTGTTACCGTGACTACGGGGTATACAGTTGTCACCAATATAAATAATAAATGTCAGATAAAGTCAAGAATAGATGAAATGAGGGCGGGAAGTGAGGGTGGGAAGTAGAGGTGTGTAATGTGACACTTCCCAATCTTGACGTTAGTATTGATAGCATTACATAAAAACACACACATATATATATATATATATATATATTTATATATATATATATATATATATATATATATATTAGAGGGGAAGTCTTTGCTGACCAGTTAAGAACAAAACTGTAGTTTTTTTGAGTGAACAGCAGAACGGAAGTGTACTCTTATAACACCAGTTTTTCCAATATTTCGATAATGTTTATTACCATCTTCAGGGAAAAGCTACAAATGATTATTTTAAGTTATCACATCAAATAAACAGTAACAAGAACCTTACTGTATTTGAGGTTAGTCGTATTAAAAACGTTGGTAAAGTGATATAACATGTCACAGACGAAAAATATGTTCACAGTCCAATATTAAAATTTTACACCAAGTAAATTGTTTAAAACGCCATTAAAATATTAACAGGATTAAAAAAATATAGTTGCATATTCAACAGGTGAATACACATAAAAGTCGACATTAACGGTTGAACATGAATTATTAATGACATTGACAATGAAGTTTGAAATGACAGACTTGACATGAAGTATGGCACATCTAGAAACAGGTGTGTGAAGAGACATCTGCCAGGATGGAACAACGCCAGAGTGAGAGGACACTGCTACCATCTGTTCGGAATTGAATTTATAGTTATCAATATTATTGATTTTTGAAATTGAAGGATGTTGACATTAATTCAAAAATCAATAATATTGATAACTATAAATTCAATTCCGAACAGATGGTAGTAGTGTTCTCTCACTCTGGCGTTGTTCCATCCTGGCAGATGTCTCTTCACACACCTGTTTCTAGATGTTCCATACTTCATGTCAACTCTGTCATTTCAAACTTCATTGTCAATGTCATTCATAATTCATGTTCAACCGTTAATGTCGACTTTTATATGTATTCACCTGTTGAATATGCAACTATATTTTTTTAATCCTGTTAATATTTTAATGGCGTTTCAAACAATTTACTTGGTGTAAAATTTTAATATTGGACTGTGAACATATTTTTCGTCTGTGACATGTTATTTCACTTTAACAACGTTTTCAATACGACTAACCTCAAATACAGTAAGGTTCTTGTTACTGATTATTTGATGTGATAACTTAAAATAATAATTTGTAGCTTTTCCCTGAAGATGGTAATAAACATTATCGAAATAATGGAAAAACTGGTGTTATAAGAGTACACTTCCGTTCTGCTGTTCACCCAAAATAACTACAGTTTTGTGTATATATATATATATGGTTGTGAATAAAGTCAATTTCCATAAGAAACGTGCGTGGTCCTTTACTGGATATATTTTTGTTTCAAGTTTCTTCTGTTTGTGTATGCGATTTCCATGAAATACTCCTTGTGGAAAGTTCAATCCCGACGCTGCAAGTCAGATTCCGGATAACAAGAAGGTATTTGAAAGCCACCCGATTGATCTCGATTCGGTGTTACGTCGAGCAAATAAATTGAGAGCCGATCTGTGTCGAATTCGGGACAGTGGGAAAATAAAGGATTCTTCTGACGTTCGTACAGCGTTCCTGGAGATTTAGATGCTGTTTCACTCGACATTTCGAGTACTCAAATGTCGCAATGTTTATTCGTATTGGGTGAATGTGCTGGGAACAGGAAGCAAGCCATTTTTAGAGAAAGCTGATTACGCGGTGATAACAACTTTTTCTGTATATTTCGTTACAATGGATCGTCTGTTGAAATATCTGGTTGTGGAAAATTTATAGATGGATGAAGAATGAATTGAAACAATAAATTACATCTGACAGACATCCAGACATCAAGTTATTATTTTCTGACGGGCATATGCCCAATATGTCCAAATTCGGCGGATGAACTGAAAAAAGGGTATTTCGACTTCATTAGATTGTATTTTCATGTTATACTTTCATTTTGGATGAACTTCGATTTCAGATTGATCCAATATTGATGAATCGTAAGTAGAAGTTGATGTTGAACTTATATGAGTTGCTACTGAAAGAGCGATATTTAAATGAAAATATTAATTTATTTATATATTCAATATACAGCAAACTATATAATAAAATTATGTACTATAAATAATAAATTGGAATATAATATTTATTTGATAATTTGGTGAACATCATTATGCAAGCAAATATTTTTGAAGTTCTTCTGAGAAAACATGAATGGATTTGGATGATTTTATTTTTTCTGGTAGTTTATTGGAAGTTATTAATGCTGATGAAATGGGGTAATCTTTTCCTTTATTGGAATGAATCATATTCAAATGAAAGTAGTTTGATATTCTAGTATTGTGGCCATGTAAAGCATAATTTTTCGACAATTTTATATTACATTCCTGAAGATTTTTTGTTAATTTATTTATGTATTCATTCACGGGCAGGCCCTTTTCAGATAAGAATATTACAGTGCTTTAATACAATAAAGTGGTTTGAAAGTAGGTTATATGAATAGTACAATTACTTATAACTTAAAAAACATTGATATCCATATTTAGTAAAATTGATATGCGATGGATTTTTTTTATACGAAATTCGATGATCCAAAGTCATATTGTCTGTAACTTTATATAAATCTGCAGGAGTATCCCACGGTTTTCTGAATATAACCTTTATTGCTTTGTTCATTAAGCGATATCACATTTTTTTTCTCTCTCAGAGCATGAAGACCAAACTGTAATGAGGTATCTGATATGAGAAACTATGAAGGCATTAAATATTAGAATCTGAACGTTTTTATTCAAAATTTGAATTCTTTTAATGGCCCCTAGGAATGGAACAATAGATTTCCTTATTTTTTAATATGATTTTCGAAATTTTGTTTTGTGTCAATTAATATACCTAAATATTCATGATTAGGAACTTCAGCTATTGTTTTATTATCTATCTTCATGTTCAATTTTATATTCTTCATGTTGTTCTGTTTAAAAATCATCAAAACAGTTTTTTCCGAAAGTGAAATTGTATTGGTTCAATAGTAATAAAAAATTCTAACTGCATATTGTAAGGTGCAATATTGGTAATTTACTGGTTTGATACTTTTTTACCAATATCAGAAGTACTATATCAGGTTATATTGAATGATATCAGTTCAACAATATGGAGATTCGGATATGGGATGCGTCTTTTTTATTACTAGTACTTTTATTTATATAATGAAATATGCCAAGTCAATGAAATGTTAAAAAACGATATTGATATTCGAAAATACAACGTCTGCACTAACTAATAATTCTTTGAGATCGGAGGTCTGACTAAGCTAGGCTCAATCTCCAAAGAACAATTAATTTTATTGGCAAATCCATAGCAACAAGACCTAACTCAGACAAACCACGATTAAAGCATAGCGGTGCAATCGGCCCTAAATAAACGCTCTTCAGTAAAATCCTATGAACTCTACTGAATTTTGCTCTCTCTATGATATGCTTCTCTTATATATACTATTCAAACAAAGAAGATTTCTCCAGAGCACGTCTACTTCTGCCTCGAAGATCCGGAACATTCGAGAAGTGTTCTCTCGGTGGCCCAATTGTAATGCAAATGAGCAGCGTTCTATTTAGGAGCACGACTCAGTGGCGGCGCTCGACGACTCCGTTACAATATAACGGATTTGTTTCCGTGATATTGAAGCAAAATTGATCTAATATACAGCGTGTCCCAACGAGAATTCGTACCGCCTAACTTCTGGGAAGTAGGTAAAATCCAAAAACACATCCATTTTAATATAGAAGGGAAGTAATATTTATGCAAACATAACTCGTGTCACTTCAACCTTCTGCTGGGAATGGCGACCCCCAAATTTTTTTTAACAGGATGAGGGGTCAAATGACGTAGAATGTAGAAGGGGTTTTCAACACATACTGACCTGATCGCTGATGAGACCCCGACACGTGCTGGTGACTCCTGGCGCTCCTTCCGCTGCTGGTGGACACCGCGCCGGGACTGTCGGGGGTCTGCTGTCGAGGGGGAGACCCTATCAGGGAGCGGGGGTACGCCGGCGTCAGGCCGACCAGCACGGGGGGCACCCACATGTCTTCGAGGGCCACCTTGCCGCGGGACTCGACGAGGCCGGGAGTCGATTGGCTGCGACCCATCGCGGCTGCGAAAGAAGGTACTATCATCGTTACTTTTCCGTAAGATAATTTTATCTCCGATTAGTGGGGGTCTATCGTTATAAATGTCGGAGCCGATTTTGATGCCTGGTCATAGACCTAAAGGGAAAGCCGGAGAATGATATCAGTTTATTAATTTGTATTTATTACCCTTACAGACCATTATAGCCTAATTTCATGGATAAACTGTCAATAAAAACACTATGATAGTAGCTTTTATAAATTCATAATAATTACTAGGTTTTCAATTACTAATAGCAGAACTGTAGGAAGTTGCCAAGAACTGCAGTGTTTTGGATTGAGGTGGCCTTTACTTGATGGAAATCCATAGTTATTACGCTATAAGGTAGAACACGATCACATTTCCACAAAATTTATTGTCTTCGCGACATGTTTCGATACACTGTATCTTTTTCAAGCGAATGTATTATAAACACTAAATTATTCTTCGTTAAAAGCTCCTTAAATACATCAGGGCCTACTCTAATTATCCCTGATTCCTAGAATAATACAACTGATACTGATGATGATTCCTAAACTCATGAACTGATGCTGATTCCAAAAATTATACAACTGATACTGATTCCTAGAATTACAACTGATAATGATTATGATATCTGAACATAGTTACTACTTATTAATTGAATAAGTTCAACAAAGGGAAACTATTGAGATCCAATTGATCATTTAGCAAACAATTTGAATTTTTCAGTTTATTGATTTCCAAAAAAATTCAAAAGCCGCATACGTGAGCATCGTATGAATTATGAAAAGAAAGCAACTCATTCATCATATGCCAATCACATTTTGGAGGAAGGCCATGACTTCGATAAAAATTGCGAAATTCGGCATGTTGAAAATAAGGGCATTAGACTTAATTATTTATAATTTTTGGAAATCAATAAACTGAAAAATTCAAATTGTTTGCTAAATGATTAATTGGATCTCAATAGTTCCCCTTTGTTGAACTTATTCAATTAATAAGTAGTAACTATGTTCAGATATCATAATCATTATCAGTTGTATAATTTTTGGAATCAGCATCAGTTCATAAGTTTAGGAATCATCATCAGTATCAGTTGTATTATTCTAGGAATCAGGGATAATTAGAGTAGGCCCTGATGTATTCAAGGAGCTTTCAACAAAGAATAATTTAGTGTTTATAATACATTCTCTTGAAAAAGATACAATGTATCGAAACATGTCACGAAGACAATAAATTTTGTGGAAATGTAATTGTGTTCTACCTTATAGCGTAAGAACTGCAGTGAGTAAATTCGTAAAATATGTATTCAACCTTACAAAGTTAAATTCAATATTTGTTCTAGTATTCTTTACGAAACACTGTTAGAGGTCAGGTCCAATCTGAATCCATAAGTATACTAAAATTGTTTGCTAATTTAGGCATAGCTGAAAGAGGTGCTCTCGATGATGTCCATATAGCAGATTTATTAAACATTGGTGCGGAACCTAAACGACGTGGAGGTACATTAAATGGCAACATATTGAGGATTTCTGGAAAATTCGTTAAATTGTTGATTACTTTATACAGGAATATCATCGACGTTGAAGTTCGTCTCTGTTCCGAAGATAATATTTTGAATTCCGATCTCAATTCCGATGTCCTTACTGTATTATAATTAGGCCATAGGTGGTACTTTTCAACATATAAATATCTCAATAGTTTGTTTTGTACTTTTTCCAAATCATTTGAATGTACTTGATATTCTCCGAACCAAATAATTGAGGCCAACTCCAGTCTGTTGATAACAAAGCCTGAGGTACGGTTAGCGGATTTGATCATGTTTTATAGGTAACACCAGGATCCTTCATTTCAGTTTTTCTTTCTAGGACCCCCTCCATTTCGTATTCAAACAGAATAGGCTTTTTACGGATGATTGAGAGTACAGAAAAATGTTTCAAATCGTAATATAATTTATTTCTCAGATCCCAATCAATGATTTCATCAATATCCCTCTGCAGACCTATGCAGTCTCGGACATTTTGAACACGCTTGAAAAGCTTCAAGTCATCTGCAAAAAGTAAGCACTCCGAAAATTGAAGGCAAATCATTAATGAAAAGTAAAATAGGAGAGGTCCAAGATTCCAGCCTTGTGGAACTCCAGAATTCGCCAAAATTTTTCCTGAAGTTGTCGAAATTGCAACAAACAATACATTGGACAGAGCCGAAGATCTATGAAACCTCGCTTCAAGGGACATTATCTTTCTAATCTGATATCTTCAAACGAAATTAAATATCAGTGGCCCATTCTTAGCTTTAGGGTACCCAAGAATAGCAAATAGTCGATTTTAGCATTGAATATATTGACCACACAGTAGAGGCTTTTCTTGATTTGGGTAGTTCCTCAAAATATACCAAAATTGTATTCTCAGAAACACTTTCAGTTTTGCATTTTCTTTTCTAATGCATGAACTTTTTGTAAGCAGGTTCATATTTTTCTCTTGAAGTTGAACGTAGTAAATTCAATAACAATTAATTAACTTGTTCTCTTAGTTCTGGTGGAGTATTTCAATTTTCAGAACTGTCGCTATCCATTTTAGTTCAATCTCAATTGAAAGATTATGGGACAAGAATATTTTAAATATTTTATGCCTGACGTAGGTTGACATTCAAATGATTTAAGGTGGCTATATACTGGTGTTTTCACTCCATATAAAAAATTGTCAGCAAATTAGACTACCGATCTGGCCTACTTGATCAGGAATTGATAACGTAGACCGTAATAATAACTCGAAAAATTCGCCAGGTATCGTCACTCTCGCAGTTGAGATGACAGTCATGTGCACGTCCTGTGTTGCCAAGTGGCTATTTCGTTGCGAATTCTGGTCTATGTGTTAAAAAAATTAGTTGATTGTTGATATTTTCATTTGAGCAATATATACTTGTGATCTCAATTCAAAAGCTCGGTTTAAAAGTAGTATCACAATTCAGCCGAATATTATTCACGTTAATGCGTGTGAGCGACTAGGGGTGAGAATTGTAATCAAATTTTATGGATATGTGAAGTGAGAAAATGCCATTTTTTCTGGTGAGTGAAATCATTATCATTTTGATAATCTTCTGAGTTGAATTGAAAATATTCAAAACACATATCACTGAATTCATAGATTATTCAGGACGCTCTAGAATGTTGTTGCCAGCAAACTTCTCTTGTGTTTTTTTTATGATCACTACGAAATTTTTAAATGGTTATTGAATATACTAGAACGTGAGATTATTCTTGGAGGTAGGTCATTGAAGATGAAGTTTGTTTCCATCAAACGTCAGATTGATCTCGCGTTCTATTCTCTGTTCTAACCAAACGTGATCTGTTGGAAACAATGTGTTCCATGGATCGAGTGATCTCGAAAATTTTTAGGAATTTCAACCACAAGCGCACCATTAAGGCGTAATTTTGAACAACTACACTCTGTCTACAGGTTTGTTTGAAAAAATATCGCAACACTGAAAGCACCAGTATAAAGCCATCTTAAAATGATTCATATCGGCTTTATTTTTTCACATGGAATTATTACATAATTGATAACAGATGTTGCTCTGTTGCCTAGCAATATATGCTGTGTATGTCGGTATTTGAATTTTGGCCGAGAAATGTCACTTCGCGGCACACTAATATAAAATTTCAATGAATGTGAGAAATTATCATGTTTGCGAACGTAAAACTGTGCAGAAAAGCGTGTCAAAACTCTTTCACAAATGTTCTCTTTCAGTCTCAGATCAAGGTTCGTTTTTTGTAAATGTCAAAAACTTGGGATTTTATAGATTCAGATTGTGGTAGTTCAGGTTAGGCTGTACTAGGCCAAATTTCACACATTTCAGTGAAATAATCATGGCAATTAAAACTATGGTACTGGAAATGCCAAATTTTTCACAAAATGGGTGCACATTAGAGCGTCATACTCAAGCGGTTTCAGAAAAGTGGCATCATTCTCCAACTGTTTCTACACCAGCTCCTCAAGACAAACGGGAATCACTCTGTATCTTAACGGAACAAACACTGCGGCATACGCCAAACCAACAATCGCGGTGGCCGTCCTTCCCCAGAACAATTGCGCATCAACCGGCTATCTGCGAATTTTCGGTGAATTATTCGCGGATATGGCTGCAGTGCGCTTTCATTATTAATATGGGTCAGACTTGCCGGTATTCCCTTTCCTGATGTATTTATAAAGTCGACGCAGATCTGGTTTTTCACGTGGTTTATTCACGAAGGTCGAGTAATCGACTTTTGGAATGAAATCCCAGATGAGTATAGAGTTCAATCTGAGGAGTAGGCATTGAGGAGGATCGAGACCTCAGCGCTCATAATAAATATTATTTCTTGTATTTTTTGATAGGCAAGTTTGAGATATGCGAAAAGTTTCTGACTGATTGAACGTTTTCCATTCAGAAGGAATTATTTTTGATTTGTCACAGCAACTTGTCGGGTAAGGTAGATCAAAAGTCTGCCATTCTACACTTGTATAGATTTCAATATTAATTACTCTTTCTTCAGATTGTGGTCCACCACAAAATAATGACAAACAGTACTTATAATGTCGATGAGATTATTTAGCATATATCTGGGAAGAATACAACAATATCATCGGTATATTTGAAGCAAGAATAATATGTATATATGTATAATATTATGTATAACTGATTTCAATAATAGTATATTTCACTACAAATTGTCCTAAAATTGTTCATTTCGTTAACCAGCTGACGAACGTCAACCATCAGAAGTCGAAACTTGTGGATCAACGAGGCCTTACCTTTCAACGTGCGATTACCCAGCACGGTGGCCCGGCGAGGATTCGAACCCCGGCTTTCCGCTTGATAGGCAGATATTCATTTATTTATTTATTTCAACTGACAGCTTCCAAACAGAATGGGGTTCTGATATAAGGAAGTTAAAATACTCACAATGATAATTATAAACCTAATAATACATTAACAATTGTAGCTTGTACTTTGATGAACATCATTATTCTAGTAGTTTGTTTTTCAATTTTTTCGATTTTTTTTTATGGATCTGAAAGATTTCATTTCTTCTGGTAATTCATTGAATACTTCTATTGAGCTTGAAATAGGATTGTTTCTACCCTTATTGGTGTGAATAATGTTTAGATGATAATTATTGAAAGTTCTAGTATTATAATTGTGTACAGTAGAATTTTTAAAGAACAAAATATTACTTTTCTGAAGTTTTCTCGTTCATTTGTATATATATATATATATATATATATCTTTTTGAAGAAGAACTAAATGAAGTTCGAAAGCTTGAGCAGAAATAAAGAGTGTACTTATCAACCCAGACTGCAATACCCGATATAATTCCATTATCTCCGTATTCATTCAGTCGATATAATACCATACCTCCAGATATATATATATATATATATATATATATATATATATATATATATATATATATATATATGCTAACCACTACACTACCGAGACCACTAAGATGATTTGAGTGTTTTTTTATTCAACGATTTTTCTAATTGATTGATATAGATCATTTTTAGGAAGAGCCCTTTGAAAGTGTTTTTTTCTGTTGAATATTTCCATCGTATGTTAAAAATCCCATATGAAGCGGGACATTTTCGATCAATTACAGCGATAAATTCTCGGCGGGACATTTTCGGGCTGGTAAATACCCGGTAGGTATCGAAAAATACCCGCTCGGTTCGTGTATCTATACTAACGATTGTTAAAATGTAAATTTTTCATCTTGACAGGCATAAATACTGAATTTTAAACGTCGTTGTTTCAACTCCGGAAATATTCTACCGAATTACACTCGTGCATCAAAATAAACCTGATAATTTTCTATTCAAGCATGTTGTCAGTTAAAAAACTGCATTCGATTATTTTCATATTTTGCTAATATGCTTCGGAGTCGGGCTCTTTCGACAAAATATGAAAATAAACTCATGAAGTTTTTAGACAACATGCTTTCATGGAAAATTATTGGTAATTTTGAAGCACTTGTGTGATTACTCCCGATAAATTCCTGGCGTGACATTTTCGGGCTGGCAAATACCCGATAGGTATCGAAAAATACCCGCTCGTTCCGTGTATCTATAGTTACGATTGTTAAAATGTACAATTGTCATCTTGACAGGCATAAATATGAAAATAAACTCATGCAGTTTTTAGACAACATGCTTTCATGGAAAATTATCGGTAATTTTGAGGCACTTGTGTGATTACTCCCGATAAATTCCTGGCGTGACATTTTCGGGCTGGCAAATACCCGGTAGGTATCGAAAAATACCCGCTCGTTCCGTGTATCTATAGTTACGATTGTTAAAATGTACAATTGTCATCTTGACAGGCATAAATATGAAAATAAACTCATGCAGTTTTTAGACAACATGCTTTCATGGAAAATTATCGGTAATTTTGAGGCACTTGTATGATTACTCCCGATAAATTCCTGGCGTGACATTTTCGGGCTGGCAAATACCCGGTAGGTATCGAAAAATACCCGCTCATTCCGTGTATCTATAGTTACGATTGTTAAAATGTACAATTGTCATCTTGACAGGCATAAATATGAAAATAAACTCATGCAGTTTTTAGACAACATGCTTTCATGGAAAATTATCGGTAATTTTGAGGCACTCGTGTAATTACTCCCGATAAATATTTAATAGAACTGTAATCCATGCAGTGCCCTTCATTGAAGTCATTTTCACTCAATGCACGTCTCTCACAGTGAGCTGTTATTCAATCCTTCAATAACCTGGGTGTTTGTCCTATGTATTCTTCAGTACAATCTCTACGAGGTATACAATATACTACATCTGAACAGTTGGTATACGGTGTCTTTCAATTTTGAAAATATATTGCTGAAAGTTACTACATTTTTTGATGAGATTTTTATATGTTCAGCTGAACTTTCTTCTAGGTTATAATAACGAACTCTAAAACAAATGCCGATTAGACAAAGGTAACTTTATGGATATTATTCATTTCATTAGAGCGTCCAAATGAGGTAAAATTCTGGAGAATATGGCATATTGATATTTTGGTGGATGCACGCTATTTATATTTTGGTGAAAGTGTTAGTTTTCAAAATTGGTGGAGGTGCATGACTTTCAAATAGCTGCCCCAGCCTAAACATTTTGGTACATTTTCCAAGTCGGGAAGCTGGTCAGTGGGTGAAAAATTATTGTAGGTGTTTTATATATGTATATATATTTATTTTTTTATATGCAAATTCACACGAAAGGGATGCCCTGTAATGTTCAAAGAACACCGCCTGAATCAAGTTACAAGAGATATGAATTACCATGGTGTGTGAATACACTGTTTTATTCCACAATTCAGACTGAGATACAGACTAGGATATTTTACATTTATGTCAGCATATTTGGTGTATAAATTCGATCTGAGCTATTCAACTCTATAACTTGAAAGCTTCGATAAAGATTCTATCTATCATTTGTCTCAATATGTCATCCGATGAGTTATCTTTCTCAAGATGACGAACAAAATAACAATGAAGAATATTTCCCTCATATATAAAATGTCCCATAAGAGCAAAGCAATTATCGAAAACTTACAGCGGTAATTCCATTGCATCGTCAACATAACAACACATTTGAAACCGTATCGCTAGACGTCAGTAAACAACACAAATAAATGTCAGATGGACTTCAAAAATAGTAAAACATTTCGCGTTTAGGTGAGAGCTCCATACAATCTATAGAGGAAAGTATAAATGAACAAAAAATAACATTTGCTTGAGAATTTCTTTATTCGTGAAATATTCCAATGAATTACATTCGTACATAAAAATGCCCAGATAATTTCGCATTCAAGCGTGATATCTTATACAAATTGCATTCGGTTATTTTCATATTTTTTAAAAGAGCCCTCGTCCTTCGGACTCGGGCGTTTCCGCCAAAATATGGAAATAAACTTGCAATTTTTAGATATCACGCTTTCTTGCAAAAGTATCGGTAATTTTTATGCACTCGTACAATTATAACCGAAAAGATACGTAGTCCAAGGAAGAGAGCAGATTTATTCAACTTGAGACGCAAAACACAATAAATTTAACGTTACGATTTTTGACATATTTTGTGAAGTTGAGTTATTTCATTCGGATTGAAACAGGATTCGAAGATCCACTTATACATTGGGTAGACTAAGTCCACTACATGATATGGAATTTGAAGCGGATGGAGATTGTCGAGATAAGAGTAGTTATTGCATTTTGGTGGAAGTTTGAATGAGTTGTTCTGTATTCTGTACGATTCTGTACGATAATGCTTGCAAAATGGATTTTTCGATGAAAAATAAAATTAAAGGTTTGACTGATCGGAGAAAAAAAAATTGAATAAAATATTAATAAAAAGTAAATAACTTTTTAGAGAGCATTAGTAACAACATTTTCCATCGTTTGTGGAAGCGATAGTGACAATATAAAATAATGTGGCGTAACACAGGGATCCGTTTTCGGCCCTCTGTTGTATATATTCGCTGGTGGTGCTGTCTCTGAGGCAGGCTGGGCGCTCAGGGAGATCTTTCACGTTAGCGAATGAAACGTTCTTTCTTAACAGTATATTTGATATACATTCACTTGAGAACACAGTTAACGAAGATCTTTCCTTCTCAAATTGGCTCGCTCATAACGATCCTAGGGTTCCGTAGTTTTTTGGGTTTGTAACCTTCCACAATTTGAAGAAATAAGAATTAATATTATAATCTATATAAGTGTAGAAGGGCAGATTTTCAATCTATTCCGAAAAGTTGCTGCGTCTATTGAAAAACAGTTGTAGAACAACAAACCTGCAAGGCGCAAGGTGTTCCTCACAGTGAGATTTTTTGGTGCTATTAAAGTGAAAATTAATTAAAAGAAGTACATCACTTTAATCAGAAATTGGTGGTGTTCAATCTGATGATAGAAAAAAGAAAAAAACTCAACTAATTAAGACGTTTCTATAGAACCTGAACGTAACCTGTCGGTGTGAGTGGAAAACCAGAGAAATCCAGTGGCGTGCCACTTGAATGTTTTTAAAATGGAAAATTGCAGTTGCTGCTCCAAAACAGTCGAGTCTCACTTGTTATTGAAATGCTGTATCTGCTCCAAAGCATTCTATAACCAGTGCGTCAATATTAATGCATCGGAAACGAGACTCATCAACTCGAAGAAGTCAGTAAAATGGACATGCGCCCGATGTGATCAAATTGGGAACGACATAAACTCTTTGAAAGCAGCCATAGTAGCTCTTCAAGATGAAATAAGGAGTGTTAAACCCACTGAGAATGTAACACTCAGTAACGTCCAATTTGAAGAAGTCGTCCAGGAAGTCTTCGAAAGGCAGAATAGGCAATGCAATCTGGTGATCTTTGGAATGAAGGAACAATCGTCATCTATCTCTAAGGATGAGAGAATCTCCGCCGAGGAAACTGAGGTAAACAAACTTTTGTCTCACCTGTCCTCTAATACTGTCTCACGAGCCACAAATATATACAGGCTGGGTAAGTTTGACCGAGATGGAAGGACGCCACGCCCGGTCAAAGTTACCCTCAATAACAGAAAAGAGGTTTTCGAATTGATAAAGAAAGCTCCCAACTTGAAGAACTCGGCATTCACACATATTTCTATCTCCTTTGATAAGACTCCCAAACAACTGGAATTCTACAAACAATTGAAACAGGAACTAGTGGAAAGAAAAAATAATGGCGAAACGAACATCAAAATTAAGCACTTCAATGGCACTCCGAAAATAGTGAATTTTTAGATAATACACCCAATTACTCCTTTACATGTTATTATCAGAACGTACGAGGTCTCAACTCCAAGACTGAAGTTTTCCATAATGCAGTCAGCTCTAGAGAATTAGACATCATATGTTTGAGTGAAACGTGGCTTTCCAGTGCTGTGTTTGATGCAGAACTCTTTCCTGGTAACTATAATATTCTCAGATGTGATAGAAAATTCGCAGAAACGAATACAAAAAAAGGAGGCGGGGTAATTCTCGCTCTTCGCAATAATTTTAAATTCAAACCTCTGGATTTGTCACACATCATTTCTGCAACACCTTGTATAGATATAGTCGGTGCAAAAGTACTGGGAAACACAACCTTCTGCATATTCGTCATTTATATTCCACCAACAGTCTCTATGGCAGACTTTGAAGAATTTTTTAGTAATGTTAGTTTGTTAGATTATCTTCAGCGTGAGAATGTTGTGTTGCTTGGCGATTTCAATATTCCTTTTCTTAATTCCGAGGTTGGCGATAGCAAGGGAAAAACACTGAAATCTTTTATGGAATTTTTAGAACTGTATCAATGTAACAAAATTTTGAATGTGAATAATCGTACTTTAGATCTCGTTCTAACAAAAACTGTTTGTAATGTTCATAGGGATATGGATCCACTGGTAGATGAAGACAAACATCACCCTTCCATACAACTAGATTTAGTTACCTCACATAATCGTAATCGTTTTGATAACTTCTCTCTTCTTGTGATATATCAAAAAATTACAACTTCAGAAAAGCGAATTTTCCTGTGATGTATCAACTTGTTGCTGATGAAGATTGGTCCTGTGTTTTAGAACAAACAGATGTAAACACTGCATGCCATAATTTGAACAATACTCTCTATAAGATTTTCGACGTCACTGTTCCCCTAAAAGCTAATCGTACCCGCAGATACCCGCCCTGGTTCTCATCAAGTATAATAAAAAATATCCGAAAGAAAGAGCGAGCCCACAAAAACTTAAAAAAATATAATACATCTTTTTACCGAGAACAATTTATTTCTCTTAGAGCTGAAATCAAACTACAAATGAATGAAGCCTATAAAAATTTCATTAACGAGAGTGAAAACAATATACACGGAGACCCAAGTACTTTCTGGAATTTTATTAAAAATAAAAAATGCAGTTCTAAAATCCCTGGCACCATGAAGGATAACAATAACACTTATTCCAAACCTCAGGAAATTGTTGACGCATTTGCGAACTATTTCAAAAGTGTATATATCATATCGGATATTTCCCTGTGTAGTCTCGATAACTTCCCGAACAATTTTCCGGGTATAAATATCGATCACATTGATGAGATGGATATTATTAAGGCCACGCAGAAATTGAAAAACAAACTAGTTATTGGACCGGACCAAATACCGAGTTTTCTCGTGAAAGATTGTATCCACCCCTTATCAAGCCCTCTGCTTCACATCTTCAACCTATCACTGAAAACATGTACGTTTCCGGAGATATGGAAAACAGCCCGTGTATGTCCTATCTTGAAGAAAGGGGATGCAACACTGATTAAAAATTATAGGTCTGTTTCTATATTATGCAATTTCTCAAAACTTTTCGAAATAATTCTATATTGTTTTATCTATAACTCGATCAGAAATATAATATCGGACGATCAACACGGGTTCGTGGAAAAAAAGTCATGTGTAACCAATCTTGCATGCCTCTCACAACATGTTTCGAATGCTCTAGACCAAAAGCAACAGGTTGACGTAGTTTATACGGACATGCAAAAGGCGTTCGATCAAATTGATTTTTACATTCTCATCCAGCGACTACAATCATTTGGCTTTTCTGGAAGTCTAATCGAGCTCTTTACAAGCTATCTCTTTGACAGGAAGCAATACGTGGAACATGAAGGTTTTCAGTCCTCTTTGTACACACCTAGTTCAGGAGTGCCACAAGGCTCAAACTTGGGGCCTCTTTTATTTCTGCTTTTCATTGATGACCTGGCGAAAATGATAAAATGCCCAAAACTTCTTTACGCTGATGATCTGAAGCTATACAAAGTAATTGACAACTATGAAGACTGCTTAGATTTACAAAATGAAATCGATTTAGTATTCGACTGGTGCTCCAAGAACCATTTACGTTTGAACATATCAAAATGTTACATCTTATCATTTTCTAGAAGAAAGAATATAACAGAATTTCCCTATGTAATTGATAACATTCCAATAAGTCGAGTAAATGAGATGACAGATCTTGGAATCATTTTTGATTATAAATTAACTTTCACTTCCCACATAGATCGGACCATTTCGTCAGCGAATCGAATGTTGGGCTTCATTATAAGGAGTACAAGAGAGTTCAGGAATATTAATACAATTATAACACTGTTTAACGCCTATGTGAGGTCTAAACTAGAATATGGCGTGTTAATATGGTATCCAATTTACAATTGCCATATACATCATATTGAAGCTGTTCAAAAGAAATTTCTAAAATATCTGTCATTCAAGGTCACAGGAATATATCCTCAGAGGGGAACCGATTACTCTATCCTCCTAAATCAATTTAGTCAATCTAATGTTATAACTCTGAGTACCCGGCGGCTTTTTGTCACAATCTCCTTTCTTCACAAACTGCTGAATAATGAGATCTCGTGTGCCCCCCTTTTACAAATGATAAACTTCCACACTCCACGCCTGAGTTCCAGATATCAGATGACATTTTACTGTGATCTTGGAAGAACAAATAACAGCCTCAAAGCACCAGTGTCAATAATTTGTAACAACTACAACTTAATCTGTGATATGTGCGATATTAATGATAGTTCTCTAAGTTATATTTTGAAATGTATTCTCACTAGAACCTTTCAACTGTGATCTTTTTTACATTTTTTCTCATTCATGTTATATCTTCGTTTTTTATTTAGTGTCGTTTAGCTGTAGCTTAATATTTCAATATCCTGTTTGCATATATTTTTTTTACCAACACCTTTGTACATTTCCTGTAATTGGGTGAATACCTGTAGGAAATAAAGTGCTATCTATCTATCTAACAGTTCTTTCTGGATAGAACAAGTCCAATTAGTCAGAAACTTCTCGTATAACTCAAATTTTGCCTATCAAAAAAATAATAAGAACTGATATATATGAAAATACTCATCCGTTAACGTTTCGGAAACTAAATCTGTTTCCGTTTTCAAAAAAGGACAAAATGTTATGTCGAATTTGGAATAATTTGACAAATGTCAATCTCGATCAGCAAATATATTTTATAGTGAAAAAACTTCGAATTCTTCTTCCCAAATTTCGACAATTGAAAGGATTTTTAACAATATCACAACTTGAAATTCTATATTTTGCCTTAATACAATCCCAAATAAGTTATGGAATATCAGGCTGGGGCGGAGTGTCTAGAATATATAAACATAAACTGGAAATAATACAAAAAAGATTTCTGAAAATAATTTACAATAAGGACTGGAAATATTCAACTGAGTTATTATTCAAAGAAAGTGAAAAAATGGATATAAATCAATTATACATTTATAGAATGATGATTTACATTCATAAAAATAAAAAAAATATAAATTATAATGAACATAAATATGAAACTCGAAATAAAACTGTTGATTCATCTGAAAATAAAATTAAAAAGAAAATTGCACAAAGAAACTACAAGTTTATGATACGATATCTTTATGACAAAATACCACATGAAATCAAAAAAATCAAATCATTATCATCATTTAAACAAAAAAGTAAAATATGGATTATCAAGACCTCTCGAACTCATTTTGACACATTTTTGAACAGTGTTTATGAAATTGGTTTCTTTAAATTGATGATTATCTAGGTATGTAACTTCAAATGTATTGATTGTAAATTGTTATTACCTTCAGTTTACCTTACAACAAGTTCTCTTAGTAAGGTTTGTTTTTCAGTTTATTCATAAAAATGTATATTCATAAAATTTTCAAATTGTTATTATTATTATCTATTCATGAATGAACTTATATTATCATTATTATCTTTACCAGGTATTTGCACTTGAAAAGGAATTCGCCTGGAAGTTTTTTACTACTACCACTAGTAATCAAGAAAATGTACCATTGAAGCTACGACATCCGAAAGAAGAATGTAAGGACGACCTCTGCTACCTTTTTCCTACCCAACCAAAATCCAAACTCCATAGTCGCTTACTGTTCTTCCCTATATTGGGGACATGCGCAAGGACACTTTCAGCTTTCATAAAATAACAAATGTCTGGTGGTCGCGGGCTCTTGGCTATTATACAAACGGTCCATTTCTCTCAAGGCCTCTCATTACTCTGCGGTTTGTACTAATATCGTGGTGCACGCGAAAACGGATTAATCCAACTACATTGTAGTCTATCAGTTGCATGCCAGGGTTGTGGTGGAAACCTCCTTCACCCCTTCGAGAGTTACGACCCCGACTAACCGCCCTCGAAATTCGTTGGAGAATTTCCGGTTTATTGATACAGGGTGTCAGGCATCTGGGAAGAATTTACCCAAGAAGCACAAACAAATTAGATAAATATTGGTTCAATATCACGTGAATATAAACCCTATATTGTAAATATCATATTTGCGGCGATATTGGATCCATTTTCGAAAATTATGTAAGGATATATCGTATTGACTATTTTAGTACAATTTTGTGAATAATATATCGACAAAAAAGATATATTCGATTATTGATACTTAATCGTTTTTTGTTTTTGAATTCAGAATAATTCATTTCTCTTCAGCAAATACAGAAATCACTAATTCACGTGACAACACAAGACAACATCAAAATGTCAGAAATTCCAGTTATAATGAAAACGTATTTGATAAATCACTGTGATGGCGGTTTGTAATATGAAACTTGTAGTGCAAAAAGTCCTGGACGTAATTTTCTGGCACTGAAATTCACCACATATGGATATTTCAATCTTTCAACATTTTTTTAGGAATAATTCATCATAAGTTTTTCAATAGCAATATTGATATCTGTTCGAATACACTAAAAAAAAATGAAATGACGATTTGAATATTTCAATTTTACCATGAAAACAATATTCAATCAATATCAGAATTCGCATATCTTTACTGCAGTATCATGCCAATATCACCTATTTTATAATTTGACTTTTTAATCTATGCTTACAAACAATATTGAACATATACCGTGCGTGTGACACAGACTCATGGTACACCCCCGTTTTCTCCTTTGTTTTCCTAGCTATATTTTTGAAATTCGGAAAATTGAATATGCTCACTGAACAGCATTTCTCGACATATCTGAAAGGAAAAAACAACTTCCAATTTTTCCGGAAATGACATCAACTTTCGATTCTTGAATGGGACACCCTGTATATTGTTACATGATCGGTTAGGGATGATCATGAGGAATCCAACGATACCAGGTTTGATGATGTTATCTCCAATGACTGTGGAGATATTGCCATTTATATTATCCATAAGCTCAACGAGTAGGAGAGAGAAACTTTTTCTGGCGGGTCAATCCAATTCTCTCTCCCACTCATTGGGCTCATGAATAAAATAAATGGCGATATCTCTGTAGTCATCGGAGATAACATCATCGAACCCGGTATAGTTGGATTCCTCATGATCATTCCTAGCCGATCATGTAACAATATACAGGGTGTCCCATTCAAGAATCGAAAGTTGATGTCATTTCCGGAAAAATTGGAAGTTGTTTGTTTTTTTCAGATATGTCGAGAAATGTTGTTCAGTGAGCATATTCAATGTTCCGAATTTCAAAAATATAGCTAGAAAAACAAAGGAGAAAACGGGGGTGTACCATGAGTCTGTGTCACACGGTATATTGAAATTCCGATGTTGAAAATTGGATGTATAAAAATATGCAGACAATATTGAAATCTCTGTTGTTAAACTCTCATTATTCATTATCACCTGATATGGTAATTATGATATTGGTAATAATTTATCAATCCATATATTATCAATATTGAACCAATATTGATATTGAAATATCTTTTTTTCAATATTGATTAATATTAGTTCAACATCAATTTTTCCACTTACGATATATCTATATCGGGCCAATCTGAATTCGGAGGTCAGCCAATATGAAGTGCCACTTGGGTAAGGGCGGAGTTTTGGGGTCAAGATAAGCTTTTACTTTGGAGATTTTCAAAGTTGTAGAAAGTCACAAATATTTGGACCACGCCGTATTTTTGATTCTGGAGTGAAATTGATGAGTGTCTCTCTTTAGATTGCTCTCGACACGGTCCAGAAACCCGGAAAAACCTATTATTCAATGGTGAAGTTGAGATAATTCTCGATGAAACCAAATTGAATCAGTGACAAGAAAGAAACAAACAATTGCCTAAATTATTACTCTACACTCATCTGCAGTTTTTTTCAACAAAAAAAGCAGTTGCTAACTGCATTTTAATGAAAAATTTCAACATTCAAATCTTACTCTAGTAGAAATGAAGTAATTCTGAAATTCTTGTAGTTATTCTGAATGTCAAATCTCAGAGCATATTTGTATTTATCATCAGTATCAAAATTATTGGATTTATATTCTTAACATCAGGTTTGCATTGAATGTTTGGGTAAATTTCAATGAATAGGATATCATTGGAAAGATATTTCACCTTTTGACATTATATATCACTCAGTAATAATCTCTCATGGGAAAACCATGTGGGATCGATCGCTAAAGATGCTTCCCAGAAACTTGGATTTCTATTGCGTGCGAAGAAATACTTCAATTCTCGTCAGCTTCTAATGATCTACAAGGCTCAGATACGACCTGTCTTAGAATATAGTTCTCATGTGTGGAGTTCGGCACCAAAACATTCATTGAGGCTTCTCGATTCTATTCAGAGAAAGGCAATCCGTCTTGTTGGTGATTCTTCGCTCAAAGACTCGCTCACTTAATTGGAAATCGACGAAGGGTCGGAGACCTGTCTCTTTTCTATAGATATTTTCACGGTCGGTGCTCTTCTGAATTATTATCAATCGTTCCACCCTTGGCAATATCTACACGGATGACTCGACGAGTACAGAATTCCCACCCCTTTGTAGTGAGCTTGGAGGCCTGCCGAACCTCTCTTGCTCAGGAATCTTTTTTCAATAGAGCAGCTGAACTTTGAAACTCCTTGCCGAGAGAGATTTTTCCTGAGGCTTACAAACTTCAAACATTCAAATTGAATGGTAATTCGTATCTCCTGTCCCTTGATTCATGCGGTGTTCTTCGAAAATTACAGGGCTTCCCTTTCGCGTGAATCTGCATATACAGTGCTTTTCAGATAAAAATATCCACCTTTAATAACTTTTGTAATACTGGTATGTAGGAAAAATCCAAAAACATGTCAATTTATGTTGGAAGGGGCAAGCATTATGGCTTATCTTAACTTACTGGAAAAGCCACCCCTCACCCCTAGCATCATCCCTTGTTTTCTTTAAATTACTTCTCATAGTTTTTATGTAAAATTTGGGGACTCCTCTTTGAGCTGATTTCAAAAATGTATAATACTTGTAGGTTAAAGTGGTTAGTTTATGAGATAAACAATTTTTCTTTTAATAGCACAAATTTTACTTATTTTTTACTTTCACCTTATTTGCCTGTAATAAAATGGGTTGTACAACAGTAATCTTTTTAACTGTGCTATTCATGCTACTTCAAAAAATGAATTCAATAAATTGACGTGTTTTTGAATTTTTGCTACATACCAGTATTACAAAAGTTATAAAAGGTGGATACTTTTATCTGAAAAGCACTGTATATAAAACTTCAGCCCCTCTATGGGGCTTGAAGCCGGAGGTCAAAAAATTTGTGTAAAATGTGTCCCATTCGAATGCAAACTTTACGAGTAAGAGCATTTTTTTGTTTCAGATTACAAAGAAAAGAGTAGAGCTAGGTGCCTACTTTTCGGTGGACAATTCTTTATACAGGGTGTTTCCTAACTACGGTTCCTACCTGCAGGGGGTGATTCGTAAGGTCATTATAGGAAGAAAAGTTCCTATCCGGAGTTGCTTCGTTTCTGAGATACAGGGCGTTGAAATTGAAGAAAAAAAAAGGGTAATTATGAAATGTCATGAATATCCTGGTACCGATTTGGTTGAAATTTGGTACATTTATTTGAACTAATAAGGCGCTCATTTAGCCCAAACTAGATTGAAATAATTATGGCCAGTGGCGTCTCAGCGGACACCAGAGCCAACATTATTATAAGAAAAAGTACGCCACTGACTTTTTTCGGTAATTTTTTATTTTTTTTCAAATGAAGAAACTGAAAATACAACTCCTTGGTCACCTGTATTTTCTTCATATCCAGCTTCGTTTTCGAGGAAAAAAATTAAAGCCACTCTATTGCATATCATGAACACCTGCATTGGAGACCAGCTGACATTGATAGTAGGGTTTTTCCTACACATATTTCATTTCGAATTGAAAAAGGTAATTTTTGTTTTGGATTATTGGTTGATATTTGTTCACCATCCGTAATAATTCAGAGTTGTCAATTTGCAGCGATTCCATCATGAATAATTATACTAACACTGAAATGGCTGACATGCACCTTATTGATGGATAAGCAAATGGAAATTCGGGAGAAGCACGAGGAATTTACCAGGACAGATATCCTAACAGAGTAATTCCTTGCGCTAAAACATGCAAGATTGTGTGAAACTGGGAGTTTCAATAAAAATGCAGGTGGTGGAAGACCAGAAACGGTAACAACGCCTGAACTAGAAGAAGCTATACTTGATGCGATAAAAGAAGATCCTTCAAATAGTACCAGGAAGATTGCACTGCAGCTTGAAGTCAGTCCAAAAACCGTTTGGAAAGTTCTAAAAAGAAACCTCCTATACCCATCCAAGCTCTACTGCCTCGGGATTTTCATTCAAGATTAATGTTTTGCAGGTGGTTAATTCATATGATGGAACACAATATTAATTTTTTACCAAATATTTTATTTACGGACGAGTCAAATTTTTCACGGAATGCTATTATGAAAATCCCCACGCTATTAGAGAAAATCATTTTGAGCATCAATTTTCGCTGAACGTTTGGGCAGGAATTATTGGTGACTAAATAATTGGCCCATTTTTTCAACAGAAAGATTAAGAGGTGAATCCTACACGGACTTTTTGCGAGATCATTTACCCATTTTGTTAGAAGAACTACCCATAATTGTAAGAGGCAACATGTGGTTTATGCACGACGGGGCTCCAGCTCATTTTAGTGTTCTTGTTTGCCAGCATCTCGACAACACCTACCCTAATCGCTAGATTGGACGTGCAGAACCTCAACATTGGCCAGCTCGCAGTCCTGATATGAATCTTCTAGATTTCTATTTATGGGGTCATCTGAAGGACCTTGTTTATAAAACTCCTGTACTAGATGTGAATGACTGGAGGAACCGAATAATTGACAATTGCAATGTAATAAGGACTACTTTAATTTTTGAACGCGTCAGATAAACAATGGCAAATCGAATGCGGTCGTGTATTTTATCAGAAGGTGGACATTTTGCTCATTTACTGTAATATCGCAATTGTGAATATTTTTATTTTTGCTCTTTATTTTATGTTTTTGTTTTTTCTCTAAAACGAAGCTAGATATGATGAAAATACAAGTGACCAAAAAGTACGTAAAAAACGTAAAAAAAGAATATTTACCAAAAAAAGTCAGAGGCGTACTTTTTTTTACAATAATGTTGGCTGTGGTGCCCACTGAGACGCCACTGGCCATAATTATTTCAATCTAGTTTGGGCTAAATGAGCGCCTTATTAGTTCAAATAAATGTACCAAATTTCAACCAAATCGGTACCAGGATATTCATGATATTTTATAATTACCGTTTTTTTTCTTCAATTTCAACGCCCTGTATCTCAGAAACGAAGCAACTCCGGATAGGAACTTTTCTTCCCATAATGACCTTACTAATCACCCCCTGCAGTTAGAAACCGTAGTTAGGAAACACCCTGTATAATATGTTATTGATTCATTGAAAACTCAAGGCGATTCCTACAAGATTCGTGATGAGAAATTCAACTCAAACCGATGTCATATTCAGACTGCCTCCACTCTCGACCCTGCTACTTTTGTAGTTCCTTAGTATATCAGCTGCGTGCGGTGACGCCTTGAAACCCACCCCCACCCCTTCGAGAGTTACGACCCTGTCTTAACCGCCACCGAAACCCTCGTAGAATTCCCGCTTTATTAATAATTCCGTTCCCAGCGTTTCTTGCGCCACGAAAAATACCAGTCGCCAAACATTCTTGCTTCCGCGTTAGACTTTTTATCCTTGGCTGATGAGACCTTATAACCGGCGAAGTAAACCGAGTTCTCCGAGGTGATTTGTGGATTCAATTCATTGAGCTGTTCTTGCATTCGCTCCACATACAACTGCGATATCTTCTGTTTTAGTACAGGTAATAGGGAGCGAGCTACTCGTGTCCATAATGCATAATCAGGCAGGAGTTATTTTATTTCATAGATAGTTGCAGTCTGACGTACTTGACCTAAAAACACAAAATACTTACAAAAATGGCGAACGGAAGTGCCACCATTTTGCGAAAAACCGTTTGGGCCTGTATCTCCGTAACCGTGCACTTCAGGCCCACAACTATGAGGACCTTTTTTATAGATAATTGAATTTCCTATCTTTTTTATTCAATAATTTTTTTCGTAGCACTTACCGTTCACGACTTATATCATTATTACTTTTTGTTTATTAACTTTTTTACCGATATTTCTTCAAATGATTATTTGAACAATAAATTGTTTATGATGAAACTTTCGAGTAGATAAATTTTCTACAACTTTTATTCAAAACTTTTTTCTCTAAAGTTAATATTTTCGAAGATACATCGCGTTCATTTCAATTGTCTTGTATCTGGGAGATCAACGCCAGCTGAGCCTGAACACGTCATTCAACTATCTGGCCAGGTATATGCATAGACCCTTCTTAAGGAGGGGTTTTCAGAGTTTGTAGCGGTCTATATATATATATATATATATATATATATATATATATATATATATATATATATATATATATATATATATATATATATATATATATATATATATATATATATATATATATATATATATATATATATATATTATATTAGTCTGTGCTACGGTAGATCTAACAGCGATATTTACGTGTGGCAGATTTGTACGTCTTATAATTGATTTTTGTGAAGTAATTGTGAAAGTTAATTTGAATGGAGAACTGTTTTATTTGTAATGAGCCGTTAGGCGAAGAAGATGTAATATCGGTCCAAAAGAAACGTATCCAAAGTCTTATAAAAGCTAGCATCGAAAGAGGAGAGAGGCAACATGAACGCATGTTAATCGACCTGGCTACTTTAAGGTAAAATATAACGATTTTTTATACACTGAAAAAAAAAGTATTTTGATAATCAGTTAAAGGATACTTAAAAATGTATTGTTACATTTTTTATTTTATTTTTTATTTGTTTTGTCAATTCAATGATTTAAATTATTTACATCAGTAAAGTGAGAGAACGTAATCAACATCGAAACTTCACCACCCTCGAAACGCCAATGAGTCATAGAAGACATATGATTCATTTTGGTGTACATTTGTAAGAATAAATTCCACATATATATTCTTCAATAAATATTCTATTTTTTCATTTGCGTGTTTAATTATGGCAGTAGTTTTTAAATTAATTATAGTAATATTCAATTGTATAAAAGAAAATACAAAGAAAACATTTTAATGGGTATTCGCTATTTCTTGCAGGTATTGAATCGAAAAAATTCTGAAATTCATATTTTTTTTATTATGTATCGGATTCGCATCATTACGCTATGCATACTTAGTTCTTAATAACCTTGTACTCAGTAGTACAACATTGAACGCGTTGTAACTTCAAAAATATTGACTTTAGAGAAAAAAGTTTCAAACAGAAGTTGTAGAAAATTCATCGATTTAAAAGTTTTATTATCAACAATTTATTGTTTAAACAATTATTTGAAGAGATATCGGTAAAAAAGTGAATGAACAAAAAGTAATAATGATATAAGTCGTGAACGGTAAGTGCTACGAAAAAAATTATCGAATAAAAAAGATAGGAAATTCAATTATCTTTAAAAAGGTCTGTATAATTGTGGGCCTAAAGTGCACGGTTACGGAGATACAGGCCCGAACGGTTTTTCACAAAATGGCTGCAATTCCGTTCGCCATTTTTGTAAGTATTTTGTGTTTTTAGGTTGAGTACGTCAGACTGCAACTATCCATGCAATAAAATAACTCCTGCCCAATTTTGCAAAACAAAATCCTCTATTACCTGTATTATTTGATGAGATATTTTTATCTTCATCCGTACTCTACTGTAATAATACACTTATATGCCCACAACCCGTCTTATAATGAAATCCATTACGATGCAGATTTTCATTACGATACAGATTTTCAACCAATAGAAACCCATTATTTTTCGATCAAGCATGATGTGCAAGCTTTGCATTTTGACGTTTGTCAAGTCAAAATCAGGTATTGAATTTTTGAAGAATTTGTCAATTTTCGATAATCGTATGGAAAAGTCTTTTAGCAGTGATATAGAAGAATTACCAGCGACTCCTCCACAGATGTCTTAGACAAGAAAAAAATACAGTCGAAAGGATTATATTTTTCATTTGACATCTGCAACATATGTGTTTTTATTTTCGGCCAATTCGAATGAGCCATCACGGCCGAGTGGTCAATGGCGAGGGCGGTGGTCAGAAACGTCCGGGTTCAAATCCTGATCCCGGCAGAGATTCTTTTTCATTTTTTCTTTTCATTTCTCATTGATGTATTTTTCGTGGTTATACCATTAATTATAATTTTGTGGAATTTTTCAAAGAAATACGATTGATTACCTACTATTATTGTGTTCAATATAAATACCTAATGAAATAATATTTTTAGTTCGTCATTATTTATTGGATGTAGATAAAATAGCGTATGCAACTCTCATGTAATGGATATTAATAGACTCGCATAAACCATACGAAACTCACCTTCGGCTCGTTTCGTATCCCGGTTTATGCTCATGTATTAATAACCATCATTACACGATCGTTGCATAATATACTATAATTAACAACCATATATGTAACGCTGTCATTGATCGTCATTGAAAGTTGGGAAGTTCCACATTACACACCTCTACTTCCCGTCCTCATTTCACCTATTCTAGACTTTATCTGACATTTATTTATATTGGTGACAATTGTATACCCCGTAGTCACGGTAACAATATATCTACATACTTGATTATTCTGAGAAAACCGCGTTCTTGGTGATTTGTCGTTGAATGTAATATTTTAGATATGTTCAGAACGAAACAGAGATTTAATAATTTTAATCGAAATATGATGGTTGTAAATGAAATAGTTTACAAACCTCGGTAGGAAGTTTCATTCCTGTGTCGAGATCATAGCTAACCTCGAAGCTTTGCGTCTCGGTTAACTAACTGATCTCACGACAGGAATGAATCACTTCCCACCTCGGTGTATAATTTTGACTTATCATTATTTACAACCATATATGTAATGCTATCATTACCAAGGTCATTGAAGGATGGGAAGTGTCACATTACACACCACTAGTTCCCGTCCTCATTTCATATATTCTTGACTTCATCTGTCATTTATTGACTTTATCTGACATTTATTTATATTGGTGACAATTGTACACACCGTAGTCACGGTAACAATATATCTACCTGATTATTTTGAGAAAATCGCGGTCTTGGAAATTTGTCGTTAAATGTAATATTTCAGATATATTCAAAACGAAACAGAGATTTATTAAATTTTTTATTTATTTTTTTATTTATTGTACTCATTACAAACACCAACTAGGGTAATTACAAGTAATGGAATAAAAACAACATATGCAATGAAGGTACTAAAACTAAACTAACGTAACCTACACAATCTAGTATCATACAATTTGCTTCATGTTCCTAATTAACTCACTCTTTGTCATATTGAATATATCAATGTCGATTTGCTTGAGGATCTTATTACAAATCAATAACATTTTGTTTAATGGGGATGTTGTGTTGCCTGGATCAATACTAAATGAATCAAAACTTAGGATTCTTAGATTTACTTTAGGGACAATTATACTTATACAATTAACTAAATCACAGTCTTTTTATTTGATATTATTGAGGATTTGGTAAATAAACAGCATTGCTTGTTGATTTCTTCGATCGGACAGACTTTTAATATTTAAAGTATTCAACATACTCCTATATGAGACCATGAATGGATATGTATTGTTTTGTTTTAGGAAAAGGTATCTCAGAAATCGCTTTTGAACTTTTTTGATGTAATCTATGTGGATCTGGGCTGAAGGCATCCAGATTTGGGAAGCATATTCCCAGTGCGGTCTCACTATAGTATTATAAATTCTAACGACTGTGTCAATTTTAAAGCTTTTACTATTCCTAATAAGGAAACCAAGTGATTTGTATTCTTTATTGACTATAGAAATATAATGCGAATTTCAATCGAAATATGATGTTTGTAAATAAAATAGTATACAAAGCTCGGTAGAAAGTTTCATTCATGTCTCGAGATCATAGCTAACCTCGACGCTTTGCGTCTCGGTTAACTAACTGATCTCACGACAGGAATGAATCACTTCCCACCTCGGTGTGTAATGTACTATTACGTATAATGATTTCTAATAAAAGGCTCCGATACCGTTACAAATGACCCGTCGCGATCACAAATTGTCTTCGGTCTACCTGCAGAGTTTCGATATTCGAGATGAATGCATGACAGCATTTTCCACTCGGCATTGGTCTCATCAGTGGCATCTAGCTGGATTCGTTTCTCAGAATCTATACCGTTTTCAACAACGTTACTCCAGAAATTTACCTATAAATCTACCCATTCTATACACCTTGGTGGAATGGAACCGTTGAATAGAATAGAATAGAATAGAATGGAATGGAATGGAATGGAATTGAATGGAATGGAATGGAATGGAATGGAATGGAATGGAATGGAATAGAATAGAATAGAATAGAATAGAATAGAATAGAATAGAATAGAATAGAATAGAATAGAATAGAATAGAATAGAATAGAATAGAATAGAATAGAATAGAATAGAATAGAATAGAATAGAATAGAATAGAATAGAATAGAAGAGAAGAGAAGAGAAGAGAAGAGAAGAGAAGAGAAGAGAAGAGAAGAGAAGAGAAGAGAAGAGAAGAGAATAGAAGAGAAGAGAAGAGAAGAGAAGAGAAGAGAAGAGAAGAGAAGAGAAGAGAAGAGAAGAGAAGAGAAGAGAAGAGAAGAGAAGAGAAGAGAAGAGAAGAGAAGTAGAAGAGAAGAGAAGAGAAGAGAAGAGAAGAGAAGAGAAGAGAAGAGAAGAGAAGAGAAGAGAAGAGAAGAGAAGAGAAGAGAAGAGAAGAGAAGAGAAGAGAAGAGAAGAGAAGAGAAGAGAAGAGAAGAGAAGAGAAGAGAAGAGAAAAGAATAGAATAGAATAGAATAGAATAGAATAGAATAGAAGAGAAGAGAAGAGAATAGAATAGAATAGAAGAGAATAGAATAGAATAGAATAGAAGAGAAGAGAAGAGAAGAGAAGAGAAGAGAATAGAATAGAAGAGAAGAGAATAGAATAGAATAGAATAGAATAGAATAGAATAGAATAGAATAGAATAGAATAGAATAGAAGAGAAGAGAAGAGAAGAGAATAGAATAGAATAGAATAGAATAGAATAGAATAGAATAATTTATTAACCTTTTGGTGCCATACAAAGATGAAGGTAAGTCATAAAATGCGTATAACTATCTTGTAAAAAATAAAATAACAGTAATGGATCACACTAACAAATATTTAGACAACATTTAAAATAGTTGACGATTAAGAAGAGAAATAACCACATATCCGAGTCTATCTATTTATGTCCTGAACAAATTCCTCTAGTGAATAGAATGCGTTATCAATAAGCACTTTTTTTAACTCTTTCTGAAATTGCTTCAGAGTATTGAGTTCCTTCAGAAGCGAAGGTAACCTGTTATATAAGAAGGAACCAGCATAATGAGGAGACTTTTCATAACCAGAATGCTTGTGTTGATCTAGGTGGATATTATCAGCACTTCTTGTGTAGTGTGTG
Source organism: Zygogramma bicolorata (assembly GCA_032362365.1). NCBI lineage: Eukaryota > Metazoa > Arthropoda > Insecta > Coleoptera > Chrysomelidae > Zygogramma > Zygogramma bicolorata. The sequence continues at coordinate 125,460 of JAVJAQ010003989.1, forward strand.
TGTATGTCTTGGTTTTTTATGAAAAATGATTTATTTTTGAAAGTGTAGGATAACACTTTGTATATATAGATTGAAGGGACAGTCATAATTCCATTCTTCTTAAATATTTCGCGGCAGCTGTCTCTGTAGTTTAAATTGTAGATTCGTCTAACAATCCGTTTTTGCAGAATGGAAATGCGAAAACTCTCGCAAGATTGTCCCCAAACAATTATGTTTTGTGCAATGACTGAATACACCTGAGCGTAGTAGACGGTTGTAAGCGTATCAGATGTGAGATCATTTTTTAGCGAGGAAATTAGAAAGTATACTTGATTCAGCCTTTTGCATATGGAGTTTATATGTTCTTTGAAATTTAGATTGGTATCTATGACAGTACCGAGACTTCTTGTTTTTGTAGATGTGTTCACCGTAACACTTCTATCGTTCAATTCAAACTGAATTGTATTCTAAGCTCTCCAGAAGATGCTAAACTTGTTCTGAAAAACAAATCGACCGAAATCCCAGTAATAAGAATATCTGGAGACCAAACCAAAGCACAGCAAGAATACTTTAAACGCATCAAAGCCAGACTTGAAGAGTATAAAAGAAATGGTGACGAAACAAAAACAATAAAATTTATCAACAATAAACCAACAATAGTCGATAAAAATGAAAACACACAACGAAAAAACATGTAAATAACCCTAGTATAAATATCCACACTGATATAATCTACTTGAACGCTCAGAGTTTAGTAAATAAAATCGATCAAATTCAAATAAGCATTATAAGCTACCACCCAAAAATACTTCTAGTTAGTGAGGCAAGAGTAACAAGTGAAATTCAAGATTCAGAAATCAAACTTGATGGTTACAGTCATATCAGATGTGATTCCCCAAATCGCCATACTGGAGGTGTTGTGATGTATGTGAAAGATGGTCTGCAGTTTTCAACAAAGAAGTCTTACATATTACAGGATAACTACTGGTGTAAGGTGATAAAGGTTAACTTTGGTGGGTGTCAATGGTTAGTTGGGTGCCTTTATCATTCTCCATCTAGCTCCGATGCGTTATTCCTAGAAAACTTAGAAAATATTTGCGATGATCTCTTTGCTAGTAATATGCGTTGTATTTTGGTGGGAGATTTTAATTTAGATTTTTTAAATAACAGTTTTTACGTAAATAAAATCAAAGCAATGTTCTTACAATATGGAATTGATCAATTGGTACTTGACCCTACCAGAATAACAAATGAAAGTGAAACTCTAATTGACTATGTACTAGTGAATAATAATTTTGCCAAATGTTTTGTTCATGATACTCCTAAATTAAGTGATCATTCTTTAATATCTATTTGTCTCAAAAATAATGACAGAAATGAAAATACTTCCATTAAAATGTATAGAAATCTCAGTAAACTGAATTTGGATAAAATTAAACTAGATTTAATTTCATGTGACTGGAATTTAAATTCAACAGATGTTAATGCTATATATCAAAATTTTTTCTATAACTGTCAAGCAGTCATCAATAAGATAGCACCAATTCAAGTATGTCATTACAAAAGTAACATACCATGGTTTGACAATGAAATTCATAAAAAAATAAAGCAACGTGATAGAACATATAAAGATTTTGTATCAACTACGGGTGAGAATAAAAATGTTAAATGGGAAGAATTTAAGAAACAAAGAAATGAAGTTGTAAATATATTGAAAAAGAAAAAAGAGCACTATTACTTCGAAAAAATAGATAGGTATAAAAACAACTCTCAACTTATGTGGAAAACATTAAAAAAACTAATAAATTCAAATTGCCAATATTTTCCTAGCTCTATAGAATTTAATTCAACTAACCAAATAAATATAGTGAGGAATAAAACTGAAATAGTGAACGAATTTAACTATTACTTTATAAATAGTATTCACCAGATTGTTGATAGTATTGATTATCATCAAGAACGGAAATTGTATAATTATAATTTATATCACAATTTTTCCGAATTTCAACCATTAACCATGAATGAACTAAGTCTACTGATTAAATCCTTAGATAACAAAAACAGTGTTCACGAAATTTTAAATGCAAAAATGCTCAAAGAAATCTTTGAAACTTGTGGTCATATAATTTTAAACCTTATAAATACTTCTCTTCAAACTTCAAAACTGCCAATTTCTTTAAAAGTTAGTACTGTAATTCCTATACCAAAGGTAAGTAATACAATCAAGGCAAGCGAATTTCGACCGATAAATACATTACCACCAATAGAAAAGATTCTTGAATTAGCTGTTTACAAGCAGATTTTAGAACACGTTGAAAAAAATGAAATTCTAATAAATAATCAATCTGGTTTTCGAAAGAAATATTCATGCGAATCTGCATTACAACTAGCCCTGTCTAAGTTCAAAAAAGAAATTGATAACAATAAATATGTGGTAGTGGTTTTTCTTGATCTAAAAAGGGCTTTTGAAACGATTGATCGTAATATGCTTTTGATGAAATTAAGAGGATATGGCATAGATGGTAATGTTTATCAATGGTTAGTGGACTATTTATCTCATAGAAAGCAAAAAGTTAGAGTCCGTGATGACATCTCACAAGAATATGGTATAAATAGGGGCGTTCCACAGGGTAGCGTTTTAGGACCACTGCTTTTCATTTTATACTTAAATGACATAAACCTGTTTGTTAATGTAGACTTCGTAAATTTATTTGCAGATGATACACTTTTGGCATGCTATGATTCTAACTTAGATGAAGCTATTGAAAAAATGAATTCTGCACTAAAGGAGGTGAATGATTATCTTATCACAAATAAATTGAAACTAAATACAATCAAAACAAAAAGTATGATAATAACAACCAAATATAAGTTCAACTCTCTTGATTTGAACGAAATAAATTTGCAAATAAATAACGAAAAAATTGAAATTGTAACATCTATTAAATACCTTGGATTTCAGTTAGATAATGTATTGCACTTTGGTAATCATTTCGATTATATATGTAAAAAAATATCCAAGAAACTTTATTTTTTTGCAAGAATTTCCAAAAATCTATCAACTCAGACCAGAATTACTGTATATAATGCAATTATTCAGCCGCATTTTGACTATTGTGCATCTATTATTTATCTTTTCAACTTGAATCAAACATCTAAACTACAAAAACTTCAAAATCGCGGAATGCGTATAGTACTGAAAACGAATAGATACACAGAGATACGAGTAATGTTACAATCATTGCAGTGGCTATCAGTTTCTATGCGGTTGTATTACATGACAATGATTTTTATTTATAAAATACTCAATAACTTTGCACCTCCATACTTCTGTGAATTTATCAATCTGAATTTAGATATTCATAATTATGCTACAAGAAACAATTCTAATTTGCATGTATGTAGAACGAATAAGAGAAGTTCTATGAATTCTTTGTATTTTAAAGGCTTTGATGCATACAATAAATTACCATCCATAGTTAAATCTAGTCCATCGTTGAGAATTTTTAAAAAACAGTTAATGGAACATATTCAAACCATAAGATAGCATATAGGTTTTTCATAACATTTTTTAAAAATTATTTTAGCATATGTTTGTATTTTATAGTCATTTATTTATATGTTAATGTACTTACTATTATTGTTCATATTATATTAGGGTTACCTATTTTCAATAAAGATTATCTATTATCTATCTGAAAATGTGGTTGGGTATGCGTTTTAATATAACGGTTTCTTCTATATTCACGACCAGACCATTCATGTCGCACCATGTCTTGAAAGATTACTTCACACTACTTACTTTCAATTTTATCTTTTCTAGCGTAGTTGCTGACAATACCATGCTAGTGCCATCAGCATATCTTTATATTCTGGAAAATACTCAGGCATATCGTTTACGTACAAGAGGAAGAGCAGAGGCCCCAATATCCCCCCTTGGGGAGTGCCAATATTGTTGAAAAAAACATCCGAATATGTATTATCGATAGCTACGTAAAATGGCCGGTTTGAGACATATGAGCGAATCCACGAATTTACGGGGTCTCTAATCCCTAATGCATTCAGCTTATCACACAAGAAATTCGGATTCAGGCAATCAATGAGTTGTCAATACAAAACAGAGATGACTGCTAGAAATATTATAAGTTGAATAACAATGATGAATATGATCAAAAAATAAAACGTAACTCTGCCATTGCAACAATAAGGAAAAAAAAACGGTATTTTGAAGAAAACATTCACGAAAACTAAAGTCATTTGGTTGATTATTTTTAGATATGAAGTAATGACCGACATACATTTTTTTATATAAAGATTCACACGAAAGGAAAGCATTGTAATGTTCAAAGAACACCGCGTGAATCGTGGGACAGGAGATAAGAATTAACATCAACTTTGAATTTTCGAAGTTTGTAAACCTCAGGAAAAACCTCCTTCGGTGAGGAGTTTCATATCCCAGCTGTTCTGCTGCAAAACGATTCCTGAGAAAAAGAGGTTCGACAGGTCTTCGAACTCACAGCAAAGGGGTGAGAATCGCCCTACTTGTCCTACTCGTCGGGTCATCCGTGTATTTACTGCCAAGAGTGGAACGATATTTTGTGAGAACAAAAGAAGGTATCGACAACAAAACAAAGTGTAGCTTCTGGAAGATGTTCATTTCATTTGTTTGCTGATGATGCTCTTGTATAATTTTCTTCACCCGATATCAGTGATGTTGTGAAAGCTATCAATCAGTGTACTTAATAATGAGTTTATTTAGCTATAAAGCTACTGAATACAATTATCTTATAGCATGGAATGTAAAATATTGATTATGAACATTAAAAATACAATGGAATATATTATTTTCACAAGGACACTCTGTATGAAATTCAATAAAATCAATCAATAAATGTAAAAATCATTATTTCAGTCAATGATATTTATTCTGGAGACTGAAAATCCTAATTTTTCAGCAGTCAATGTTCGTTTTGACAAAATTAGTACACATTTTTCGAAAATTTGTTAAACTTCCACAATTTTTCATTTCTATCGGCAATTCATTGAAAGTTTTCAAGCCTTTATAAAATAGTTGATTTTTTCTATTTGAAAGTAGCATGAATTTTGACTTACCTTGGTTCAGTTTAAGTTTATTGAAATTCAACCAGTTTTCCATATATTTAACATCTTTCTCTGAATAATTTATTATTTCATCTATTGATTTTCCAGTAACATATAATAAGGTGTCATCAGCAAACAATTGTACTTGACAATTTTTGATTACTTTATTAATATCATCAATATATAAAATAAATAATAGTGGTCCCAAAACAGATCCTTGTGGAACACCGTGTTCTGACTAAACATAACTGGAAATGTTATCATTAAATTTTGTGATTTGTTATCTATTTTCGAGATAAGATTCAAACCAATTTAATTTAGATTCTGTTCAATTTTTTTAAAAGAATTTCTCTATTAACAGTTTCGAATGCTGTTTTGATATCTAAAAATAAAACTCCAACTATTTTGCCTTCATCAATCGATGACTTCCAATTGTTCAGCAACGTTTGTAATGCAATTTCACATGAATAAGTTTTTCTAAATCCAGCTTGAAAATCAAGTAATCAAGTAAGCAAGTAAGCAAGTAAATCATGAGTATCAATATGCTCTAGAATTTGTTTTTTAACTAAAATTTCTATTACTTTTTCATACGGCGGTAGTAAATTTAATGGCCTAAATTGTTCACATTTCAATGTATTCTGGATTTTTCTGATTGGAGTTACAGTTGAAATTTTCCATGAATCAGGAAACTTTCCCTCCATCAGACTCTTATTTATAATGTATAATAGTTGTTCACTACTGACAGAGAAAGCCAATTTGAAAATTTTGATATTCATTTCCCCACCAACCGATTTCTGACAGCATAAATTTCCAACAGTGTCGCCTAACAAGTACACTGATGGGGCATTGAGAATTTTATCAAAATCAATACAAAGAAAACTGAGTTCATGCTCATCGGAAATGGCAATGATAACTGCTACTTCAGAAGTTTTCATACGAAAGTAAATGTGGGTAACCGTAGTTAAAAAAAATTAAATACTTAGGGCGGGTACTTTACGACCTGATTAACAGTCCGTTAAAATAATCGGTGCTTAGGCCCTGCTTTCACTCTTGCACATGACAGGATGTGATGTCCATTCTCAGGACCGATTATTTTAACGGAGACTCAATCAGGTTGTAAAGTACCCCTCCTTAGGAGTCATAATAAACGAAATATATGTTTTGAAGATCACGCCAACTATATAATCAAAAATACTGCATTCAAATTCAACTATCTTTACCGAGTATATCAACATTTCAACAGATGAACTTCAAGAATGCTATATAATATTTCAATATTTCGCTATTTTAACTATTGCGAAACTGTATTGTATTTACTAAAGCAAAATGAAATATATAGGGTACAAAAGGTACAAAACGGAGGAATGCGAATACTATTATCATGTTATCGACGTGATTCTATTCAACATATGCTAGCAGCGCTGAACTGAATGTCTGTTACCAAATACCCTATATTTTTGATATTGGTTATCATTCATTGAATGAAGAAGGGTCTAGCACCTCCATATCTCCTTAATAAAATAATTTATAATTACCAGATTTACCCATATCCAACAAGAAACAAAAATAATTTTCATATGCCACAACTGCTGAAAAGCTCTTCACAAAATTTTCCATATTTTTCAGGGGTCTCGAAGCTTTCAATAAATTACCTTCATCTCTTCATTACGGCAGTTGTATTCACTTAAGCAAATGCAGGAATTTATTTTGTGAAGAATCCCTGACGAAATTCACCGCCCTTCTTGATGTTAGTCCATTAACCTTCTGTGTAGGTGAGTTGAGACTGTCCTGGAGATGATTTGATTCAAGATGAATAAAAACCCTGGTGTGTTGACTAATAGCTAATAGATTGTAAGCAAATTTTCTGGACGTTTCGCTTTCTTGATTTTGATCAATTTTAACAGAAGAGATGCCTTCGAGAGTTTGCCAGCAGAGGCGCACTTTACGTGATTTTAATTTAATCTGTGATGCCATGATATCCGTCTGCTCGACGGCCATTCGATTATTTATAGATTTATAGGTTATGTTTATTTCATGGTCTCATGTTTTGCATGCAATTTCTTGCTTTCCCGCATAATGCTAGAAATTATGTAGTAATCACATTTTGACTGATTATTAAGTATTCCTTTTGCTTTCAATTTGATGAAAAATAAATCGAAAACTCAGTGATTGTGATTTTAAATCTTCCGAAACAATAGTTGTGAGTGAAACTGGAAAGTATTGATATCTTATCTTTCTACTATCTGAGGAACCGAAGATAGGTGAGTACTTTTTCCTTCATAGTGTTAAAAAAATGCAATTTTAATGTGATTACGAGCCGATGATATGAGGGATAAGTAATACCTACACGTTACACGAGCGTTTTATTTTGAGCTTTGTAAATCGATTCATAATAAATCTAACTATCACTATAAAATCAAACAAATACAAGAACAGCAACGATAAACACTTAAAAAGAATATAAACAAGAAAAACGTGAAAAGAAACAAGAACTAGGTACAGGATTTTAAATATTAAAGGAACTTTCAAATGCATTCAAATTCAAATCGAACTGCCAAATATTTCAAAAAAATTAATAGGTTTTGATTAGACGAACTTGACCTTACGTATTTTGTATACTGATAATTTTATTGGTGAATGAAAGATCCCGCCAGAGTTTATCCAATGAGACCGCCGGTATCGAAAATCACTCGTAAGCTGCCGCCTCAATGAAAATGTACCCTTAGAAAATCGCATTTGTATCACCACCCGAACACCACCTACCGTCAAAAAATGTAAGTTTACTCTTCGATTTCTCAGGTCGAGAGGAATTGGCTAAACAAAAGCATATCGGTCAACGCACCAGGGTTTTTATTCATCTTGATTTGATTCATAGCCGCTCTTCAAGTGTATTCACCGACTATGAGAAATCCTATTGCAATTGTACTAATATTGCTACATCCATATCGTAGGTGCTTAGCGGGTTTTTGTCCTCTGCTGATGGGAGAGCATTACCGGCGAACCGAAACGTTTTCCGCATTGTTTTCCGAGGTAATTTGTGAATTTAATTTCGTGAGGCGGTTTTGCTAGAAACGCATTTACTTTATGTATTTTGCATACCACTGCAACTGCAATAGTTGATATTTAACGAGCTAGTCGTGGTGTGGAGTTTACAGGACCAGGTTTTCAACAGAACGGAAAATTTGAGCAAGAGACTGACGGGCACTCATAGCAAACAAGTATTTTTCTCAAAGAACGTGAACTTTCGCAGCCGGAAGTGACTGATTCTGGGGTATTATTCGTGTTTGTTTGCGTGAGCCACAGGTTTTTACTACTGACGTTTTGCCTACAGCTGTGGTAGTCATTATCAAAGTCTATGAGGTAACGGACGAGTTGTTCTCGGTTATAATTGCACGAGTGCATAAAAAGTACCGATAATCTTGCAAGAAAGCGTGATATCTAAAAATTTCAAGAGTTTTTTTCATTTTTTGACTCTTTTACAAAATATGAAAATAACCGAATGTAATTTTTATAAGATATCACGCTTGAATGCAAAATTATCTGGTCACTTTTATGCACGAATGTAATTCATTGGAATATTTCACGAATAAAGAAATTCTCAAGGAAATGTTATTTTTTGTTCATTTATACTTTCCTCTATAGATTGTATGGAGTACTCACCTAAACGCGGGATGTTTTTCTATTTTTGAAGTCTATCTGACATTTATTTGTGTTGTTTACTGACGTCTAGCGATACGGTTTCAAATGTGTTGTTATGGTGACTTGATACAATGCAATTACCGCTGTAAGTTTTCGATAATTGCATTGCTCTTATGGGACATTTTATATATGAGGAAATATTCGTTCTAACAGCACATACGACTTCGTTCACGTTTTAGTCCGTTTTATATCTGCTTTCATGACAGACGTTTTGTGTGTCGGAGATTTTGGTCATGTATTCTTCAGTGCATCCGATACATAAACGCTGAAGAAACAAAAGCAAAACTGAGGCCGACACGAACTCGAAGAGAGTTCAAGGTCAGCTCAAGATCCAAGAGAGCCAAGGGTAACACCAGGTGTGTACCGTATCCCGTGCAGCTGTGGATCGTTTTACATTGGAACCACCAAACGAAGCATCCAGACACGGCTCTCCAAATATAAGAGAAATTGTCGCCTAGGACAGACAGAAAAGTCGGTAGTAGTAGAACAGGCCCTCGGAGAAGGCAATCACGTAATTGCCTTTGACGAAACTCAAGTGCTCGACAGGACTCCTCTGAGCTACTATCCCAGTTAGTATAACTACTTTTCTTCGGGTTTGAAGACCGTCGTTCTTTGGAATTTCTTCCTAAAGTTTCGCTAGCGCGAGTGGCCAGCTTCTTCAGAGGCTTACTCATTTCCGATGACTAAACGTTTCGATTTCTCAAGGCGTATTTATATTGATGTAGGTAGTCTGGAGTGTTAATTACTTCTGTCGGGTTCGTGGAATAATCTTCATTATTAGTTGCCGCACTACCTGCCGTGATTTCATTAGTTATTCTTGATTTCCTCAGAATGGGATTCCAAATTCTGTTTAGACTCAACGCTTCTTCTTTTCTGTTGAAATTGTCCGTGAGTTTTTGGATCTCTATCGCCTGCCGTACCAGTCGGCTATGCAAGGTTTGCTAGGGCAAACTGACAAATTGGCGGTGGCGGAATACGCACTGAGTGAGGGTGACCACAGGATTCTGTTCGGAAATGCTAAACTGATTGCCCCCAACCAGGGTTACCATAGCCGACTGGTACGGGAGGCGATAGAGATCCACAAACACACGGACAATTTCAACAGAAAAAAAGAAGCGTTGGGTCTAAACAGAATTTGGGATCCCATTCTGAGGAAATCAAGAATAACTAATGAAATCACGGCAGGTAGTGCGGCAACTAATAATGAAGATTATTCCACGAACCCGACAGAAGTAATTAACACTCAAGACTACCTCATCAATATAAATACGCCTTAAGAAATCGAAACGTTTAGTCATCGGAAATGACTAAGCCTCTGAAGAAGATGGCCACTCGCGCTAGCGAAACGTCAGGAAGAAATTCCAAAGAACGACGGCCTTCAAGCCCGAAGAGAAGTAGTTATACTGATAACCTCGGCCGCGAAAGCCTTAACCATTTTTTCTACTATCTCAGATTATACAGAGAGGCAATAGAGATACACAAATATGAAGTCAATGTCAACCGAAAAGAAGAAGGCATGAATATCAATTAAGTCTGGTTACCTGCACTTAAGAATACAGGACTCAAACCAACTAATAGAAAACAAGCCAAGCCCATCTCTGACACGCAGAACGTTCAACCCGAGAGCAGATATAAAGCGGACAAAAACGTGAACGGAGTAGTGTGTGCTGTGAGGACGAGAACATTGCGTCCATTACCTCATAGACTTTATAAAGCTCACCACAGCTGTAGGCAAAAGGTCAGGAGTGGAAACCTGTGAACCACGGCAAACAAAACCGAATAAGAACTACATCCAAGTATTTTGCTGTTAGCTGTCGCAAAGTGGATCTAGATTTAAAAAACTTTAATTTTTTGATCAAAAATCCATTTCTAACCTTTTTGTTTGGACTTAATTACATTATTCGACTTGTAATTTATAAGATTTCCTCCTTTTCTCTCAGCAACATGTTTCAATAGAGTTAACAATATAGACAATGAAACCAATATCACTCAACAAGGAACATTGTCAACCACATTCAAGCAAATATGTCAAATGACAAAATAGTTGAGGCTTTCGCGGCCGAGGTTTTCAGTATCACTACTTTTATTCGGGTTTGAAGGCCGTCGTTTTTTGGAATTTTTTCCTGACGTTTCGCTGGCTCGAGTGGCTAGCTTCTTCAGAGGCTCATCCATCTTGAAATTCACTCCGATGACTGGAGATTTTTTCTTCGCAAGTTGTATTTATGCCGATTCAGGTAGTTTGCAGTGATGATTATTCCATTCGGAATAGGGGAATTGTCAGCAATATTGATTACCTTTTTTACCTCATCTGGGTTCGGAGAATAATCATCATTATTATTTGAAGAACTACTTGCAGTTATTATCGATTTTCTTAAAATGGGACTCCATATCCGGTTGAGGTTGACAGCTTCTTCTTTTCTGTTGAAATTATCCATGTGTTTGTGGATTTCTATCGCCTCCCGTACCAGTCGGCTATGGTATCCCTGGTTGGGTGCAATCAGTTTTGCATTTTCAAACAGAATCCTGTGGTTACCCTCACTAAGTGCGTGTTCCGCCACAGCCGACTTGTCAGTTTGCCCTAGTCTGCAGTTTCTCTCATGTTCCTTTAGCCTTGTTCCCATGGATTTTTTGGTGATACCGATGTATAGCATCCCACAGGTACATGGTATGCGATGAACCTCTGCTGCAGACAGTGGATCTCTTTTGTCTTTAGCCGATCTGAGGCTCTGTTGAATCTTCTTTGTGGGTTCAAATACAGTTTTTATGTTGTATGTATTTTTATGTTCCAGTTCTTCCCCCAGATGTTCTGGTTCGCATCTGGGGGAAGAACTGGAACATCTTCAAGTGACCTTGAGGTCAAATGGATACAGCGTATCCGAGATCAACAGGGCCATGAAACTGAAGAATTCCACTGTTCGAAACAGGGAGGACGTTCAGATAGTTGCACATGCATATTTGCCATACATCCCGAGGGTCACAGACAGAATTGGAAAACTCCTGGGTAAATACAACATAAAAACTGTATTTAAACCCACAAAGAAGATTCAACAGAGCCTCAGATCGGCTAAAGACAAAAGAGATCCACTGTCTGCAGCAGGGGTTTATCGCATATCGTGCACCTGTGGAAAGATATACATCGGTACCACCAAAAGATCCGTGGAACAAGGCTAAAGGAATATAAGAGAAACTGCAGACTAGGGCAAACTGACAAGTCGACTGTGGCGGAACACGCACTTAGTGAGGGTATCCGTAGGATTCTGTTTGAAAATGCAAAACTGATTGCACCCAACCAGGGATACCATAGCCGACTGGTACGGGAGGCAATAGAAACCCACAAACACACGGATAATTTCAACAGAAAAGAAGAAGCTATCAACCCCAACCGAATATGGAATCCCATTTTAAGAAATTCGATAATAACTGCAAGTAGTTCTTCAGATAATGATGATGATTATTCTCCGAACCCAGATGAGGTAAAAAAGGTAATCAATATTATTGACAATTCCCCTAATCCGAATGGAATAATTAGCACTGCAAACTACCTGAATCGGCATAAATGCAACTTGCGAAGAAAAAAATCTCCAGTCATCGGAGTGAATTTCAAGATGGATGAGCCTCTGAAGAAGCTAGCCACTCGAGACAGTGAAACGTCAGGAAGAAATTCCAAAAAACGACGGCTTTCAAACCCGAATAAAAGAAGTGATACTGAATATGTCAAATGTTGGTCGAATTTCTTGTGTTCTGCGAAATAACTTGAATAGAATGACTGCTGTCATCTTTGTGTGTGTGTGATTGTTTTTTTGGCTTTGGAATAAACCAATAGCAAGCCGCTGTCATCTTTGAAACATATAAGTATCGTTTCTTCACTATTATTTTGTTCTTCACTTTGAGAAAGATAACTAATCAGGGAACAGACAATGGAGACGAAAATCAATTATTCTGACGAATTGTTAGATGTTTTCAAGCTCACAACTTTGATAAACTCTTCTGACGTTTTTTCCTGTGAGTTGAGTCCAGTCCTATATTTTTTGAAATTGACATGACTAGTTCAATCCAATCCGAAAACTGTATATCGAGTAGGTAGATCAGCTCCTGATACGTCGAACTCATTTCGAGTGGATTCAAAGTTACGAGTTTCCATCGAAAATACTGGAAATGATATTGTCGTTCAACCGGACGCAAAACAAGCGTTCCACAGCCGCAACAGACGTCGCAAATTAAAATTTGGGCCCGTTACCTAGGGTGAACGGCAGTCAACTTTTTTACTGTCGTTGCCCAGAGTAACTGCCGGCAAACTAAACGTTTGTTTTTCTGAATATCTCGTTTCAATATGAACACTGTGACATTGACGTCATCAGTTAACTTTTTTTTATTCGAGTTGATACGATCTTTTCAGAACGATATAATGTTAAATGTAATTATATAATTTCCACGATTGCAAAAAAAATTGTGCATACTAGAGCCGCATAATGTTTTCGCGGCCTCGAAACTATGTTGCCTCGGCCTCAGTATACAAATAACTATCCACATTTGAACTTTTTCTGACTTTCCATATAACATGTTTCACAACAACCAAGAGTCACGGCTCTCCCAAACGATCCGACTCACCTTTCTCCAAAGGCGCCCTCTTGTACTTCTCCAGCCTCTTGACGGCGATGGCCTCCAGACGCACCCTGGCCGCCGGGTACTCCTTGAGCACGTCCCACATGTCCTTTTTGCTGAGCACGAACAGGTCGCTGTAGCCGACCGACCTGACGCTAGCTGTTCTTCGATTACCTGGAACGTTATTCAGAGACAGGTACATTTCGCGCCGAGGGGAGGGGGGTGCACGCCGCCGGGGGTGGTGGTCGGAGTGGGGAGTGGTGGTGGAGAGAATGGCCGGTGCCGTCGAATACGCAGGCCGAGGGGTTCGCCGAAGGTTTCAGATTCCCTTAGGGGGGGAAGGATTGAATGTAACAAAGTGAAGTTTCTTCTCAATTTTCCCTTTTCATATATACAGGAAAAAAAAATAACACTCAAAATTGTCAATGACTCCCTGAGTATATAAAAAATTCCATGTTTCGTTCTTCATAGGACATGTAGGCCAGACCAACAGACGTGTGACCAAAAGGATATAGAAACATCAACTTGCTGTCCGAAGGATGGATAGCAAGTTGGTCATCAAGAGACAGGACACAAGGCTATCGTCACTGCGAAAACACTAAAATCTCGGATAATCCGTAAGGCCATCGAAATCGAGAAGTGAATTTCCTGCCTAAATGAACGTGACGACGGTCAGAGACTTCCAACCATCTGGAAACCCATAATTCCCCGATGTCCAGTGACCATTGAGACGTCTGGTGATGCCCCCCACACACCCTATTCACTCCCACTTTAGAAACACCAAACACCCTCCCATACCTCAGTTCAATATGAGGAGTAGATAGTTTGAGACTTCAACCAACCGAAATTGTCTAGTACATATTCTCTTCTTAGACGTCCATATCACAAAATCCAACACTTTCATCACTCAGACTGTCTACCGACAACCCAAGCACACCAACAGATACCTCAATCCCACCATCATTCTGTCCTGGTGAGCTCCGTACTGAACTATCTCATGAACAGATTCATCAAGCTCAGAGCTGTCCCAAAGCATTGTGCTTAGTGCTCGTGAAAGCACTTAGAGCACTTTTGTGCTCGTAAGCACTGTGCTCCCGAGCACTTTCTTGAACCAGTGCTTAATGCTTAGTGTTTCGAACATTTTACCAAAGAGCTTAGTGCTTAGTAATCCCGAAAAGTGCTCCCGAGCACTCAAGTGCTCGGGAGCACTTTTCGGGATTACTAAACACTAAGTCTTTCCATACTTCCTACTTGTCGAAACATGAGAACGTGCACCCCCACTCAAGACAAAATCTTGAGTCTGAATCGCTTCCATATGCATCTCCGAAAGATCTCAGTCTTGTTTTGAGTGTTACCGAGTGCGTTGAGTGTCGGAGCAGTACGTAGTATAGAGAGGTAAGTTCTATCGAATGATATTTTATCAATAGTAGGCGGCTTATGGAGAAATGGGCTCCAGAGTAATTTCCCAAATTTATAATGCAGTTGTCGACTTCTTTAACAATTATTTCCATTGACACAATCCTTTGTCTACTCTCAGAGAAACAGGGTATTCGAGTTGAAAAATAACCAGTATTTTCAACGATTTATATATAAATATATAATAATCTGAATTTCGGAAACGGTTCCAACAATTCAGGGGGCGATAAATCGATCAAGATAGGTTTCATTTCTAAAAAACGTCGTGGTATCCCCGTTTTCAGGCAAAACGTCACACTCGTGATTTTTCATTCATTTATTTTTACATTTATGATTCTCTTTGCCGAACACTCTTACAAGTGCGCCCAGAAGGCAGAGCCTTGTGAGGGTAAGGGTCGGTTAATCATTTTGTGTGCCGAAGCGCCCTGGGACAATTTTTACGGTAGCGTTTTTGCTATTTCAACTGTAGGGAACCAGGAAAACCCACAGTGCTACCGGGTCGGTGGGAGTATTGGTTTTCGAGGGCTTAGTGCTTAGTGCTCCCCATATCGAATTACTTTTCGAAAGTGCTTAGTAATCGCGAGCACTTTGTCAAAATTAGTGCTTAGTGCTCGAGATTCCGGAGCACTCTTCAAGAGTGCTTAGTGCTTAGTGCTCGAAGCACTGAGCGTCAGTGCTCGGCACAGCTCTGAATCAAGCTCACAGATGACCGTAATAGACTCAGCTTGAAAAGCTCGAATCCGCTCTTCCTCAAAACAATCATTTCTGCCCCCAGATCCAGAGAACCATCCAACGCCAGCCAACCCGTTTCTAGAAACCCAAACGACCGAAATATTCGACTGAACGCTAGAAATCTTTCCTTTTTTTCATTCAGGAAGTCACTGATGAAGTAAGACGGATTCCGAGAAAGCACGGCAACAGGACAGTTTTTACAGCAAACCATCAAATATTCTCCTTCCTGTGCTTATCCAAAGATTCGATAGCCAACAGATCACAGGGAAAATATGGAATTCCTTTCCATGACTTCCCGAGAACATACGTAGGACAGACGAACAGACGAGTATTGAACAGGTCATACGAACTTGCAGTACGTAATTCGGACATGACCTAGGCCTAGACCCTCTTCAAACATCTCCACGAAACCGGACACAAAATTGACTTCAACAGCCCTAACACCATTACCACGATAAAAACATGACATTCCAGAAACAGTACAAATTGTTCTGTCTGCCACAACAAACGAGACGATTCACAAAGACTACCCAATTCCTGGAAACCATTACTGTCCCATCGGACGCACCATTTAATTGAACTTCCTCAAACCACATTTTATAAATACTACAACTCCATCTACACAACCTCAAACTTCACTTTGTACTGATGAGAGCTGGATTGGAGAGATTTAGACCCTGGCGTCAAGTCACGCAAAATCCTTGATAATAGCTCCAAAGTTGGAGACGAAAAGTCGACTGAATAATGATTCCAGATCTTTTTATCGCGTCGAAGCTCATTAACGGTCTGTATTATGAGTAATAATGGGGACGATAATGATATTTGGTCCTTCGAGCCGGATTAACATGAAAAGATCCCTACTCTGGAAGGTGAACTGTATTCATCGAACAAACAATAAAATGTTATCTTGTTTGGTTTTCGACAACATCTGGCCATGAAGTATTCGACGGCAGCAGCATGTGGAGTTTTCCAGAAAACCCTTTTCGTGAGATTAAATTCGAATTTCCATTCTGGAGTCGCTGAACGGTTTTAAAATATCCTGTTACGCTACATTAGTCGGGGTAAACCGGAGGAAGAGATTAAGAATTGAAAACATGCCAAGATCATATGGGGTTCTACTTTAGGCCTAAGTATTCATAATGGAAAACACATTAGCTACTTGGTTTTATTGGTGTAACACAATAGGTAGAAACACAGTAGCAGAATGCGTGGACAATAACAAAAGTGTGTTAATAATAGTAATTAAAGGAATGTGTCAGTTTATAAAATTGTTCAAAATGTTTTGTCAGACAACAAATTTGGGAATATTCTATAGTTAAACTGGATTTCAAAGTGAATAAATTCTAGGCTAGAAGATCAGCTGAAATGAGGCAGAGATACACCTCAGATTACTCATTGAGTAATAATCAGTATCATCGAAATTATGGAACAAATACAGGGTCTTGCTGAAAAAGATTGACAAATTGATACGGAAGACTTCCTTATGAATTCCATGATATTTTATAAGTAAAACTTTTTATGAAAATAACATCCTTGAATACAGGGTTCCAGAAAAAGCATTTCTATTGAAATCTGAAATTTTCATTGATATCTTTTGGGATTCTAGATTTCATTTAACTACTGGAAATATCGTTTAGGATGGGAAATTGAATTTTTATCACTTTCCAGTCGTTTCGTCTCTGAATTTCAATTTTCAACTACTGGTTTGAAGAAAAGTTCCTGAATTCTCTCTACAGTTCTGTTTATATATTGCATGTCCTTCAGATATGAAAAAACTTATTTTTTTTCACTACATTCCGTATGACTACCACGAAGGACGTTGGATTGAATCGGATGTATATACCAGTTTTATGAACTCAATGATGATTGTGAGGTTAAATGTGATCTGTAGTCTATGACTAATGACCATTGGTCATAGTAGACCCACAGAAAAGAGTTCAACTAAGACCACGGCGCTGAAGATGGCTGCCGCAGCTCCGGATCTCAAAATTCCAGGACACGGCCCTCAACCCAGAAAAACTTGCGGTCTTATATGGTTGGATGTTCACTTTGAATGAAAATGCTTGGGGATTACAACTGAAATGATTATATCGAAAATAAAACTGGATCAGACCAATTTCTGTCCTGTTTTTGTTACTATTTACAATTTTTATGTATGAGAGCAGTGTAGGCATACTGGAATTGTTTTATGGTATAACTGTTAGGCATGCTGAAAAGTTCACAAATGTGTAAACAAGGGTCAAAGGTCATAATAGGCACAAAAAGTAAAATGTGAAATCGAATCAGCTTATACCTGAATACAACACTATAATACAAGGGAAAACAATGGCACTTCAAAAACTACTAAATATATAATAATTCACATGAATATTTCAGTTTGTGCTTTAATCGTTCGATTTTAATATCAATTATTCATAGAATATTATTGAGATTTATGTATTATGGTGGAAAACCTCACTAATTAGATTACATATAATACATATAAACAGTGGTTGTGTTGGCAGAATTGGATATTTTCATTTCATAATGTTATTGGAAATAATGAAATCCATACATTTTGCAACTATTTTCGATACTGAAGCCAATCAACTTCACATGCCATAATATATTCAATTATCAATCAAGTTCAGATTATAAAGCTTGTATAATGCGGCAGAGTTAGTTTGAATTTTTCTAACAATGAAAACAAACAGACAATGAACATGTTTACCCTTTCAGTAGCAAATCAAGTGATGGGAAATCCATGTTTGCCCAAAGATATACAGGGTGTAACTGAATAAGTGTAAAACATTCAAGGAGGTGATTCCTCATCGAAAAAAAAAATAGAATATTTCAAATAAAGAAACTTCATTGTTGCATCCCTTGTTAAGATACAACCCTCAAAGGGGGTACATAGAATTTGTATAACAATTTTTTTTCACAAGCACTAAAAAAGTTACAATATTGAAATCGACCTGACGTTTTGTACTACCAAAAAGACACTCAGCCAGTATATCATTAACTTTGGTAGAACACAACCGATAAATTTTCCACTGCAACCATGAAAAGTTGGTTTCTTGTAATTGGTGAGATTTTCCTGCGATTTAAAGATCATAATCTAAAATTTTATGAGCGAAGGGTTGGACAAATACAAGCCAGGCAGGAGATATCCAAGACAAGTTCACATGCAGAATGTGGAATATAAAGTAGTAAATATGAAAAAAATAACCCAGCGTCCTGGGGCCTGCCTGCTGATATTTACCAAGGTGTTTACCTGCCGTGCCCATGTTCAGTATCGAGATCTCCCCGAAATAGCTGCCCGCTTTCAGAGTGGCCAGTACGGTCCTGCCATTGTCGGCAACTACTTGAAGGCGACCTCGGTTCACTATGTACATTTCTTTACCGACTTCGCCTGGAACATAAAAACATCGTTTATGTCATGTTAGTTCATAACTGTGTATTTATCGCTCAGTTACTAACTACATAACAGTGTACTATATGCATACGAAGGCATGAAGGTCTCTTTAGGGCCCGTGCGGGCATAAAGTTGACTTTACGGCCTGCGCGGGCATGAAGTTGACTTTACGGCCCGTGTGGGCATAAAGTTGACTTTACGGGCCGCACGGGCCTTAAAGGAATTTTTTTGCACCCAAGCGTTTCAATTTTTTCGGTGTCTAATCAAATATATCGAACTAGCCTTATATGAAAGTTTGTGTGCACCACGAGTATTAGAATGATTCAGGTTTTCAACTGTGAATCTTTTTTTTCGGAAAAGGCAAAACAGTTGATTGTTCAACGAGCAAAGAATGATAGTCATTTTCCATACGAGTGGGAAATTAGCATTGAATGCGAGTTATATACTATATTTTTTCTACGGCTGAAAGAGATATTAGCTGAATGATAAAAAATGACATGAAGTTCAAATTTAGTGTCATTCTTAATTTCCGGTCAGATACAATCAAATATTAGAGCTGTCATTGCTTGGAATGTGACATTCCATGGAAGACCTGATTTATTGTGTAAACATAACTACAGCTGTAACACAATTAAGTCACTGTGTTATCAGATAAGGAAATGAATTTGAAGAAATACAATGTATCTCATTGTTGAGTTAGAGCCGTGAAAAAATGCGCATTTTTTCATCACATTTTCCTTCACTTAAACATGGGAATCTGTTGTTGTTCATTATCAGTCATATGGTAATACAATTAACACAATAAGTCATCCTGTTATCAGGTAAGAAACTAACATAATCAAGTTGTCAGATGGGAAAATTGAATTGAAGACATACTACAACTGCAACACAATTACAGTCATTGGGTTATCAGGTAAGAAAATTAAATTGAAGACGTACAATATACTCCATTGTTCTATCAGAATCAGTTGAGATAGAGCCCTTTTGTGTTACAGCCATAGAATGCACATTTTTTTATCACATTTTCCTTCACTTGAACATGAAAATCTGTTGTTTTTTCTCATCAGTCATATGGTAACACAATTTACAAAATAAAGTCATTGGCCACGTTTACACCGTCGCTTGGTAAGCTGACTAATAACTTTATTTCAACCAAATAATCTTGGTCATCTTGGTGTAAACAGTACACTTGGTCAGGTGACCAGCTTGGTTTGGTACCGAAAATTGTTGCGTACCAGACCAAAATAGTGAAGTGACCAAGATGATGCAATATGCAAAATTTGGTTTGAATCTTTGCTAAGCGTAAGTACTAAAACTCCTTAAATCCATTTTTGTATCTATCAACAGAACCACATATCTCAAATCTAATGTTTATTATTTACTTTGAATCTGAATCTATAAATCCATGAATTATTGACGTTTTTATGTGTTAATGTTTACCAAATAAGTACCAAACATGACCAAACTGTTTACTAATTGAACATGGTGTAAACAGGCAGTAACTTATTGACTTGGTCTGAATTTGGTATGGTCAACTTGGTCAGAATACCAAATTTGCGCACGGTGTAAACGTGGCCATTGTGTTATCAGGACGGAATAGGAAATTTAACTAAAGGAATACAATGTTTCTCATTGTTTTATCAAAATCAGTTCACATAGAGCATCACAAGTTCATCATAATCAAGAAATGAAAATGGCAGGCAACTAAAACAGTTATGATGTGAAAGATTACACTTTGAAAGTTGAACGGAAAATGCAAAATAGTTCTGAATTTTCATGTTATTCACAATGGCATTGAAAAATTAGTTCATTTATTGGAAAGTACGAATAATAGTAATGAAAAATATTTTAGTAAGGCGTGAAAGGTGTATGGTGATGGAAAATAAGCGTGCTTTCATTTTTTCATTGTGCAAGGGGAAGGAGTTGGATATCTGCGTCACATTTCAGACATTTGAATGAATTTAAGGCGCCGTAATTATTGGGTACACGTGTTTTGATTGTTCTGTACGGACCAACGAAACTTGATATAGATGAATAATTGATTGATATTTCGTCCACAAAAATACAACAGCGTTTGATATTCATTATGAAACACAATTTGAAACAACAATTGAATAAGAAACTGAACAAACGGAAAACAGCTAATAATTGAAAGCAACGGCAGATAAACGACAAATAACTAATAAAACTACGGCAGAGAATTGATCTGGAAACGACAAATAGCTCGTAAAATTATGGAAAACTTCTAGCAAATTTCGAAAAAATTGAAATGTATATGTCAAAAGATGACAGAATTCGATTCTTGCACCATCTACTAGAAATCGTAGTAAATTCCGTGGATATTATTGATCGTATCTAGAGTTTTTGACAAAACAATATCAAATCGGAGATCACACCAGGAATATATGCATCTTGATTTGGACTAAAGATTTTTTGGGTATAAGTCAGTTTTTATGCATCTCTATCATTCGGCATATTTGATGCTGATGGCTGTTTAAATGGAATCTCCGCTATTACAGAACTTTGTCGGATGAGGATTCAAGAACAATCCTCTGAAATTTCAATGAGATTACTGCGCAAAGTTCACACATAAAAGTCGGTACTCGGCTCGGTTTGTTTTCCACTTCAAAGTTGAAGCCATTTTGCAGGTCAATTAAGTTTGCGAAAAGTGGAGTTTTATCTCGGCGCTTAGCCGCACACCTTAACAGCTTCCAACACAGTTTGAGTTTTATCGGATGATCGGAGGCTCTTAGTCCAGTGGATATAGGTAAAGTATTCGAATTGCCGAAAATGATTACATCCATATGGAAATTATTGGACCTATCTTACTGATACTAAAAACTAATTCAAGATTTATGATCAGAATGTTTGCATTCGGAGTGAATAATAATGATAATAATGATAATAATAATAATGTTTATTCGTCATCATATACAGTTAACAGTAGACACATTTACAGGCGAATAAACAGGTGAGTCACAAAAGCAACAAACAGTTGCTTGTGCGTGACTATGGTAAAAACTAGACATAGTAGAGAATATAGTTGAATTAACAGACAATATCACAAAAGTCACAAAAGTGACTTGTGTGTGATAATATAAATATGACAAATAATAATGAACATATAGAATAATAATGAATTATAAAATATTACATTTTTACAATGAGATGTTGAAATTTCTTGATTAAAAAATAAATAGTATAGAAATATCGATCATACAATTATTAATAAATCAATTTGAGGAAGAAGGTGTAATTGGATCAGGACCAAAACTTTCACAAATGAACAGTCGAGCAGAACGAATGAAACAGAGTTACCTCGAGATATCATATATATTTGTATATTAATTTTGTTGTGAAATATTATTTTTCAATTATTTGGTGAATTTCTCTCCGGTTTCTTTGATGAACATATGTTTTCAATTTCCTTTTGAATTTTGATAGAGGTTGCTGGATTTTTATTTCATCAGGAAGAGCGTTGAAAGCTCTTGGACCCAAAAGTTGATGACTTTTCTGGCCTACTGACTTGCTCATGAGCGGCTCAACAAATTTGTTTCTTCCTGAATAAACATTTGTAAGCATCAAGGCATAAACACGAGTTTGGCATCGGAACCTCCTTTCTAAACTGCAGACTTATGGTTGACCTCCTGAATTACGTGCTCCGTTGAAGAGTTTCTTGTCTGATAGGTCTCTGTATGTGGTTGTTGATGGAGTATCATCTGATATTCTCCCAATAAATGCAGGTGTTACACAGGCTGATCAAGCATATGCATGACACAAAACAGATGCGTGTGTGAGTCTGAAAATAGCAAAATGTAGGACCAAAAATATTGAGTGCTCTATAAAACAGTTCAACCATCTTTTCTCCTTCAACCTATCTCTTACAAATTTCCACTAACATACCAAATTACCGTGGAGAATATTCTGAAAATGTGCTATGGAATATTCTCAATAATACCCTGAGGAATATACTGAAATAGGCCCTAGATAATATTGAAATAATGAACCATATGGAATATTCAAAGTGTTGAATTATTTCAAGAATATTAGCGGAGGAACATTCATAAATGAAATATTCTATGTATATTGTTTCCAGAATTTCATATGAATATTCATTATAGAATATTCCATGAGTATTCTATGAAAATTTGAGATATATACAAGGTGTTATTTAAATGCGTGGCCAAACTCAAAATTCAAAAGGAACATGTAAACATACGTCCGATAATGCATCGGTTTCTAGATATAGGGTGTCAAAACTAAAAAAAAGTTTTTTCCTGACTATCTCAATAATCCTTCAGCCAATTATCTCTAAATTTGGCTGTGAGATTAAGGGTATTGAGGGGCTGATTTGGCCATTACTAAATTGACATCATTATGTCCAATGGCGTCCTGCAATTCTTGTATTTTATTCGCATTGAGCCACCGAAACTACAACTTCTTCATTTATTTCTTTCTTTTGTATATTGTTTTATTTTTATAAAAAAATACCTTCTGTGCATATCCTTGGAACAAGAGAATCAATTTTTTTACAGGTTGTAACTTTACTTCCAAAACACTGCAGCAGTAAATAACGTTGTGTTCTAACGCAGTCAATTTACAAACTCGAAAGATGGCTTTTGTGTTATGTCAATTGTTTGATAATAATTCAAAAGCTCGTTAGTGCATGTCCATGCAAGTATACTCCGGTTGTTGATGGTTTGCTAGTTTTATTCTGTCGATTTTTTTGACAAATATTTTGATCTCAATTTTCTTGTGATAATATCAATTTATTTATTCTTTTATTTATATTTTTTAATTAATATTTCATATTCGATATCTCAAATTTTTGTCACAACATTATATTCTTTGATCAATCAAACTAATTTTATTTTTGACCAAAAACTCCATTTCAAGCTTTTGTTTGAATTTCATAACCTTACTTGAATTGTATTTTTATCGTTTCGTTCTTCGCAATAGATTTCAAAAGAGTTCATAATACAGACAAGGAAAGTCCGAACCATTACCATTCAACGATGTATATACATCAATTACAAAGAAAACCTTAGGAATTACGAAAGTTTTCCACCTTTGGTATTGGCTTACTCTTTCCGATAAATCCACAAAAAGTGTTACGATGTGCGAATTTTGTGGTCTCCCTAATACTTTTCCAATAAAATCCCAGAATTGGGAATGATGAAACATGATGGGCCAATACTCGAAAAAATCGCCCCAATAATAGGAGTTGTTGGAATTGTTCGGACTCGACTATGGCTATAAAAGGAACTCGATCCAATGAACGTTATTACTGTTTTTCTTTCTCCTGAATAGGAATACTTCAACTAGGAGTGCTTCGGTGGTGGAGTTTTCAAATTCGTCAACGGAAAATAGAAAGCAACTTTTTTATACCGATATATTTCGTGTAGAAGGGACTCTTCCTTCAACGGTTTGGTGAGTAATAAATGCTAAGTATTTTATATTTATTGATATTTATGATAACCAAAGATGCTGTCTTATGCCTGTCTATGTCTAATCTTTGCGAGGTATTTGACTAGGTTAATGAAATGATTTTATTTGAAACAATGTTAAACTTTGGATTTGAAGTCAAAATTCTGAAAAAAAATTGTGGAAATTGGAAAAAGTGAAAGCTCTACAGAAAATATTACCTGCTGTGTACCTCAGGGATCAATTATCGGCCCAACACTTATTTTGGGGTTTATATCAACTCGATATCAAATTCAATGCTGACGATTCCACATCATCGGATTACGGGACAAAATAGATTACATACAAGCAAAGGGGAAGTATAAAATATTTTTTACATTCTTCTCAAATTCAATCTCTTTCTTCTGCGACCACCTATTTTATTAAACAATGTGTGAATATCAGATCGTGTATATGCAATATACGCTACAATATGAATTCACCTTGACAGCAACCTGACAGCTGACAGTCCTAGAGGGGTATTGGCAATTGACTATTGATGAATATAGATTTTATGACGTCAGCAAGAATAGTTGCTTCAATGTAATGTTTTTTGTAATAAATACTTATAATTTATAATATATCTGTTGAATGGACTTTATTGTTGTGTGAACTGTGAATATTCAATTAGTATATTGAGTTGCCTGACTAATCTCACGTTTTATTTGTGCTAGTCTTTGTTTCAAAGCCTAGTTAGCCATTTGAATTTTCAAATAATGTGCCTGCAGCTCTGGTTGCCTCTCTCAGATACAGGTAGTTCGTACTAAAACCAACTACTGAAATAATTATTATAAATTAATAGTTTCAAGCTTTCGTTGCAATTCTGTTTTGATGAAATGAATAAATAATTATAGCAAACCGACTTACAAAATATAAGTACCTACATATCCCTGATAACGTTTAATCAGATCCGAATTGGCTCAGTTGATACACTGTGTTTTCGGGCGTCAACACTTTTTCTTTTCTTCATCTCTTATAAAAAATCAGTTTTCAGTCCAGTTTTTTGAAAAAAATATCAATAAGAAAGAGCAATTAATAATTACATCTGTACACCAGTGCAATATGTGTTACTTTCATATGTGGTCGTAGGAAACCTCAACTTTGCAGTCGAGTACACGAAACTGAAACCCGAAACCGATTTTTTTCCCACTGACCTTTTCTACAGATGTAGTCGCCGGGCGAGAACAGGACCGGCCTCAGCCTAAGCACCAATTCGCACAGGAATCCAGCCTCAGTGTTTTGAAAGATTTCCACCCTCTTGAGGGTGTCTAGATGCACGTTGATTGCAATTTCAGCCTTTAGCTTATCTGGAAGACACGATACGGCTCTCTCTTCGTCTGAACACTTTTGGGTGAGCCAGAGGTAGTCGAACCACTTGATCACTTTGACCTGCAGGTGGTTGGGAACTCGGCGCATGCGCATGTACGTTTTCACGCCGTCCAGCTTGGCTGAAACAAAGAGAATAAAATGAACTAAGGATATTGATATTCAGATATCTGATGCTGAAACGAAAGAGCGCAATAGGCAGCCGCGACTTTTTGCACATGCGCCAAATCAAAAGTGGAAGATGACAGTCGGGAGTTACTCTCCCAGTGGTGATTCTCTCCTACGTCCCTCCCTGCAACCTGAATTGGAAATGATTCCATGTCGGTTATAACTTTTTGCCGTCTTTCTCATTTTCAGATTCGTATTATTTATTTATTTGTTTATTTATCTTGCTTGAAGAAGCTATTGTAATAGCGAAACACGTGTCGCGGTTTTGTAAACCCATTGTAAGTGAAAATCATACAGGAAACTGTAATATATTTTTGTTAGATTTGCTTCAAACAAAACAACGAATATATTCTTGTCGATGAGTCAAAAAGTTCTTGTTATCCTTGTTCTATGTTCGTTAGTTTATAGTTGTTCGGTTTAGGGCTTCGCGAGACCAAGACCAAGGCTGACGAATCTCGAAAAATAAATGTAATCTTGGTCTGGTATTGGGTATTTATGGTTCAAGACCAAGAAGAGACTGGCCCAATCTTGGTCTTGATGGTCTTGGTCATGGATCGAAATACGTCTAGAAAATTTGAATTATTCAATTCGATTGTCCAACAGTTCATTTGCATATAATTTCGTATTTTTCATTCTTCAACAATTGTCAATTGGTACAGGTAAAGTAAGCGAAATAACAAAATGGTTAAGGCTTTCGCGGCCGAGGTTTTCAGTATCACTTCTTTTGTTCGGATTTGAGTTGAGTTCCAAAAAACGGTCTTCAAACCCGAACAAAAGTAGTGATACTAAGCGAAATAAATTTCTCATATCACCGAAAGAATATAATTTTTAGGAAATCTGGAATAAAAATTCAGTTAGACCCACACAGCGCACATACCACAGGCCAGAAAAAAGGTTCTGAATGTAAATTAAGTTTTTGACTATTTCACAATGGATTATTGTGTTATAAGCAGTAAGATGCAGATGCAGCAGAGGGGTGGAATCGGTATCCCGGAGAAATATCGCATAGATGACCAATATATTGGTGATGATTTATTATTTTTATTAAGTTGCAAATTGCACTAATCTGTATCTATGTTTTCCAATAGATAAATGTTATCTACCTTCTATGCGGTATTTCAAAATATGAGGTGATAAAGCTGCGGTAATAATAGGCTGTCGAAAATTGCAAAATCCCACTATTCACCTATCATAATTTCAAAAACAGTTGAAGATAGGTATAGAATATGAATAAAATATTTAACCTAAAATTCAAATAGGTATGCATCAATAAACAAAGTGATTTATTTGAGATACAGAATCGTTGCCAAGTTTAGTTGAAACTGACAACAACGCAGAATCGAAAATACTTCCAAAAATTCCAAATCCAAACCGAATAACGTTTGTATTTTTTCTTTCTTCAGTGGTAGGAGGTATGGACCACTGTGACCCTACAACATACACATATTTGTTGTGAACTGTAAACCTGCAAAAATGAATTAGAAGATTATATTTCTCACTTCTAGTGAACGAAAATTGAAAACCTACCATATGAAAAAAAAGTAATTGAAATGAATTGCCATAATATTTTCATTCAGATTTCTCTTAATACTGAGTAAATTCAAGTTAATTTTTTTTCTTGAGACCAAGACAAGGACTCTTGCCCTAGTTCAGTTACACTTGTTGATATAGTAGGTATTCGTATTTCATGTTCAAGATTATCCAAGCACGTAGGGAGTACTTTGGTACTTGGTAGCGGAAATGGGGTTATGATTTGATAGTCGCCTACGAACACAAAATTGTGATCTATGGGCTTTAAATTTCAAGGAAGCAGTATCTTCACATAAAATAAATTTAAAAATAACAATTATCGCCAGAAAAAATTAAGGAAAACTACAAAGAAAAGATTCATCCACCAAAGAATAATGTCTTTTGAGTAGTGTTTATCAATTATCAGTTTTTTGAATTAGCAAATAGAGGTTAATATTCTTGATAAAACAAAAATATGACAAACAGTTTTTATATTATGTTTTATGTGATGAATCTGACATTATCTCATTAAATTAACGAATTATATTATTATTCTGGGGGTTTTGAAAGAACAGTTCTCAATTTGGATCTCTTTGATTTTTATCTCAACTTTCTTGTGCCACTTCAATTATTTTTGATTCATTTTGTAACTCTCCAGAATTATCGTGAATTAGGTTTCATTCGAATCGATAAAGTGAGAGGTGGAAAAAAATTGGAAAAAATGTATAAATTTTTACTGTAGTATTCTTTGAAATTTTCGGGAAAAAATGTAATTTTGAAGACTTTTCAAATAATGTTGAATATGACGAATTCAGGAAAGCCCTCGACAATTGAAGTGAGTAATGTTTCAAAGTGAACTTTTCATTTGAATCGAGCACAAACCCCCATTTCTTCAATGGACATGACCTTTGGCACAACCCAGAGCATTTTAATTACTAAATTTATAAGAAAGCTATAACAAACTTCCTTTTTCGTCTATATATCCATAATTGAAAAACTTATTCGAAACAGTTCAGCAACGCTGGAATTGAATTATACAGGTTACTATTTTTCGTGATCTCCTAACAAATATAAAGTTCTGTTGACAGTTTGGATCCAACGAAGTTTTCCAATTAACTCCATTTACTGCCTGGCTGTGTATAAAATTAACAACTCTTCGCAATTAGGTTCTGCGACGAGGCACACTGAATGTTTGCAATTTTGAACTTACGTCGTTAAGAATTTTCCAAACAACACGAAGAGATTCTTCAGCTGGCCCAATAGTCTTTCTGATGACTCTCATTGAAGATATGAGAGAATGCTCCGCAACACATATAACGGAAGCTTTTTGAAATATATAATGGACAATTATGGAAAGGGAGAGATATTGGAATAATAAATTATATGTATTGTCGAATTGAATGGTGGGACCAACCCTTACTTTTTTAAATGGAACAAGGAGTCGAGTGATAACTTTTTTAAAAGCGCATTCGACTATCTTTCAAATGAAATTGGTGCAGATGGTGTGAACCTCCTTGAGGCAACGCCATCTGCTGGGTGATGTGCCTTGGGCAGTATGAGTTTGATACTTCTGTCATCACCCAGCAGATGGCGTTGCCTCTTGAAGGTTTACACCATCCAACCAGTTTCAGAGATTTACTTCGTGAGGAGAAGATAGTTCGGAATGTTTTTGTTCACAGTCCAGCCAAGTGTCACTGATGCGAATTTTAACAGTTACATCAATTTATTTATTGAAATTACCGTGCTACATACATCAGAATGAGCATAAACTCCTAAAAAATTATATATATATATATATATCTATAAATACCACACAAGACATGATAACGATCTGTCGATAAGGAAAGCGAATCATTCTTTTTATAAAAAATCTCTTCTGGTGTTCAGTTTTTCAATAAACTTCCATAAAATATAAAGAACTCTTTTTCGTACATGGTCTTCAAAGGTAGGTTGAAAAATATTTTAACAGATAATTGTTATTACAGCCCGAATGGATTCAAAGGTTTTTTTTCAGAACAAATAAATTGGTTTTGTTTTTTTTTGTCCATCGGCACTATACACCGATAAATTTCATTTGTTACTCATTTTGTGATCGTGCCCTGTATTGTTTGTAGACTAATGTTCGTATTTATCTGTAACCTGACTCGTCCAATATATTGTGTAATGGAATAGTGGATTCATTAAATTTGATTGTCATCTCAATTCGAAAGCTTGGTTTAGAAGTAGTAACACAATTCAGCCGAATATTATTCACGCTTGTGAGCGAATAGGAGTGAGAATTGTGAACAAATTTTATGGATATGTGAAGTGAGAAAATGCAATTTTTCTTGTGAGTGAAATCATTATTATTTGTTATAATCTCCAGGGTTGAACTGAGAATATCTAAAACACATGTCACTGCATTTATAGAATATTCAGAACGCGTGCATACTCTAGAATGTTGTTGCCAGCAAACTTCTCTTGTGTTATTTTTATGATCACTACGAAATTTTCAAATGATTATTGAATATACAAGAACGTGAGATTATTCTTGGAGGTAGGTAATTGAAGATGAAGTTTGTTTTCATCAAACGTCAGATTGATCTCGCGTTCTGTTCTAACCAAAAGTGATCTCTATTGGCACAACGTGTTCCATGGATCGAGTGATCTCGAGAATTTTCAGAAATTTCAACCACAATCGCACCCTCAAGGCGTAATTTTGAACAACTACACCCTGTCTACAGGTTTGTCTGAAACAATATCGCAACACTGAAGGCACCAGCATAAGATGCCTAGGAAACCCTGGTGTATCTAGTGATTCGACATTGTTTAGAATTTCTTGGCGAAAAACAATCGACGATTACAAAAGCTTTCTAATTTTTGTATAGGGGGCGTTATATGAGCATTTTCAAAAATCTGTCAAAGGTCGGTTTGATAAATTGACGTAACTCTGAGGTTTATTGTTGTCAATGAAAACTCTGAAATCATTTCTTCGCATTCAACAGTGTTTATAAGTATAATAAGTTTTGAGGTTATTACAAGTACTTTTTCACGATGTGTAGAAGATTTCGTATTTTGTGTGGTCGGTCAAAATCTGGGGATCCAAATATTCTTCTTATTCAGCACTTAAGGTAAGTACACAACAACTCGCCCCAAAATAATAACATGAATGTAGCGTTGTAGCTAATTTTATTCGTTTCAGCTTGAGCGAAAGTCTTAGATCGAGGAAGAAACATCTGTAGCTCTTATCAATGAGATATATTGAAAACTAAGTTTTGTTTGAATAAAGGGAATATCGATGTGATACGTATTTTGAACCGTTGCGTAACTGATGTGTATATCCCCAATTCCAAGACAGTCTATCACTTTCAATACACTAGCATGAACTTTGTCGTACATTCTCAGGTGAATGGGCAAAGTAAATTTTCTCGGAATCAAAGTCTAGTCTTACAAACTGATATAAACACACTAAAAACTTGTAGAGGTAGCAGGTGACAGTGACAGTATTGACAGTTTGTTAACGGTAGGTTTCCACGTTACATGCACATTTTCTGAAACGCATTTGATAGGCTGTCAGGGCTGTCAAAATCTCAGTAGGCAAATGATAAACAGTGGTAGAAAATTCGCTTGCACATTCCTCTCTACTGAAAATTAAGCTTCATATGGTATATGACTGATCGCCATCTACAATAGCGATCTGTAGCTTTTGCGATCTCAGAAATCAAGCAATCGGTTTTCGCCAAGTTTATCCCAAAATTATTCAGGTATAAGTAGATACACCAGGGTTTCCTAGGCATCTTAAGGTTCAGCATTCCGTACATCGATTTCAAATAGCTATTTTTGAACCACCCTGGCTTCTTTCATCGTAACGACCAACTGACTGACATGCTATTTGACTTTCTTCAAACCAACAATGCTACTTTTTTGTTACTAATAATCTAAAAAAATACTTCTACACTTGTATCGATTCCAATATCAATTCTTATTTTTATAGATTGTGGTAGGTGAGAAACCTAGAAAACTTCAGAGGAAATATTCATCCACCACAAATAATAACGTTCAAACAGTACAACAATTGGGAAGTTCATAATTTTATGCGACGTCTGGCGGAAATATAACGCACTGCTATAATTTCACAAACAAATGGCTTCCATTTTATGTGTGTGAATTTACTGAGTTCTTTGATGTTGATTTAGGAAATCTCATCTGAAGTTGTAATTTTTTTCGAATAATAATAACAAACAATCATGGATGCAGATCGCTCAGTGAGCCGTATAAATTGTTTGGTGCCAAGTTGCCGTAACTCTAGGAACCGAAATCCACAGTTGTCTTTCCACACGTTTCCAAAGGGAAATAGGTACATCTTTGGTGGGAAACATTACGGAAAGTGGATTGAAAGAGAAAATAGACAGGTACACGGCTTGGAAAATTAAACTTAAACTGCATAAATCCCCACCTAGAGCGGCTTCAGTGTGTTACTTGCATTTCAAGAGAGATGATTTCTTGTTACCTGGTGAGTCTGTTTGTCTATTTTTAGGCGAAGTTATGGCGCATTTCATCATCCATGTAATAAAAGCCTCTTTGGTTCACTAACACTACACTAAAACTGAAAAATGTCCTGGAACAAATATCATTAGATTTTAAAACACAATGCATCTATGTTCACCTCCAATGAATGGTATTGTACGGCTATTCAAAGCATCATGATCACAGTTATATTAACCTTCACGAGAAAAATTTCGTGCAATGAAAATATAGCGAAAAAAACACCAAAATCTTGTCTAGCGAGGGCAACTGATGACTGGATTTCAGTTTGGCGCGTTATTTCACAAATGTAAACAAGGTAACTATTTCAAAATGGTGGATAAAGTTTAACCACCACCAGGGCCCTCATCGGTCGATATTCTTCCCTATACTCTTACTGTACTGCGAACGCTGGTTCGTGTGACATTTTTCGTCAATTGTTATGGATTGCCTCACTGAAACAAAAACTAAGACCCAATGTGAATATTTGCCTCGGAACAACACCGCCCATCCAGCCACCTACGATTAGCGCCTTTCATAAATAACGTCCGATACACACCGTCCAAAATTCCACTTGCTGTTTCAACAGACACATCCAAATGACAACCTACGGCAGCAAACAAGCATTGATTTCCAGCTTTGAGCTCTCACGTTATCGCGACATCAGTCATTCCCGGTACGTTAAGCCTAATGAATTATACGGCATTCTATCATTTGCTCAGTTCGGAATCCGCGTCATTTGCGAAGTGATGTTTTTTATTGTTCGGTGATCGTGCGTGCCTGATGTACGTTGTCGGCGGGAAAGGGTATCGAAATGGCGGATCAATCGTATCGGATTGCTGATGATTCACGACTCATTTGCTGAACGACAATCAATATAAAAAATACACATATGTTGATGTTATACGTGTGTGGGTGTATTTTATAAACGTATTGGGTGGAAACTGGGGGTACGAAATAGACCTTGTGTGGATTGCCTAGGATCATATCATATAGATCTGCGATCTTGAATCCTGTACTATAGCCAAGAGAGCGTGATAGCTAGTTTGGCATCCACTGATGATATGTCTCGGAGATTTCATCATAGATCTGTTGAAGTACAATCCCTCATCTGTTCATAGATTCAATGAACTCTTATCGAGTACTGGATTAAAACAACTAGTCTCATTTCCAACAAGAGCAACGAAAAATACTTCTCCTCTGCTAGATTTAATCATTGCCTTCGACCACTGTAAAATTTCGAATTGTGGTTGCTTATATTGATTTTGATATAATTCGTGAAGAATTGAAGACAGATTCATATAGGAATCTGAAAAACATCAACCGAAACCAACTCGACAACGATTTGAGGTCTATTCCATGGCATAATATTTATCAGTTTCAACCTATTCTAAGTAGGTCCTATATTATATAATTCAACAGTAACCTGGAAACATTACTTGACCTTCACGCTCCTCTCGAAGCTTTTACTTTCAAAAAGGTACAACAAAAACCGTGGATTACAGGTATTATAAAAATTATGATAAAGGAGAGAGATAATAGGCTGAAAAAATTCAAAAGAACAAAACGTACAGCTTATCCAATCCATCTTGGCACAAACTCAGATACTTTTCCTGTTGCACACTGGTAGTGTAGACCATAACGAAAGAAAAAATACCTTCTAGGAATAAATTTCAACACAGTGAATACATATAATAGGTGTTTTTTCATCTTAGTATACTTCACAGAAATTGCTGGGCATATCCGTTCTCAGTTCTGTGCCAAGATGGATTGTACAAGCTGTACATAAGACTTTGAAGAGTATAAAGAAATGAGAAATTACTCAAACAAATCTATAGAAAGGGAAAAGAAGGCATATCTTAATTTCCACATCAGCCAGCGGAATAACAATACTTGGTCCACTCTAAAGAATTTGAATATATACTGCAAGAAAATATGCCCAATGATACCTGATAATCTTTCAAATGTAAACTCAATAAATGACTTTTTTATAGATTCAATTCTCCGCATTTTATCTGATTCGAATATTCACCAATATTATAATGGTCGTAGAGACAATGTCACTTTTGAACTTTAATTGTATCGATGCTATCCGAATATATAAATATACATATTGAATATAAAAACTAAGGCTGCAGGAGTTGACGGTTTGAACATTGAATTCAAATTGATGTGCTGTTCCTGTTTAGTTGAGTCTATTTGCCACATTATGAATTTTTGTATTGAAATGTCGGTTTACCCGTCTGAATGGAAAGTAGCCAATGTAATTCCCTCACCCAAATGTGATGTAGTGAACGATCTGAAAGACCTGAGGCCTATAAGTATATTACCTGTCATCTCAAAATTATTAGAACGTGTAATCAAAGAACAATTAGTGAAATATTCAAATGAAAATAAAATACTTCCTGAGACTCAATCTGGTTTAAGGAAAGGTCATAATTGTGCGACAGCACTTTTGAATATAACCGACAATATATTTAAGGCAATTGATACTGGAATGCTGAGTGTTCTTATACTTTTAGACTACTCAAAAGCATTTGATACCATATATCATCTTGCTCTGAAGCATATTTTAAAATTTGGCCTATCTGACAAATCGGTTGCATTTTTTGATAGCTATTTAGATAATAGGAAACAACAGGTTATTCTCAATAAAGTACTGTCTGATGTGCGGAACGTTACATGTGGCGTACCCCAAGGGTCTATTCTAGGTCCTATATTATATACAATTTATACTTCCTCTTTCAAAAACTTTATTGACCACTGTTCTATGCAGATGGCAAATTTGTGAATGAGTTTTGAAGATGGAATCACATTTGGTTCCCGAAACGTTAATAGAACAAATATTAGTTCTTGAACTACTCGATGAAGGCAAATCTGAGTTATTCAAGAAGTTGCTTATTAGTAGGACGTTTCATTAAAAAGAACTATTTTTTTTACCACATCAACGTTTCGGGGTAGATTAGAAATATGTCCTTCCACATTCGTATAGAATCCAATTGATTTTTATTTTTCCAGACTGTGAAAGGATGAGACACCAAAAAACTACGGACAAAGGTGAAAGAGTCTTTTCAAAACAGATACTTCCCGGTCTATGTGCGCTGTTAAAAGTTACTTCTTCTTGCTGAATTGGTATACCATCCGAAAGATATTTAAACACATGAGACAAAATCAGAGAGTGGTTTCACAATAAAATATCAGCAACAACATCACATACGATTTTTTCGAATTGAGATTCAGATTGTTTGCAAGAGATGCATCAAAGAGTATTTTCAGGTCTTTGTTCATGATATTCTCGGTAATGATGACTTCACTGAAACTGAACGACATGTATGATTGAGTGTCATTTGCGTTATCCTATATTCTGATGGCTCTGACGCACTCATCGAAATCGGATGTGTAGAGAGCAAAGAGAGAGGTCCCAAAACAGAGCCTTGTTTAACTCCGTCATGTCTTATCAAGAAAGAAGATTGTTCACCATTCAAGTTGACGGTGTGAGTTCGTCCAGTTGGTTTTGGAGTGAGAGTCGGAACTTTCTGTAGATATCACCTAACCTAACACCAAAGTCATATTATTTGTACTAGAGGCGCGTTTCGCTCACAAGATTAGCATCTTCAGTAGAATAAACTGTTTTATTTTGGTAGGAGAATCCTGTTGTGTTCAAAGAACAACGTGTGAATCAAGGGACATGAAATATGAATCAACATTCACTGTTTTTACGCCTCAGGAAAAACCTCTCTCGGCAAGGAGTTCTAAAGTTCAGCTGTTCTATTAAAAAAAAGGTCCCTGAGCAAGAGAGGTTCGACAGGTCTTCAAGCTCACAACAAAAGGGTGAGAATTCTGTACTCGTCGAGTTACCCGTGTAGATATTGCCAAGGGTGGAACGATTGATAATGATTCAGGAGAGCACCGACCGTGAAAATATTTATAGAATAGAGACAAGTCTCCGACCCTTCTACGATGCTCCAACAAAGTGGGCGAGTCTGTGAGCGCAGAATCAACAACAAGACGGATTGCCTTTCTCTGGATAGAATCAAGAAACTTCAATGAATGTTTTGGTGCCAAATTCGATACATGGGAACTATATTCCAAGAGAGGTCGTACCTGAGCCTTGTAGATAATTAGAAGCTGACCGAAAGTGAAGTACTTCTTCACACGAAATAGAAATCCAAGTTTCTGGGAAGCACCCTTAGCGATCGATCTCACATGGTTTCCCCATGGGAGATTATTACTGATCGTAATTCCTAGCATCGAGATACTCGACTTTGTAGGAATAGTTACTTCTGATATCTGAATATTAGATGAACATCTAAATATTAGATAATATAATCTTTTTTTTCTTGGATAAGATGCCAATCTTGTTGGCGAAACGCGCATTGCGCGCAAGTCATTGTAGTTTGGTGTTAGGATGATCGATCTCTACAAAAAGTTTCAATACTCGTCAGAAAAAATCCCCTTTCCAGGAAAAGGTACCCTACCCTCATGTATTCGAAACTGGAACCAACCCCTTCCGGTGACAGCGCATCCCTGCTGGCCGATATCATTGCTCCAAATCACTCTCTCACCAACGAAATCCAATACTGCATTGGACGAATAGATTTCGTTATTGCGGGATAGTTTCCTAATGAACTGGACGCATTTTCGCTGCAGCAATTCGATACCGGCAGCGATTAGCAATGGCTATTCGAATAAAGTCGCATTGAGAAGTGTTTATTTTCGAGTCAGTTTTCGATAGTCCGGGAAAATTAGTCGAATTTTGTTATTGACTTTGATTTTTTTATATGCAGATTCACACGAAAGGACAACCCCGTAATGTTCAAAGAGCGCGTTAATCAAGGGACAAGAGATACGTATTAACATTCACTTTGAAGTTTTGAAGGTTGCAAGCCTCAGGGAAAACCTCTCTCGGCAAGGAGTTTTAAAGCTCAGCTGTTCTATTGGAAAGAGACTCCTGAGCAAGAGAGGTTCGACAGGGCTCCAATTTCGTAACAAAAGGTGTGAATTCTGTACTCGTCGAGTCATCCGTGTAGATATTGCCAATGGTGGAACGATTGATAACAATTCGGAAGAGCATCAACCGTGAAAGTATCTATAGAAGAGAGGCAAGTCTCCGACCCTTTTACGATGCTCGAACGAATTGAGCGAGTCTGTGTGCGAAGAATCACCAACAAGGCGGATTGCCTTTCTCTGAATAGAATCGAGAAGCCTCAATGAATGATTTGGTGCCGAACTCCACTCATGAGAAAACTGTATTCCATGACAGGTCGTATCTGAGCCTTGTAGATCATCAGAAGCTGACGAGAAGTGAAGTATATCTTCGCACGAAATATTGATCCAAGTTTCTGGTAAGCATCTTCAGCGATCGATCTCACATGGTTTTCCCATGAGAGATTATTATCGATCGTAATTCCTAGCATCGAGTTACTTAACTCAGTAGGAATAGTTATTCCTGACATCTGGATTCTAGATGCTGATAGATCGGCTTTCCTTGAGAAGGGGCATGCCTGGGTTTTCCTAGCACTAAATTCCACCAAGTTCATATCACCCCATTCTATTATTCTTACCAAGTTACCGTTGATTTTATTGACGTGACTGTTTTTTTAAATTTCTGTTTCTCGTGCTGGTATAGAGACTCTGGAAGAGAAACTGGTATGGAGAGTACTGTCGTCCGCAAAACTATGTACTGAACATGATGTTTTCTCGAGAAAATCCATTTGAGAGGATGGTACTAGTTGTGACGGGTCAATAACAGTTTCTCATCTGTAGTTCTTCTAGTTGTTAACCTACCACAATCTGAGAAAATTAAGGAATAATATTGAATTCAATACAAGTATAAAAGAGGTTTGTTTCTTATATACTCAGAAAAGTTGCTGCGATATTATAGACAGTTCTTTTGAAGTCGATACCCCCAGATATCACGCCTGTCGACAGTCATATTCCTGGAATAACTTTACACCAACAAAATATAATAAAAATTTTTGCGAACCTAAATAAAA
The DNA here is from genome assembly GCA_032362365.1 of Zygogramma bicolorata. Classification (NCBI taxonomy): domain Eukaryota; kingdom Metazoa; phylum Arthropoda; class Insecta; order Coleoptera; family Chrysomelidae; genus Zygogramma; species Zygogramma bicolorata. The sequence continues at coordinate 163,347 of JAVJAQ010003989.1, forward strand.
ACAAAGCTTGCAGATATGATGGAATCCCAACAATTGTTCAATCCCCCGAATTGACATCGATACTTGGCGAATTGTCAACTTTTTGTATAACTTTTTTCCAGTCCTGGAAAACAGCCAGGGTTTAGCGAGTTCATAAAAAAAGGGAATAACACTTCATCCTGTAATTATAGACCAATTTCATTTCTTCCTATCATATTCAAAGTCATGTAAGAATCAATCAATAAGAAGCTTATAAAAAATCTGGATAAATCAGGAATAATTACTGATCGACAATACGGGTTCCGCCATCAAAGATCAACCAGGAGCTAATTGACGTATGTTTCACGTATTTGGCAGCATTCGATCGAAAAATTCAAAGAAACTCTAGCTGTTGCACTCGACATTTCAGAAGCGTTTGATCGAGTTTGACATAGGCGCTTTGTGTAAAAGTCTCTTGTCTGATATGTGGTTGTTGATGTAGTATCGTCTGATATTCTCTCAATAACTGCTGAGGTTCCATAGGGTTCAGTTCTGACTCCCACTTTGTTTCTGCTTCATATCAATGATTTGATCAAGAAAACATCTTGTTCTGTACATAGTTTTGCGGACGACAGTACTATTTATACAAGTTCCCCTTTCAGAGTCCCCATATCAGCACTAGTTACACAAATTATGATCAGTAATAATCTCTGACGAGAAAATCATGTGATAACGATCGATGAAGGTGCTTCTCAGAAGCTTGGATTTCTATTTCGTGTGAAGGAATTTACGTTAGCAAGGCACAGATATGGCCTGTTATGGAATATAGTTCTCTCATGTATTGTACTCGGCACCAAAACATTCATTGAAACTTCTTGTTTTTTGTGTACATACGAACTCACTTACTCCGTTGGAGCATCTGAGAAGGGTCGGAGACTTGTCTTTCGTTCTGAGATATTTTCACGGTCGGTGCTCTTTCGAATTATTATCGATCGTTCCACCCTTGGCAGTATCAACATGGATGAACCGGCGAGTCCGTAATTCCCGATTCTTCGTTGTGAACTTGGAGACCTGTAGAACCTCTCTTGCTCAAGGATTTCTTTTGAATAGAACAGCTGAACTTACGGACTCCTCACCAATGGAGGTTTTCCCTGAGGCTTACAGACTTCAAAAACTTGAAGTTGATGATAATTCGTATCTCCTGTCCCTTGGTTCATGCGGTGTTCTTTGAACATTACAAGGCTTCTCTTTCGTGTCAAATCAAATCAAATCAAAATATACTTTATTATCAGAAGATTTTCATCTCATTGATAAAGTCATGATAGATATACAATAGCGTGTAAAATAGATGAGTATGTATAAACAAGTATGTGCTACAACTTCGTCACAATTATAATAAAGACATGATCACGAAACTAGAACAATAACAAGACGAAAGAAACATATCAAATCAATTAAGAATAATAAATATGAATAGGATTTCCTCCAAGTATAATTTGATATACAAACATATACACGTATATACACTTACATACACACATCGACATATCAACTATATATTCCAATCCCTGCTAAGAAACTCTTGTACACTGTAAAACACCTCATCGATAAGAAGGAGTTTGACAGATCTCCTGAAATGGGATGGCGAAACGATGTGTCTGTAAGTTGCAGGCAAATGGTTGTACAGTTTGATTGCACTATAGATCACAGAGTTCTTTGTTAAATTTGAAGACGGAATAGGTAGTCTCAGATTGTTATTTTGTCGAGTGATACCATCCATTGCATCGTATGATGCTCTGTTTTTGTGTACCAGACACACTGTTTCCAGAATGAAAAAAGACGGAAGAGTCAGGATTTTCATTTTGCCGAAGAGTGGTTTACAAGATACTCTGGGTCCAACTCTGCAAAGGTAGCGAATTGCCCGCTTTTGTAAAACAAAGATAGTATTGAAGTTTTGTTGGTTGCATACACCCCAAAAGGGAACACCATACCTGATATGTGATTCAATCAAAGCATGGTACACCACCTTTGAAGTGTCTGCACCCAGTTCTCTAGACACCAATCGCAAGGCATAACACCCAGATGATAGTTTTTTTCTCAAGGACTTCACGTGGTTCTCAAAATTTAGATTGTTATCCAGGTGGATTCCGAGGAATTTACTCGAGTACGCTTTCTCAATGACAACTTCATTACGTAAGGGAATATCTGGTAAATTACATTTAAATGATAACAGTAGTGTGAATCCATATATTAAAGAAAATGTAATTTTCAACCAATTTCACAGGAGTTTGCTCAGAGAACCGCTCGTTGAGAGCTCGTTAAATATTTCTGTTCACGACGTGATCCTTTTCTAATCGAAACTGTCGATGTATACCGAAGTGATGATAGAATTTTCACTGTGGACCACTGCTACGAGAGACTTCACGTGTGTCATTTCATGGTTTTGCAGACTGACAGGGTGGTCGCCGTTTCTAAATGAACATGTTCAGTTATTCAGGAAACTTTGTAGAATTGAGTTTCGAATTATTCATAGAAAATTTCCTGATGGAATTCGGTTTCCATCATTTTATGACGATCGAGAGGACAACTTCTGACTGGTCTAAAATCGTCATTCTGCTGGGATCGCACTTTCAAATTTTGGTAGATGAGCAACATGCAAGTATGGTGGATGAACAACTTTCAAATAATGGTGGATGAACATTTTTCAAATTTTGGTGAATGAACCCCCAATTTGCAGAACTCGAAAAATTTGACGTTACGACATTTGCTCTCAAGTTAAGTGTGGTTTTTCCAATCGGATCGAAGCATAAGATCCTATGATTCACTTATATATTGCGACATAAGTGGTGGGTGGACTGCATGCTGTCGAATTTGAAGATTATCGAGAGTGTCGAGATTGTAGTCAATGAAATAATTATACACTTTATCTATATTATGAAAATGGAAACTAGATTTAGTACTATCAACACCACAAATAATGCAAAGAAGTTTGAAGTGATGGAAAACTCGCTTTTCAAAAGTAACAGTAGCAATTAATGGATGAAAAGAAATTAAACAAAAAAACTTAGAACAAAACTAAGTAGACTACTCGGTATATTGACTTGGAGTTATTGGAACTTTCAAATGCATTCAAATTTCAAATATTTACTGTAATAAAGCAAGAGCCCGCTTCGGCCAATCCTTCATTATTTCATAAAACTTGAAGGTAAGAAGAATCAGCAACTATGGAATTTGGATCTTGGTTACTTGGGTAGGCAAGTATAAATCTTATTTTTCCCATATTTCCTTCGGGCCTATATTAGAAATCAAATTGCCGGACACTTACTACAGTTACAACCCCCTCCAAGCCGTCCCTGAACTCCAATAAATTTTAATTATAGTGACGTTCTAAAATATTTGAACTATTTTTGTGACGCTATCTACTTACTCTACATTACCAATTTTTCTTGGGAATGTAAGAGAAAGTTATCTCCACTGGAGGGTAAAGTGAGTACAGTATGTTCAAAGCAGTGTTTACAATAGAAGTTCATATAGGAAGTGAAAATTTGAGCATCAAAATACTCAAAGAAATATAAATAATTTATGATATCGATAATATATTCTAGTTCTGTTCCTTAATTTATTGCTATATTTTTTTATGTATAACACCTAACACCCTGTTTCAACTATGGAATTTGTCGCTGCAATTGAGGAGAGTTTGGTGTATTTATGCAAATTTTTCAAGCTGCATGAATCTTTTTGGTGCTATAAGTTGCACTTGACTTTGATATTTCTATGGTAAATTTGTAGCCGCAAAACACAAATATGTGGTGGCATCATTGTGATGAATGGTAATTTCGAACTTTTCAATTATTTATTGAAACAGAAGGAATGAGGAATAGTAGTGAGGTGAATTCATTACAATGACAAAAATAAAAAATGAATGAAATCATATATCAGTTGCGATAATCTAGGCGTTTATCTCGGTTACATTCAGTGCAATTTTTTAATATTGATTGGCAATGCAAACTGACAAATTGATGATATTCCTCACAGGGACAAGTTGCCGCGAGAAACTGCAGCAACAACTTGCATAGTGAAAATAGGGTGTAAGTAAGCTGTCTAGAAGGATGGTGTACTGAGTTATACCTGGGCATGTTTGGGGTATACTTGGCGACATATGCCTACTATGATAATAAGCATCATGGCTTTTCGACATCAAATCAGTTCAGATGGCGTTTGCAAAGAAGAGAGTAACAAATTTCCTAGGAAATGTATAAACGGTCGACCTGACGGCTGGCTATACTTTTACTTATGGACGCTGACTGATCAACAACCTATATTATTTGTTTAGAATACTGGCCAAATTCCCTATAATTGTGTTCCTTTCATTCGATTTAGTTTCTTATGAGTATGACATTAGATTCTGCTCATTTTGTTGACTGCTCGAATCAAAGAATATAGTATGTCGATCGATCGGTTGACTATGCACTTTCAATTAGCGTCAAGTAGCGATGAAACTGAGAAACACACCACGATACGTAAAAATGACACTAATGACAGAAAAGTGTCGCCATAAAATACTAAACAATATCGCATCAGTCCCAGCACCATCCTTCTAGACATCTTAGGTGTGGGTAATCAAGAAAATGTGCGACTGAAGGAAGCTGTGACATCCGTGAAAAAATGTAGGAAAATACATGACTTGGAAATGGACCTCTGGTGCCTGTTTTTTGTCCAAGTAACCGAGATCTAAACTCCACAGTCGCTCAATGTTCCTACATGTTTTGGTGACATGCGCAGAGTAACTTATAGTTTTCATAAAATAGAGAAGCGGTCTTTTGGACTGTGAGGCTTCCTATAAAATGCCCTTGTATATGCATATTGTGTACTATTTAAGGTACTATTGATATATTCGCCGCCTGATTCGAATTGCAGATTCGGGAAATAGCATTTGCATCGCCATCTACCGTCAAAAAGTGTAAGCTCTCGCTTCGATTTCTCAGATCGAGAATATTTGACTAGACAAAGGATTGTTCATAGAATTATAGTTAGTCATTGCCTGTGTGAAAATGATTCGAAGCAATTTTGTTACGCCATCTACAGTATGATATCACTTGATAATGCACTACAAAGTTTCCTGCTCCGAAGGGGAAAATATTTGCAGATTTCTGTTTATCACTTTGACAACCCTTGTTTATAGAGATATAGGCAATAATGCCTGTGTAAAAAGGATTTGAAGTGTTTTTGTTACGCCATCTAGAGTATACTGTTGATATTTCTGTTAATTTGACAATGCACGACAAAGCTTCCTACTCTGAAGAGAAAAATAGGTGTAGAGTTCTGTCTGTCAGTTTGACTGAAATGTTGAAAGGAAGGTAATGAAGAATCAAAATAGAGTTGACGTTAAAAGTTTGTGGAAGAAACGAAATTTCAGGCATTAAAATAATCTTCAAAACAAGAATGATCTACGACATTGTCAAAAATTTCCACTTTTGTTTCTGATCTCATTGCCATCTTCTGGTATTATGTATAACTAATCAAAAAGATGTGTGATTCAGGATACGACGTCCGTGACAAAAATGAAAGAATAAACATGACTTGAATGATTTTTTTGCGAGTAACCCGGTTACAAAAGTCGGTAACCGTCGAGTTATAACCCCCACTTCACGAAATTTCAAAACTGGTAACACAAACTTGATTTCGCAAAAACGTGCGTGAAAGATCTGGTTATATTTCAATTTCGAATGAAAAACAGTGAGGTTATGTTGTTATTGTTTACTATTTATGTTGAAAGTTTTATAGATATGGAAATATTGAAATATCAAGTTGTTTTCGAAGATTTATTCTAAAGTGACAATAATTCATATTTCCACGTTTTGAACTTGATTAATGATTGAGATTCACGATAACCAATAGGAAAAACATGAGAAACTCATTTGAGGATGCCAATAGATCATAATATAAAGTTGAACCAGTATCATGAAAATACGGTTTTCGTTTTTCCAACTATTTCGAATGAAAAAAAAAAACACTTTCAGCCAGTTGCATGCTAAATGCACTGTGAACTGTCTACAATTGTGTGTTTCTCTTCCTCTGTCTCTGTCGTTTTTATCATCTTCTCATATAACCGCCTATAACCTTTTTTGGATTGAGGTGGCCTTTACTTGATGGAAATCCATAGTTATTACGCTATAAGGTAGACACGATTAAATTTCCACAAAATTTATTGTCTTCGCGACATGTTTCGATACACTGTATCTTTATCAAGCGATGTCTTTAAACACTGTGTTTAAAGACATCGCTTGATAAAGATACAGTGTATCGAAACATGTCGCGAAGACAATAAATTTTGTGGAAATTTAATCGTGTCTTGTCTACCTTATAGCGTAACGCCTATAACCTTGCTGTCGAGCAAGGTTATGTTTTCAATAACACGGTAATAAATAGTGACATCATTAATGACGTCACATCAACTTCCCCTCTATTACCGCATATCGCTAAAATGCAACCGGTTACTGAAAATCGTTACCATTTGTAACCCGGTTACTCGCAAAAAAATCATTTTGGAAATATTGTTTGTAAAGGTATAGTTAGTCAATTGTCATGTTCCGATATTGCTGGTATTACTAGCAACAGTAAGCATTTTCGGAACGCTTTTTGCAGTGATAGTAATCTACTGCTGATGATATCGGGACGGATCGCCATCGGACATCTGTCAAAGGAACTGTTAGCGGTGACAGGTGTGACGTACCCTATCTAATTTCGAAATGAATCAAATATTGAAGAAATATCAAGCAATAGCGATACGGAAATGAAGACTTCAGAGAGCTCAAGCTCTGATAGTAAGTCTTTAAAGAATATTATGACTGAAATTATAATTTTCGACAAAATTAGAGGTCCCATAGAAAAAATACCAAGAATAGAAGGGTACATTCAAAATGTAGTTAAGTCTTTACAACCCTAAGATTTTCAAACAACATTTCAGGAAAGTGAGTAAGGCCTGCAATCTCGAAAAATGGGGTTGCCGCAAATTTTATTAATCTGCTGGATTCATTTCAATTCGGCATCAACTTGTACGCAAATATCTTCCAGTAAAACTCGAAACATTTTTGATAATTTTGCAATTGCATTGATTTGAAAACAAATTTAATCTGTTATCCGTTGACGTTTATTCGAACACAACCTAACCTAACTCAATTTGGGGAATACTGGGACTACAGAACCATTTCTGCAGCAGTATCACTAGTAACTTTTTAGTCTCTAACAGTATACCTCGAAAATTGGTGCGAAATGATGGCAGTGAAATCGGAACGACCGAATTAACTGGACAGTACTGTTCAGGTATATCGGAACATGACAAATGCATGTGTAGAGAGTAAGATGCCTAGGAACCTTGGTGTATTTACTCATACCTGTATAATTTTGGGATAAACTTGTCGAAAACCGATTGCTAGATTTTTGAGATCATAAAAACTTCAGATTGCTATTGTAGATGGCGATTAGTCATATACCATATGAAGCCTAATTTGCACTAGAGAAAAATGTGCAACCGAATATTCCACTACTGTTTATTATTTGCCCACCGAGATTTTGACAGCCCTGACAGCCAATCAAATGCGTTTCAGAAAACGTGCATGTAACGTGGAAACCTACCGTAAACAACCTGTCAACCCTGTCACTGTCACCTGCTACCTCTACAAGTTTTTAGTGTTTTTATATCAGTTCGCATCACTAGACTATTATTCCAAGAAAATATACTTCGCCCATTCACCTGAGAATGTACAAAGTTGCCTTCTGGTTAAATAACATATTAGTGTATTGAAAGTGATATGGAATTGGGGATGCATACATCAGTTATGCAACCGTTCAGAATACGTATCACATCGATATTTCCTCTATTTAAACAAAACTTCGTTTTCAATATCTCATTGATAAGAGCTACATATGTTTCCTCCTCGATATAAGACTTTCGCTCAAGCTGAAACGAATGAAATTAGCTACGACGCTACATGTAATTTTTTTGGGGCGATTTGTTTTGTACTCACCTTAGGAACTGGATAAAGACGAATATCTGGATCCCCAGATTTTGATTGTCCACACAATATACAAAATCTTCTACAAAAAAATAAATACATAAGGTCTAGTTTCTGTAGGAATTTTTGCCGACTGCAAGTTTGTTGTTTGAATTCCGAGAGAACAACGTTAATTCTTCATTAAAAGCTTCCGTCCATGGTAATATTACCAATAAATGCCTATACTTCAAACAATCAAAAACTGAACATAAACTTCTTTGACATCCCAACCCCCTGGAATGGTAATCTACCAAAGAGTAGAAAAATCACCTCCATTTGCTCATATAATTACTTTTAGTAAACGAAATTATTTTCCAGACTTTTTGGAGGCGGTACTAGAATTATTCAGGTTCAATTAGAATCTGAACAGTTTAAAATTTTGTGAAACATACAATAGTGTGCTTACCAATTGCGGAATCCAAGTTTGTGTGACCTACTCGAAATATAGGAGAGCCAAGTTGGCTGTGTCTGTGCTCGGCGCTCTCATTTCAAGGCACGATTTGCAGTCATTTCACGTATTATGTCACTTCACTGATCAATAATACTTCTTATTTACTATTATAAATTTTTTTTTAATCTGAATGCAATTAATTTTGAAGAAATTTGATATGATTTGTGTGTTATTATGCATTACTTACATTCCAATATTCAACTACATATAATATGGATCTATTTACTCTAAATTATATTACTTAAATGGCCGACTCGGTGAAAATACATAAAAATTTCGTTGAAAATCAATTGTGTGATTTCTACTAGACAGTTTGCCAAACCGCTACACGTGTTTCACTATAGAATAGCTTCTGTAGGCCTGAAAAAGCTATTGTGTAGTAAAGCACTTGTAGCGGTTTGGCAAACTGTCTAGTGGAAATCACACAATAAAGTGTTTTTTTGATAACGTCAACTATATTATTAGTTTTGTCTAAATCACTGAATTATTCAGGTCAAATCTTTTTCATACGTATTTGTAGAAATATTCAATTAACACTCCACTTCAATGTTACGAATATGATTACACTATTTCAAGCGAAGAGTACTCATAGTTTATTAGTCGACTTTTTTGAATTAATTTGCTCACAATTTTCTCAATACGGGCCTGTCTCGACTCCACGTGCCGGTCAAAAAGATCGCTGTAGCGATGATATTTCTATCCAACGGTAAATACATTAGCGTTAGCCTACTAGGTAGTCTATATACAATGCCGTAACTATTGAATAACTATATCTCTAAAACAATTACGGAAGCATGTCAGTTAACGCACTAAAATTTTCAATCATCTCGGTTCTGTAGATGCATTTCGAATGAGGAAACAAGCAGAAACAATTCATGCACGTACCGCAGCATCGTAAAGCCGTTGGTCGCTTTTATCGCTGCTCCGAAAGATGCGAGCATGGGCTCGTAAAAGATAATTGATTTTCTCGTTTACGGCTTTCTGATGGCCGTGATGGCAACGGACAATTAAAAATTAACGCTTCGCGCTCGCCGCTACCATCCTGCATATATCACAGATGGCGCGGCGGTATCACGGGTTAATTTTTCATCAGGCACGGATGGCTGTTGGCAAGCGTGACGGGGTAGCCCTTCATTTATTCATTCAGTCACATTCGGAATATGAAGACGCATTTCCTAAAGGACTGATAATCACATGAGTTCGCCTTTAAAAAACAATAAAGATGCAACTTCATTGTCAGATGAGTCAGAGCAGTATATACGATGTCTTTGTGATCATGCTATTTACTTAGGTCGAACCGGAAGAATATTCCGAACACGCATGAAGGAACATAAGAAGCTTTCTGAGAATGGAAAAGTAAAAGCAACTCTCGCAATACATCTACTTATAGATGGGTATAGGTTCAAAATCCTTCATTGCTACGAGACATTTTTGAAACTTAATCTGTAAAGTATGACATTCAAAAATTCTCAATAGCAATGAGATCACTGATCAGATGGGGTTGATTCATTCACCACTGCTGGCTCCGCAAGTAGATGAATCTAGGTATGCACTGATCTGTTGATGTCAACTTGACATAACTGAGAGCACTGAATTATAAATTTCTATTCTATTATGTTGTCCCGCATGAGTTAGGAACAATACTTTTTCTACAAGCGTAGGAAACGAATTCATTTTTTCAATTATTTATTCATGCAAATGGAAACAACTAACAAGCGTAACATTTTCTATCCACTAATTATTCGTAATATTTATCGTAAATGTACAATTTGATGCATTATGTGAATTTATAGCAGAAGCCAGCATATTGTTTGAAGATGGCTGATTTCCCGAAGAAGAAGGTAACTCGGGCAATACATTATCGAAAGAAATCGAATGTGCAGGCACAGGCATCAAATCGTCGCCGATCGATATAGACGTGGATGGTTCTAAAATGCACCCGGAAGACGATGTAGTGTTCAAATTGAGAATTTTGTTGGACATTTCTTTTTTTCGATTGGTGGGGTCTTCTAAATACCCCTCTGCAACTGAAGTCGATTTCCATCCTCCTAGGCGTTTGATATTAGTTATACCCACACCACAGTCAGCAAGTAAAGTGGCTAAGGAACGCCTGAAGCTGTGACCAGTGTAAAGCTCTGGATTTTGAAGGCGCAGATATACTGCTATTTCGGAGGATATCTTTCCCATGGTATTGATTCCTACACATTGCACAGTACATTTTCCACTTTTGTAATACAAGAATAAACGACGGTGAGGAGTCTCTTTTGGACGTAAATGTACATAATTTCTGTATACGTTCAAAAAATAACCATCATTTGCTTCTTCAGATATCACGAAGGATCTAGAGGAATGATTTTTGGAATCCTTGATATTAACAATTATCAGGTTTTCTTTGTCGTCTATGTCGTCAATGGTGAGTTTTGTCAGCTGTTCTCGTCTGCAAGCACCAGCTGATCCAAAAATTGCTACTAACTTAATCATGAGGTATATGTCATCGGGTGCTTCAGTCATAAATTTTGAAACGTCTTCTTGAGTGAAGATTTTGGCCTTTTTCGGTCGAAAACCGACATTCTGTCTTTTAATGAATGCAATTATTTTGTAAAATTCGCTAATATCCAAATTTTGCTTTACTTTGAATACACTCTTCGACATTGCATATCTTGCCCATAAAGTATTCGGCTTCCATGTTTTAGACATTTCTAGAAAATAAGCCAAGCATACTTCTTTATTTGGTGTTTTCACTTTTTTATTGTTCCACCATTCAATAAAACTCGTGCTTTGCTTCTCATACCTTTGTTTAGATTTCGTTGGCAATAACTCTAAGTTCGCATCTGTAGCTGCTTGCACGATTTCTTATGGAAGTTCTTCATCAGATGAATAATCCATTGTGGCAATTTCACTGAATCGAAAATTTTATATAAGTAACGCTTTGTCTGTCACTCTGACAATTACAAACAAATTTGTGTATTGATCGGCATGACAACATCAATTGTTACCTACTCGTTATCAGATCAATCAAAGCCTATATATAGGGTGATTTTCATAACAATACGTTTTTATTTATCAATATTTCTTCATTTTTTCAATAAATAGTGCAAAATGATGGATGATTTTGAACTAACTCACTTAGTATTGCAACAAAAAAGCTTGAACTTTCATATTTTGTCACCTACCACTTATATTTTACGAGGATATCATATAAATGTTTTTCCCGCACTAGTGTGGGAAAACTTTTATACTAATATATATAAAATATAAATTCAACCGTTTATTGAACATTCTGTATTTCGCAAAATGGTAGAAATCAAGTAATAAATTAATACGTTATGTTCATAATTCCACAGAAGTTCACTGTTGATGATAGGCTTGTGTAGGTGTTGGTTCTAATTCCGGCACCGACAGCTTTTTTCCTTTTTTTATTTTTTTTTTTCGTGATGTTGGTTCTCCTCATTTCCGGGATTCACTCCTCAGTTTCAGTCCCTCAATACTTTTTTTCGTTAGTTTCATTAATAAATGATTTAAAAATGACTTGTTATTTGAGGAAGGGAAAAAATTATATTTATCTCGTCGGCAGTAAGCTTCATCCTAGGGAGGAAACGTAGTACTTTCCTTTCTTGTTTTTCTCATTGTGAAAAAGTTGTGTTTCACGCATCCATAACAACAAGAAAGTGTCAACTTCTTCTAGCAGTTGTAGAAAAAGGAGAAGTGTGGCGTTGATAGCTGGAAAAACTTCAAGTTTTCCACCTGCAACATCGTTCGAAAGCCCGGAGCCCCGGAACCCAGTTGGCAGAGACCCTCGAAGGACCACGAAATCAATAGTTCCCCTCTCAAGAGAAATAATCCCTCAAACATCGACTCCGCCGCCACATCTATAATAGAAAAGATGAAAAAAGCAATCATCGCCAAAGCAGCATCCCTCCTCCTATAAAAAGCATTTATAATGATAAGGATCGCTGGAGCAAACGGAACTCTGGACGCTTGCCAATACCCTTTATTCTTGCGGATGATGGAAAGAAAACGTACAGAGAACTCCTCGATGCGGCTAAACACGACACCATTGTTGGCTGGTATCGAACGCTGAAAATAAAACCGGCTTTTGTTGTATTGTTCTTGCGGGCGAGATTCTGATACGAAAAAGGACCAGTGGCGGATGCCGGGGATCTGTTCGGATTTCAGGAGAGGAGAAATCAACATGTGGAGTATTGTATGTATGCATGTCTGGATGCAATCTACGTCAGATGTCTTGTGTATACTCATGATATGTTTTATATTATTTGTGATCAATTGAAAACCATTAATCGATATTTCAGCATTTCTATTCATTTCCATATATATTTTGTGGTGGAGCGATATTCATGTATTTTTACACAGTATGACCGCCCGTAGACAAGAGCTTAAATTCCTGTCATATTTATTTATATTCATATATATGAATATATATATATATATATATATAATTCATAAATATGGCCGCCGCTAGTGATGTTGCTGTTCTTACGGCGGAGCTAAACAAGTTGAAAAAGAATGAAATTATCGAAATATTATTAACTTTCAAGCTACCAGTGAGTGTCACAAATACCCAACTAACTAATTATGTATCAATAATAAGTGAAAAGTGTACTACGGTCAGTGAAAATACCAACGATGGGAATATGACAATGAGCATAAATCTCTGCAGAAACTGTGAGTCTATGACAAGTAAGGTGGCTCTAATGAAGAATGAGCTGGATGCTGTAAGCAATTTAACATATCATTTAGAAAAAAGAGCTCAGGAACAAGAGGATCTGATAGCAATCTTGAAAAACCTCAATCGTGAAAAATTTAATATAGTGGATAACACGCCATCTATAATGAATACAAACAATAACTCAACATCTAGTGGATCAAATTCACAAGTAAACACTGCGTTCGAGGTGATAAGAAACAGCGAGCAAAAAACTTACGCCCAGATTGTAAACAAGGAAACCCCAAACGGTCTAGAAAAAACGAGCAACTCTACAAAAACGCAAGTAAACAATGAAAGGATTCCCCCAAGGAATCGCATGAAATTTTCTCAGTCTAATAATAAAATACAGGCGTATAAACCTGTGATTGGATGTAATGATGAAGAAAATTTTGAAACCGTTCCAAAGAGAGGTTATATTCATGTATCTCGTATTGGACCGGATATGACGAGTGACAACCTACTGCAACTATTGAAGAGAACATCTCCAGAAATATCATTTGGCTGTGAAGCATGGCATAAAAGCGAGTATGCTTCAAGTTATAAGGTGAGCTTTCCAATCGAAGACGTGGACAAAGTCTACAACCCCTCCATATGGCCCAAAGGGTCCGAAATCCGGAGATTCAAGTTCAGAAGAAATTTTCGGAAGTTCGAGAACACCGAGCAGGAATCTTAGCCAAAAATTGTTTTAGTAATTCTTTGACGTGTGATGTTAATTCTGAGGACACAGTGAGTATGTTCCATATAAACATCCAATGTCTTTCAAACAAAATTCTAGAGTTGGAACTATTCCTAAAGAATAACAATTTCTCTGTTCTCTGCCTGTCAGAGCACTGGCAGACGGAGTCCAGTATAAGAGGTCTGAAAATATCTGGGTATTCTCTTGCTACTCATTTTTGTAGAACAAATATTAACAGAGGTGGTGTTTCGATATATTTGACCACTGAAATCAAATTTAAAGTTTTGAATACAGACAGATATACGTGCGAAGTTGACTCAGAATTTTGTGCGATCGAACTGATTGGTTCAAGGATTATTGTTGTTGCTCTCTACAGATCGCCCTCGGGTAATACAGATGTTTTCTTTGCCAATTTAGAGCGACTTTTAACTGATTTTGCACTGTCAGAAAAAAAGGTTGTTATTTTAGGTGATTTCAATATTGGTTTCGATAAGGACAATAGAGATTCACGAGAATTAAATATCTTGCTCAATTCTTTTGGCATAAAAGCTACCATCAGTGAGCCTACTAGGATCACATCACATTCGGCAAAATGCATTGACAATGCTTTAACAAATATTGATCGACAATATTATGAATCAGGGGTTTTAGAACCTTGCTTGTCTGACCATTTAGGTCAGTTCTTTGTGTGCTTGGACACACCGGAAAGACACACTAACATTACCCTGCAAAGATGCATCACAAATAGAGGTATTATGAAACTGAGAGCGAATTTATCAACTATAGACTGGAATATTTACTATGAAATACGGGATGTTAACGTTCTTGCAAATTTTCTCATTGTGGCCTACTCTAAAAATTTTGAAAGCATATTTCCATTGAAGAAGATAACGGTAAATGAAAATCCACCGGTAACATGGTATAACAGTTCTCTCAAAGATATGAGGAGGAAATTGTCAGAGGCAAAATCAATCTGTAATATTGGGCGGGATATTCATCACTGGAATATCTATAAAAATCTCAAATCTGAATACAAAAAGCAATTGACGTTTGCAAAGAGAAGCGCAAATGATCGATTTATAGCTTCTTCTGATAATAAATCAAAAGCCTGTTGGCGGGTTGTGAATTATGAGAGGAACAAAAATGGTCTCAATCAATTAGAAACGGATATAATCCCTGAGGACTTCAATAACTTCTTTGTAGGAATCGCAGAAAATATAATAAACTCTATACCGCAATTAGCAGATTCTGATTTACTTGAATTCAAAAAATTTCCGGCTCCCTCGAAATCTTTCTTTTTTGCACCCGTTACATCGCAAGAAATACAGGATACTGTGAATTCTTTAAAAAATTCAAAAAGTCCAGATTTTTACAATTTAAACAGCAGAATATTGAAAGATACCATTGATATAATACTACTGCCACTTACAGAGCTCATCAACCTAATTTTACTTACTGGTGTTTTTCCGGATGTGTTCAAGTATTCGAAGGTTATTCCAATTCATAAGAAGGGAGACAAGGCACTTGTTGATAACTATCGTCCAATATCGATAATCTGTATATTTTCTAAGATTCTCGAAAAAATAATAAAACAGAGGTTGACGACTTATTTTGAGACAAATAACTACTTCGATGATTCTCAATTTGGTTTTCGAAAAAATAAATCAACTACTCGGGCGGTGATGAGTGTTGTGGGAGACATAGTCGAGGCTCTTGATAAGGGGCATCACATAACAGTAGCACTGTGTGACTTGTCGAAGGCTTTCGACTGTGTCTCTCATGACATCCTTCTTCAGAAGCTGAGTTATTATGGACTGAGAGGAGTTGCCCTGAACTTATTTGATTCTTATCTGAAGAATCGGTATCAGGTTGTTGAAGTCAGTGGCGCGAGATCGGAGTTAAAGAGTATTATACATGGTGTCCCACAGGGCTCTGTCCTTGGGCCACTACTGTTCATAATATATATTAATGATTTGCGTCAATTTCTTTTGCCGGATAAGTGTACGCTGTTTGCTGATGACACCACCCTGATCACCTCTCACTATGACTATGGGCAGCTACAATCGTTATCACTGGCGGTAAAGGAAAAAGCTAATTATTGGTTTCAAGCTAACAAGCTACAACTAAATGATAGTAAAACCCAGAGTATCACTTTTTCGACAAACAACTCTTACTTGGAGGACAACAATGTCAAATTATTGGGCATAACTATCGATAACAGACTTAGCTGGGATTGCCATATTGAGCAACTCAAGCGTAAACTTTCAAGTACTTTATTTTTACTTCGGCAGTTGAAGAGATATGTTAATCAAGATACAATGAAAAGTACCTACTTTGCGCTGTTTCATGCGCATTTGAGTTACGGAATCATAGTCTGGGGTAACTCCTCAAAGTCACTTCAAATATTTCGTCAACAAAAGAAGGCCCTGAGAATACTTTCAGATTGCAGTAACAGAGACCATTGTCGTCCTCTATTTGTTCGCCACAGGATTTTGTCGCTTCCTTCCTTGCACTTATATGAGACTCTTATCGAAATACATAAACAAAAAACGAATTTGGTTACCCAATCCCAAGTGCATTCCTACGGCACAAGACAGGCAAGTTATATCAGAACTCCCCGATTTAGGCTTACAGTCTCTCAAAGAAATTCACCGGACTATCATGCTTATAATATTTTATCAACAGATATGAAGTCACTCAATTTGGCTTCTTTTAAAAAAAAGCTAAAATCTTTTCTCATACAGCACTGTTTCTACTCGGTGGCAGAGTTCAAGGAACATATGCAATGTTCGTCAATATCTTTCTGAACAAGCCATTCGGACCTCTTTCTCTCAACTCTGTTTGCTTTAGAATATTTTGGTAGACACCATTCATCATTACATTTTAATATAATCACAACATAGTCACCGTGTCAATCTCAATTTTGAAATGTATTTTTAATGTGTATCCAGTAAACTGACTTGCTATAAATATACTATTGTATATAACATAGTCAAATAAATGTTCTATTCTTCTATTCTTCTATTCTATTCTATTCTATATATATATAAAGAACTTCGAAACCACTAGGTGATTTCTGTTGGTGAGGTTGCAGTCAATCTTGAGGATGCCAGGGAGTGAGAAAAACTCTTTGGTACTGCGTCAAGCTTTCGGAAATGTTCATTTCCTTCTTCAGGACTTATATCGTGAGTTTGAAAGAAGCTAGTTTCTTCGGAACAGCCAAAGCTTATCGGTCATCATATGCAAATAAAAAACAGTATAAAAACATTCAAAAGTTGAGTAATATCTTTAAAAACTTAATTTTACTAAACAGCATTGGTGAATTATGAGAAATTAGTTGTAGGTTGGTAATCTAACCTAACCTAACCTACAACTAATTTCTCATAATTCAACCATGCTGACTAGCTTCTTTCGAACTCACGATATAAGTCCTGAAGAAGGAAATAAACATTCCCGAAAGCTTGACACTCATCACATATATATATATATATATATATATATATATATATATATATATATATATATATATATATATATATATATATATGTGATGAGTGGTTTTTTCGGGTTTCATTCCATGTTCTGTGGTTTTGATCCTCTGAAGGACAATTGTCACGTTTCGGCAAAGTCTCATTTGCCATCTTCTAGGTGATGATTGAGTTTCGTCCTCCGAACTCGACGACTCAAATTACGAAAATGATTTTCTGTCTTGAAAGTCTTTTGTTTCGAAAATAAATACTTTCAATTGGTCAAACACTCAGAACGTATTATAAGAACATAAATAGAGAGGATAGTGAAGTGCCAACGATTTTTTTCAAATGGAAAGTGAGATTTTCACAATTTTCTTCCATCGAAAAACTGGGAATCGACATTATTCTCCTCAAACTTTGCTTAGTTTCGATGCTAGGAACTTTTATGAAAAATAAAAATGAAGATTTTTAAAAATAGTCAGAAAATGTTCTATGAGTTTTCATCGAAAAATTATTGGCTTTCGGTTATTGTACGTATATACTTTCCATTTTGGCGTTTGAAAATATCAATCGAAATTCCGTTTGTATTGGGTCTAGATACATATTAAATAACGTTATTCATTTATTTTTGACTGACTATTTCGTCAGTTAATCATTACATTTCCTTCCGAAGGTTTGAATCATACATTTTGAATAGCTACAAAAAATTAGAAGAAAACAAGATTTTCCCATCTTTATAAACTGCAAATACTCACTGCGTTCCTACATAGAAAAAATATTGTTACGCATAAGACTTATATCCAGGATTCATAAGCCTCTTGTTGCCTTGTGAGCTTTGGTTAATTTAAATCTTTTGAGAAATCGCATCAACAGTATACAAACTTGATTTCAAATCTGCTGCAACATGATCAAAATGAATATCTGACTGTAGATAACAAATGTAATTTACTACGTTGATTCGAGAGATTTATATAGAGGAACCATCAACTAGACTTGAATTATTCCATCTTGCTCATTCAAAAAATTCATATATTCCTGGTGAAATGACTTCTATATCAGTACAATGTTAATGTTTTCGTCAACTGCGGTTCACTTGATAATGACATCCAAGGAAATTCCTATTCTCAAAATTTCTTCACAGATGGCGTCAAGCGGCAACTTTAGACACATGACATTATGAAGTCTGACGAAACTTCTATTAGCGAATTCTCTGGAACAACTCATGCAGAGTCAATGTGTTACTATCTTTTTTCAACACTCTACCTAATGAAGGATACCTAAGGATTCGACAATTTTTTTATGTTTGTTTCTGTTCAGACGTAAATGAAGATATGAGAGCGAGAGAGAGAGAGATATACTTTATTGTCTAAGAAAAATAAGTCCTTGTTGACAAAGCTTGTTAAAAAAATTGTTGTACATAGTACAAATATTCACAAACACAATTTGCATAAAAGGAGTTCACATGTCAAGAAGAAAAAATATAACAATATAAAATAAGATTCAAAATATATGTTCGACAGTTTGTTGAAGAACAGTTTTGTATAGTCCTCACGAAAAAAATTGTAAAAAACACAAGGCCACACATCCTGAACATGGTTTCACATGTCATGGAATTAAAATATAATATACCTTCTACTGTTTAAAATGACAAAATGGTTAAGACTTTCGCGGCCGAGGTTATTAGTATAACTACTTCTCTTCGGGCTTGAAGGCCGTCGTTCTTTGGAATTTCTTCCTGACGTTTCGCTAGCGCGAGTGGCCAGCTTCTTCAGAGGCTTATTCATCTGCGATGACTAAGCGTTTCGATTTCTCAAGGCGTATTTATATTGATGCAGGTAGTCTGGAGTGTTAATTTATTCTGTCGGGTTCGGGGAATAATCATCATTATTAGTTGCCGCACTATCTGCTGTGATTTCATTAGTTATTCTTGATTTCTTCAGAATCGGATTCCAAATTCTGTTTAGAGTCAACGCTTTTTCCTTTCTGTTGAAATTGTCCTCATGTTTTTGGATCTCTATTGCCTCCCGTACCAGTCGGCTATGGTAACCCTGGTTGGGGGCAATCAGTGTTGCATTTTCGAACAGAATCTTGTGGTCGTCCTCAAAACAACTGATAATTGAAAGCAACAGCATTTAAATGACAATGAACTGAGAAAACTACGGTAGAGAATTTATCTGGAAACGACAAATAGCTCGTTGAAAAGAACAGTCAAATTATGGAAAACTTCCAGCAACATTCGAATGAATTGGAACGCAAATGTCAAAAGATGTCAGAATTCGATTCTTGCACCATCTACTGAAAATCGCAGTAAATTCCGTGGATATGATTGATCGTGTCTAGAGTTTTTGACGAAACAATATCGAATCGGAGATCGCACCAGGAATATATGCATCTTGCTCATTCAGCAGTCCTCTCTCGCTCAGGACCAGTCCATTAGTTGAAATGTCTATGCTTCTCCCATAGAAGTTGTAATTTCTTTTTTATTTGGAGAAGAAGAAAGTTGGGAGATTATTCGTCAAATCTAATCGTGATATCTGTTTCTATTACCTATATCGAAAGTGAAAGAAACTCCTCAGCCCTGAAAACGATAACTACCAACCGATTCAAGCATTGCTGAACAACACCAATTCAACAACAACATTTGCGAGAGAGCTCCCTCTTACTTCGAGCGCCCTCTCCAAAAGACAACGGAAAATGAAGAGCCTCTCAAGAACAATGGAGAGAATTCGACGACGAGAACTCTATTTCTGCGGAGGAGTTCCCAGTCTCTTTGTTGGCTCAATTATTCGGGGGTTTTATAAACACGATGACTTGTCTTGTGTTAACGTTCATTACGTCGTTCATTCCGGGAGATGACAGGAAAGCAATCGCAATCGGTGATTTATGAGTATAGTCTGTTCACGTTGGAGATAAAGTGCGCGTAAACAATGCGTCTAGCGTGATCAGCACGTGGACAATTTGTCTTCGTGTTTCGATTGGCTGCCTGTGATATCAAAGAACGCACAGAGTTGTACTAGGCTGTCACAGTCTAGTACTGAATAGGGAAGAATATCGACCGACGAGGGCGCTGGTGGTGGTTAAACTTTATCCACCATTTTGAAATAGTTACCTTGTTTACATTTGTGAAATAACGCGCCAAACTGAAATACAGTCATCAGTTGCCCCCGCTAGACAAGATTTTGGTGTTTTTTTGCTATATTTTCATTGTACGAAATTTTTCTCGTGAAGGTTAATATAACTGTGTTCATGATGCTTTGAATATCCGCACAATACCATTCATTGGAGGTGAACATAGATGCATTGTGTTTTAAAATCTCATGATATTTGTTCCAGGACATTTTTTAGTTTTAGTGTAGTGTTAGTGAACCAAAGAGGCTTTTATTACATGGATGATGAAATGCGCCATAACTTCGCCTAAAAATAGACAAACAGACTCACCAGGTAACAAGAAATCATCTCTCTTGAAATGCAAGTAACACACTGAGGCCGCTCTAGGTGGTGATTTATGCAGTTTCAGTTTAATATTCCAAGCCTTGTACCTATCTGTTTTCTCCTTCAATCCACTTTACGTAATGTTTCCCACCAAAGATGAATTTATCTTTGGAAACGTGTGGAAAGACAACTTTGGATTTCGGTTCCTAGAGTTGCGGCAACTTGGCACCAAACACTTTATACGGCTCACTGAGCGATCTGCATCCATGATTGTTATTATTAATAAAAAAAAATTACAACTTCAGATGAGATTTCCTAAATCAACACCAAAGAACTCAATAAATTCACATACATAAAATGGAAGCCGTTTGTTTGTGAAATTATAGCAGTGCGTTATATTTCCGCCAGACGTCGCATAAAATTATGAACTTCCCAATAGTATTACTTATCATTAAGTGTACATCTATTACTTTCGTCAATATGTCCAGTACAGATATGAATGAATTTTATAACAATGTCGTATCAAATGCTAAATGTCCTAGGAAAAGAAACAAAAATTCAAGGAAACATTCACGTCAAAAAAATTAACGATGACTTGGTAAAAATAATAGATTGGGGTATCATGAACTCAATGGAATTCAATGCTAGGAAAACCTAGGCACGTCTCTTCTAAAGGAAAGCCGATCTATCATCATTTGGTATTCAGATGTCAGGAGTAACTATTCTTAAAAAGTTAAGAATTTCGATGCTAGGATCAGTGATAATGGGAAAACAATGTGACATCCATCGCTAAAGATGCTTTTTAGAAACTTGGATTTCTATTTCATGCGAAGAAATACTCCACTTCTCGTCAGCTTCTAATGATCTACAAGGCTCAGATACGACCTATCTTGGAATATAGTTCTCACGTGTGGAGTTCGGCACCAGAACATTCATTGAAGCTTCTAGATTCTATTCAGAAAAAGGGAATCCGTCTTGTTAGTGATTCATCGCTCACAGACTCGCTCACTTCATTGGAACATCGTAGAAGGGCCACAGACTTGTCTCCCTTCAATAGATATTTTCACGGTTGGTGCTCTTCTGAATTGTTATTAATCGTTTCACCATTGGCAATATCTACACGAATGACTCGACGAGTACAGAATTCCCACTCCTTTGTTGTGAATTTGGAAACCTGTCGAACCTCTGTTGCTCAGGGATCTTTTTTCAATAGAACAGCTGAGCTTTGGATGTCCTTGCCGAAAGAGGTTTTTCCTGAGGTAAAAACTTCAAAAATTCAACGTGAATGTTGATTTGTATCTTTTGTTCCTTGATTCACGCGGTGTTCTTTGAACATTACATGGCTTTCCTTTCGTGTGAATCTGCATATAAAAAAAACTTGAAGCGATCTCATCTGCACTAACAGCAAAATTCTAAATATTTTGCAGGGTTTTCCATTCAAAAATTCAGATTCATTGATACCCAGTATATTAGAACTCTTTGCTGAGAGAGGTTTTTCATGAGGCTAACAAACTTCAAAAATTCAAATCATCTTGCGAACAATCTGTTCAGGCCAGTCTCAAATTACCTAACACAGTAGGTTTCGGCTGGCACCTGTCAGAAAACAACTACTCCCCTGGCTAATACCACGAAGGGCATTGAATTATATCCGACCGGTGCCAGTGCAGGTTTCTTCACAGAAGTAAATCCTGCATTTGCTTTCGTCGATACGAATGAAGGAATTGATTTTCAATTATAGGGACGGACACACTTGCAGACCGGTTTCGGGCTATTTGGCCACTCGTCAGTGCAAGGCAGTGCCATCATCAATATTAAAGTCGATGACTTCCCATAATTAAAAATCAAAATCCTTCAGAGGATCAAGCCCCGACCAAAGCTGATGCGAACAACGAGTGGCCAAATAGCCCGAAACCGGTCTGCAAGTGTGTCCGTCCCTATAATTGAAAATCAATTCCTTCATTTGTATCGACGAAAGCAAATGCAGGATTTACTTCTGTGAAGAAACCTGCACTGGCACCGGTCGGATATAATTCAATGCCCTTCGTGATATTAGCCAGGGGAGTAGTTGTTTTCTGACAGGTGCCAGCCGAAACCTACTGTGTTAGGTAATTTGAGACTGGCCTGAACAGATTGTTCGCAAGATGATTTGATTTAACGCCAGTCTTCAAGTATGCCCACTGACTATGTCAAATGTCAAAAATTCAAAGTGAATGCTAAATCGTATCTCTTGTCCCTTGATCCACACGGTGTTCATCGAACATTACAGGGCTCCCCTTTCGTGTGAATCTGCATATAAAAAAAATTCAAATAGTATCTAGAGAAGGATATGATCTCAACGTATACAAAGATGAAGTGCATGAAAATAAGTTGGGTTGATTATATTCTTACGAAAGTAGCCAGTCCTATAGGTGTATGTGAAGTTATTGTATATTAGTATTGTTAGTGACTTTCTCCAACACGAAAAACAAAGAAGTCGATCTAAAATTGTGGATTTTGTTGATGAAGTCAATGAAAACGCCAAAAACCTCTCTTCAGTAGTTCCAAGTACTGCCCTGATCTACTCGACCCATCACGTGTATTTGTTTATGAGCACTCTATCTTTAACGTGAACGAACTAAAGAAACTTCACTTTTGAATTGTCAGAAAATGAGTGACAATAGCTACAAACAATGTAGAAGGCTAAATATTGTTTGAATATTATTGTAGGAGGTAGGTAAGTATAAACGATGAGATTGTAAACTTTGGTGTAAAATTTTAACTTTTCTAGAGATCACTTATTGATACTGTGTCAATTTTCTTGTCTTGAAGACGGTAACATTGTTAGCGAAACGCTCATCGAGTGCAAAAATATCAGTTTGGTGTCAGAGTAACTGATATCCATTCATGATATTGATTCATGTTTTTTTGGATAGAAATATGAAGCTTTAAAAATGCACTATAATCTCAATTTTTCGCGAGCACCTTGCAAATACTCACTATGGCTTATTCGGTTTTCATGAATAAAACTCTGAATTTCTCCACCGTTCATGAATATCATCCACTCACATTGAATTCTCCTTTCGATTCCCAAGCCCGCTGAGCCACTATTTGTATAATTTTATTCACAGTGTGCATCAGAGCAAAACAGCTTTCCATCAGTGTAATAATGCTAGTGTTTACATTCTTGGAGTACAAATTTGTCCTGATTCAAAACACCTCCAGAGACTAATCAACCAATTCATCTTTTCTGTTTGTCGTTTCGTGCTGGTGCATTGTTTGCCTAGCCTTGTTACACCACGCAGATCTGTGTTTATTTGGGGCATAGCCACCTTTATTAGTTGGCAAGGACAATGGGGAAGGGTCGAAGAATAGCAGATGGCGAGTCTAGCGATGATAGTGGTAATATTAGTTTTTCTAGTCCCACCTGTAAACATGCTCATTTCTCTATAGTTTACTAAATGGATAAGTAGGCGATGCCAGTCAACTGAATCGTTGTGATTTCATATCCGCAGAAGGTAGGACAAGAAATCCACCGATCACAGAGCACAAAATACTTGGTTACCAGGGACAAACTTTGTCGAAACGTCACAAATCTGATCTGTCTACTTACAAACCCGAAATACAAGTTGTTTCTTTTGAGCATAAATAAACGTAATCATATCCGAAATATTCTCCAGTTCATTGAATCAAGTTTGATTTGTCACAATTGACGTTTTTTTTTGTGGAACTGAAGGACTTGAATCTACTTGCAATATATATTCTCTGCTTATTTTCCGTTCTGAATGCCTTGTTTATATTTTTTTCTCCGATTGTCAGCAAATATTAATTTTGCAGACACATATCAATCAGCGAAGTATTATTTTTCCTGTCTAGGCAGCAAAAGTAATACTTTGATGATTGATATATGTCTGAAGGAGTAAGTACTTTTGAGTCGCTATCATTGCCCATAATGTTGTCAAACTATAATAACTATGAACATATACACTTCCATAGCAATCAACCAATCCAACACTTCTAACAAATATTTCCTAAATTACTGTTGACAGGTTTGAGTCAAAATTGTTTGGATTCAAAAGCTATTTCGATATATGACACGCACATTCATAGTCACTGATAACTCAAGAGTAGATGCCCCCTGCCTTCTTTTTTTCATATGCATTTGAAGAATTGAATTGAAAATATTTGGTGGTTCACACGATAGAATTTCACGAACCGATTGTTTGTAGCAAAACGATATAATATTATAGCTAAAACAAAGGAAGTATTTGACAGCAGTGAATAATGGCTCATTATTCACTAGTGAATAATGGGTATCGTTAAAATCGAGCAAACAGACGTATAATGGGTATATTTTACAATATTCGTGTATAAATAGTGTATCACACACCGAGGTGGGAAGTGATTCATTTCTGTAGTGAGATCAGCGAGACGCAAAGCGTCGAGGTTAGCTATGATCTCGAGACAGGAATGAGACTTCCTACCGAGGTTTGTATACTATTTTATTTACAACCATCATATTTCGATTAAAATTAATAAATCCCTATTTCGTTCCGAACATATCCAAAATATTACATTTAATGACAAATTAACAAGAACACGGTTTTCTCAGAATAATCAAGTAGGTATGTTGTTAGCGTGGATTCGATGTGTACAATTGTCACCAATATAAATAAATGTCAGATAAAGTCAATAAATGACAGATAACGTCTAGAATAGATGAAATGAGGGCACGAAGAAAGAGCGGGAAATGAGAGCGGGAAGTAGAGGTGTGTAATGTGACACTTCCCAACCTTCAATGACGTTAGTAATGACAGCTTTACACATATGGTTGTAAATAAAAACTTATTCCGCACGATGAACGTCACACCGAATCTGCGACCCCCGAATCACGTGCATTGGCACGGCTAACCTTTTCCAATGACGTCTATGAATAACTCAGAGGGGAGTTTACCCTCGTCCCGCTCGTTGACAGGCGAGCGTCGTCGGCTGGAGCGTCGCGACGGCCGATTCAACGGACCTCTTCACGCCTCTTCCTGGGATCACTTATCGCGTCTTTTCGCCGATGAACCCGTTACGTGGGGTTGTTCGATTTTGCAATTTTCGTGAGAAAGGTGTTTTCAATATTTTCACGTTTTTTCATTGAGGTTTGTTACACGTAAGAGTAGTACTAAATATGTTCGAAAAATGAATTGAAACTTGAAAAACTTTTTAAAACAAGCTTTCAATGGAATGCACTAAGAAGAATAGAAACAACTTCTCCTTTTATACTAGTCCGCTATGTTGTGTATTCCACCATGTTGGATTCAAAATGACATCACACAGCTGACCATGCATTGTTATCCAAGCCAAACGCGCATACCAAATTTCTGGACAATCGGTTATAATATATTCACATTACTAGTTGGGAAAGTGACATTTTTCGCACGAGTCGGAAATATCGTAGCACGAGGCGTAAGACAATATGAATTCACCTTAACAGCAACCTGACAGCTGACCACATATTTTAATGAACAATACGTGGATATCAGATCGTGTATATGTAAAATACGCTACAATATGTATTCACCTTAACAGTAACCTTACAGCTGACAGTCCCTAGAGGGTAAGTTGGCTATATACTGGTGTTTTCACTCCATATAAAAGATTGTCAGCAAATCAGACGACCGATATGGCCAACTTGATGAAAAATTTGATGATGTAGGCGTAATAGTACTGCAAAAAATCCGCCAGGTACCGGCACTCTTGCAGTGGAGATGACAGTCCTGTGTTGCCAAGTGGCCATGTCGTTGCGAATTCTGGTCCAGATCAGTAGAAACAGAATGCAAATTTATTCCAACTGAGAAATCATTTTCAAACTACAAGGAATAAATAATGCATAAAGTTAAACACAAATTTGCCGCGTTTTGGTGTTTTCAATAACCTCACATATCCAGTCACGATAAATTCTCTATCTTTTAACAAAACATCAGAATTGGCAACAGCGTGTTCCATGGATCGAGTGATCACGAAAAGAAATAGAAATTTTTGATTACCAGCGCCCCTCATGGCCACTGATGAACTAGAACGCCTTGTCCACAGGTTTGTCTGAAACAATATCGCAACATTAGAAACACCAGTATATAGACATCTTACTAGAGGGGTACTTGCAATTGACTATTGATGAATATAGATTTGATGGCGTCAGCCAGAATCGTTGCTCCAATGTAAGGATTTTTGTAATTGATACTTAGGAATAATTTATAATATAACCAAAGAATGGACATTATTGTTGTGTGAACTGTGAATACACAATTAGTATATTGATTTGCCTGACAAATCTCAAGTTTTTTTGCGTCCGTCTATTTTTGAATATTGTTTTTATAAAAAGTACACATGAATTTGCAATAACTTTTATAGTGAAATGAAAAAATAACTATAATTAACGTCCATTTGAAAATGTGACATTAAGTACTAATAATACAACACTTGAAACAGATTCATTTGCCTAACATAAATAAATATATTTAACATGTATTTATAGTTGCCCAGTTCGCCCTGGTTTCGGAAGCCTGGGAAGGGTTTCCTTCACGGTAGCACTGACGGTAGTACTGCGCTTCTATTGCTCGATAGAGGACGCCATGCCTTCTACTCTCCCTGGGAAATGTTTTTATATTTGAATTGCAAAAACCAGATAAATTCCTGGACTAAATTATCTGCGTCTTCGCGTCCTTTTTAGTGCTGATTTCTCAGACTGAAACATCTCGGGCTATAAATGTGTTTGTTTTTTTTTCTGTAGCAAAATCTCGAAGGTTTTCGCTTGTACCCGTACTTTTTGTAGGTAAATTGAATTATGTAAAAAGAACTTCCTGTAATTTATCGAATATTTTTATATTGAATCCGATAATATACTTTTCTCTCCAGATTTGTTGAATTCAAATATTAGTCTATCAAAGCTTTCGCCATTTGGTTATTCCAAAGTAAATTAGTTATGACTGTGATTTTGTATTCGTGTGAAAACGTATTGATATTTTTTGTAGCTATTGAGGAAAAGAGCGTTCCTCCTTCATTCTGTTATCATCAGGACGAACTAAGGTGGTGAAAAAATACACTGTGGTTAAGGAAAACAAAGGCTTTCAATTCAAGAACCCACAAATACCTCTGAAATCGCGCCGACCCTGAGAATATCCTCTACACACTTTTTCTTTTTTCTCTATTTTTTTATGAATAATTAGTAACCTATCAGTCCAGTTTTCATATATATGATAGCATTAGGGAGGAGCAATTGATAATTGCATCGGTGAATCTTGCATTCTCTGAAGAGTAAAATAGGTGAAGATTTCTGTATGAGTGAACGATGAAAAAATAAGTACGACAATGAAAGGAGAGTGATTAGGTACGTAGCTGACGTGAACTGTTTTTACCCAGAGATAGTTGATGAGACAATTAGAAAATGTAAATTCAGGGAAATACTTCGTAAATCTCCGACTTTTCAAAAAGATGAGAAAAACGAAAAATTTGTAGTGTTCCCATATGAACCTCAATACACTAGAGGACTTCAACAGATATAAAGTGAATATGAAAGTTGCATATAAAACTTCTTACAAATTACAACAGCTTCTTGGTTACCCAAAAGATCAATTAGAAATCTCAAAGAAGTCGGGAATTTACGAAATCAGTTGTCAAGATTGCAACAACAAATACATCGGCCAGAGCCGATGAGCTATTAAAACCCGTTTCAAGAAGCATTTTGCACATATGAAATACGGAAGGGTAGAAATATCCAGTGTCGCCCAACACGCTCTAGACAATGACCACAAAATTGGTGAAATCAATCTTAAACTGATCAAGCATGTGCATGACAAACGACAACTCGATGATTGTGAGAGTAAGGAAATAGCAAAATGTGAAAACAGCATGAATGATGACAGGGAACCTATTCCTCTCAGCCCGCTTTTCAATCTATTGTTGAGAAAGTAATCAGAATCAATAATATCAGATGACGGATCAAAAACTCTGCACTGGTTTATTACCGAGAAATTCAGAGCAGAAATCTCAAGGTATACAAGCAACTAACCCTAGTCTTCAGATTTAGTATCATTTTTTTTTCCTGAAGATGCAAACCTTGTTAGCGAAACGCGCGTCGAGTGCAAAAATATCACTTTGGTGTTAGGGTAATCTCTAGGAATAGTTTCAGATTTTTGTATGTGAGTTGAAACAACTTTGAATTATGAAGTAGAGCTTCATATCATCTGCAAATAGTTTATATTCAACATTTAGTAACAAGCTTACTGAATAATCTGAATATCTCACAAGATTGGTGTACTGAGAACCTTTTACTCTTGAATGTATCTAAATGTTCATTCATCATTGACCATTACTCGAAAACAAGATCCGAAATTGTTTGATTATATAGGTGCAATGCCAGCATAAACATATCTGAATGTGTCAGAGACCTGGGAATATTTGTAGATCAAAAACTCACCTTTGATTAACATATTCAAAAAATTACTGCATCAGCTATGAGGATGTTGGGATTTATAATGAGAAACTGTAAACAATTTAAAAACGCTGATACTTTCAAAACTGTTTATTATTCATTAATGAGAAGTAAATTAGAATACGAGTCATTGATTTGGCCACCTTACTATTTGAAAAATATAAATGCCATTGAGCAAGAACAAAGAGTTTTTACCAAGTATGTCTCATTCAGGGTGGATGGAGTATACCCTGCTAGAGGCGCAGATAACCAGTTGCTCCTATCCAGGTTGGATATGACAAACCTACGCCAGAGGAGAATAACGAACATGTGTATTTTCCTGTTCAAATAAGTCAATGGCTCTATCAAATGTGGCTTTTTTCTAGGAGAACTGATTTTCCTAGTTCCCAGACTAGCAAGTAGATTCAACCCAACCTTCAATTTACCACAAGCAAAATCGAATATACTGTACACTTGTCCAATTTATAAAATGTGTTCTTATTATGATACTTCTTGTCGAAATGTAGACTCTGCACTATCTCTCAGGGAATTCACGTCCATTTTGAGCCAAGCTTATGAATGAAGTCTCTTGCACACTTGTTCTGTTTTATTGATTGTATTACCTGTGTTAAACTTACTTTCTATTAAAGTTATAACTTTTTAGTACAAAGTTGTACCACTCCATAATGAATTCAAATTTACCATTCACCATTAGGTACCCTGTTTCTCATAAACTATACTTGAAAAAACTCACAAATATGTAAATTTGTACATTTACTCAAATTGTTAAATTGAGCAATACATCTGTGATATGTGATTTTATTTGATGATGTTGTATTTTATTATATATGTAGAAGTATTATTCATGTACCAGTAAGTCTATATATTGTCTGTAATTCAATGCGGCACTATCAACGGACTCTGTCTGTTGGGCTTCGATTTCTAATGAATAAATGAACGAATAAATAAATGATGTGGCGATATTGAATATTTGATGAAGAATATTTGAGACAAATTTGAAATATATGAATATTCCCTATTTTGGGACACCCAGTACAGTACGCAAACAAACATCCTATTCTGGATCAACGGCACCACTCGGTGGCCTGTGGCTATTTTCATCTTCCATCAAAGTCATGTTACATTAGCCCACCAACCATCTCTCACACAAAGCCTTTTTACGAAACATGCTGCGCGCAAAGTAAATATACCAAGTTAATTGAACGTGAAATCTGAATACTCGCGTCGCCGCGTATAAACGAATTCTGAAATAACTCGTTCGGAATATTATACCATCACTCTTGCGGATTAATCGAAAATTAAAATTGCTCTGGTGGGAATATGACCGTCGGAGGGTATAAAACAAATAATTCATTCTTTCATATTTTAGGCTCACACGAAAAAGAAGCCTCTTCATGAATATTTATTTATTTATTTACGGAAAAACCCCATTACAATACAATAAAATATTGCTCATATGCTGTTAAAACAAGTTAACATATTCATCGTACTAATTCTATACTTAACCTATATTGAGTTCTAATATGCACCGAATACAATCGAAAGGCAAAAATAATAATTGCTGATAACATATACGAAAATCTACAAAACTAGCGCAAAATCAGGCATAGATACTAAAACAACATTCTCACAGTGGTTTTGAATTTCATAATCGATCCACTAAATACATCAACATTTTTTTCATTGATTATCCTCAATGATCTATCGATAGGAGAGTTTTTTCCATAATTTACTGAGTGAAATGGTATACGGAATGTATTTGAGAATCTGAGGGAGCGATTAGGAACATTCAAATTAATTATTGCAAGCAATTCTGGGCAATTGACCATCCCATTCAAAAGTTTGAATATGACAGTTAAGTCATTAAGTGTTCCTCCATTTTCCAACGTTTCCAAGTTAAAAAGCTGTAGTAACGGCGAGTAATTATGATTTTCTAAAATCGTATTAGTCCGATATGAACAATATCTTAGGAATTTATTCTGGACCCTTTCTAATGTTTTGATGTTGATATTATACATTGGAGACCGAACAATCGATACATATTCCAATTTTGACCTCACCAGAGAAACGTATATTGTTTTGATAGAGCTCAATGATAAATCCTGACAATTACGTAGAACAAACCCTAAGATTTTCGATGAACTTACAGACACTGAGTTTATATGATTTGAGAATTTCAGTTGTTCGTCGATTGCGATTGTTATTCCCAAGTCTTTAACAGAAGTAACATATTTAGGATCTTCGTTATTCAACGTATATGTGGTATTAATTTTTCTACTTCATTTTGAAAAAAACTAATGTAGCATTTATTCATAATCAGAAATAGTTTATTTGAGTTGCACCATTCATTGAGTTTGTATACATCTGATTTTAGTAGCATCTGGTCACATGAAGAACGGACAGTCTTATAGAGCTTCAAATCGTCAGCAAACAGTAGATACCCACTGTTTGAAATGAAGTTTCCAATGCCATTTACAAACAGGTTGAAAAGGAGAGGCGCACAGTGTGAACCCTGAGGAACACCTGATGAAACCTCAATTTCGTAGGATAAATTATTGTTGATTTTCACTGTTTGTTTTCGATCTGTCAGGAAGCTTTCCAGCTACAAGAGCAACCGACATCAACTAATCATATACTAGGCTGTCAAACATTTTGGGAATTGCTGATTGATTACAAACACTCCCATAATTTGCTACATTGGACATATCACAAGATTTGAAAATTGGTATAATGTTACTCTTCTTCCACAAGCAAGGGAATACTCCTGATTTCAATGAGAGATTGAATAATTTGCATAATGGGGGCGTTAGGGTACATATGCACCGTTTCAATATAATATTTGGTATGCCATCAGGACCAAAGCACAATTTTTGCGGCAAGCTAACTATTTTATTGTACACATTTTGAAGCGTAAATGAAGGACTGGATACTGAGATGTTGCTGCATGACACCATTCTCGGAGCTTCATTTTGTGAATTGACATAGACTGTTGCAATCATTAATGTACTTCCCGAACTATTTGGGATTAGTGGTAAGATTTCTATCAGAGCTTCTTATGTAATCTGGGTAACGTTGTTTAGAAAGAAGTTTGCATCTTGTTCTGAGGGTAGAGAATGTAAGATAGTCATTTTCGTTACCTGAGGTTATAAAATATTTGTGAGCTGTTTTTTTTGCTATGACTGAATTTCTCAGTTCACTAGTGTACCATTTTGGCAAGTTAGAGGACTAACATATTTTCAATGGAACAAACAAAGCCACTCCTGAGTAGACTATATCGTAGAACTGTTCTGTGATTTTGTTTATACCAGTAACATCAAAAATTATGGACCACTCCACTGAAGCCAGAGAATCATTCAATCCAATATAGTTCGCAAATATCGCAATAATATTCTTCATATTTAAGTGTTTAGTGATACTAAACTTGATACTTTCTTTCAATAGACAATGAAACATCGATACCATTCAGATGTGTAAAAATCAGATCTAAATAGACGTTTCTCGAATTTGGTATGTTATTCATCTGAAAAAGGTGACAAAAAATTTTTGCGCTATTTACGTTATACTTTGGTATAACAATAATGATTCACTGATAATAAATATTGCAAATGACTTAGAAAAAGCGAAACAATGGTGTGGTGCAAATGAATTGTCTTTTGATATATCAAAAGCAAATATTATTCCTTTCGAATGTAAATCACATAAAATAGCTCTTGATGAGCAACTCATTGACTAAAACAAGGCCTAACCCAATCTTACCTAACATAACCATACCTAACCTAACCCAACCATACCTCCTCGTGTATGACCTCGGCTTCAGACCATTTGATGCTGTGATGGTTTGTTCAAACATGCTCCGCTATTCCTGATTTCGTTGTTTCTCCTCGTTGTGTGTTTTTCTTGTGTTCGCTCAATCTCACTTCCTGTGGTCTTATGGTTTCTCCGATGTAGAATTTGCCGCACTCGCATGATATCCGGTAAACGCAGTTGTTGGTGTCGATGTTTTTATTTGGTGGTCGAATTTTTGTGGGCTGGCTGCGAATTGTTGTTCCCTGGTGGGAAACAGACTTAGACGTTGATCCACTAGCTTCTTCTGGAGATCCTGTTGTTCAGCTCCTTGTCGAGTTTTTGTTTTGTGTTGCAGAGATTGATTGCTCGATCAATCAGAGACTTGAAGATTTTCCGCTTCGTAAAGTGATGGTGATTGGATTCCTCTTTCAGGTATTGTCCATTATGCGTTGGTTTCCTGTAGACTGATGTTTCCCATATATTTCTGGTCTTCTTCACCTCCACGTCGAGAAACGGCAGTTTGCTCTGAGTTTATTTTTCCATTGTGAACTTGATGGTGGGCCTCACGTTGTTCAGATATTCTAGTAAGGCGTCCAATTCTGCTTCCCCTGGTTCCATACTATGAACATGTCTTTTATATTCAGTTTCATCACCTCAGCACTTTCCCAATTCGCAAATTTCTGTCTTCCACAAGGCTATCGGTATTCTTTTCTCTTCGAAAATGTTTCTGAATGTGAAGTATGTAAGCCTCATGAAAATCCTCTTTTGGCAAGGAGTTGCAAAGCTCAGCTATTCTATTGAAGAAAGATCCCTGAGCAAGAGAGGTTCGACGGGTCTCCAAATTCACAACAAAGGGATGGGAATTCTGTACTCGTCGAGTCATCCGTGTAGATATTGCCAAAGAGAAAACGATTGATAACAATTCGGAAGAGCATCGACCGTGAAAGTATCAATATTGTCAATTTTTGTCCTTATCTTTATTTCAATATTACAGTCAACATAAATCTGCACCTATTTCACCCGTCAGAGAGGGAAACCATTGTTTATAGAGATAAAGTCGGTCAGTGACTGTGTAAAAAGGATTTGACACTTTTTTGTTGGATCATCTACAGCATAACATCTATATTTTTGTTCAATTGACACTATACGACAGAGATTTCTTCTCTGAAGGAAAGTTTGACTGATATGTTGGAAAAGAAAGATAATGAAACTACAAAGTAGAATTGACGACAGGAGTTCATTAAGGAAATTAAATTTCAGGCATTAAAATGATATTCAAATCATGAAAGATATAAGTCATTGACGAATAAATTCATTTCTTTATGAATTGATTGTCATCTTCTGGTATTATGTATAAATGATCAAGAAAATGTGTGACACAGGCTACGACGTCCGTAAGAAAAACGAAAGAACAGAGATCACTAGCGCCATCTACCCGTAGTATCCTTCCCTTCAAATGATATTTTCATATGGTTGGCTCACATTTATATAAATATAGTAAGGCCATTGTTTATAGAGATATAGTTACTCAATGTCTGTCTAAAAAGGATTTCAAGCGTTTTTGATACCCCATCCACAGAATAATGTCGATATTTTCGTTTACCTGACAATGTACAACAAAGTTTCCTTCTTTCAAGGGAAAAGTAGGTAAAAATTATATAATAGGCTTCAATATAGAGTTGACTAAAAATTTATGAAGCAAATCCAAGATGAATAAGAACCCTGGTGCGTGGATCGATATGCTTTTGTTTAGCCAATTCCTCTCGACCTGAGAAATCGAAGAGTAAACTTACATTTTTTGACGGTAGGTGGTGATACAAATGCGATTTTCTAAGGGTACATTTTCATTGAGGCGGCAGCTTACGAGTGATTTTAGATACCGGCGGTCTCATTTGATAAACTCTTGTGGGATCTTTCGTTCACCAATAAAATTATCAGTATACAAAATACGTAAGCTCAAGTTCGTCTCATAAAAAGCTATTAATTTTTTTGAAATGTTTGACAGTTTGATTCGAATTTGAATGCATTCGAAAGTTCCTAACTTTTCAATATGGTGTACCTAGTTCTTGTTTCTTTTCACGTTTTTCTTGTTTATATTCTCTTTAAGTGTTTATCGTTGCTGTTCTTGTATTTGTTTGATTTTATAGTGATAGTTAGATTTATTATGAACCGATTCAGAAAGCTCAAAATAAAACGCTCGTGTAACGTGTAGGTATTACTTATCCCTCATATCATCGGCTCGTAATCACATTAAAATTGCATTTTTTTGACACTATGAAGAAAAAAGTACTTACCTATCTTCGGTTCCTCAGAAAGTAGAAAGATAAGATATCAATACTTTCCAGTTTCACTCACAACTATTGTTTCGAAAAATTTGAAATCAAATCACAATCACTGAATTGAAAGCAAAAGGAACACCTAATAATAAGTCAAAATGTGATGACTACATAATTTTTATCATTTCGCGGGAGAGCAAGAAATTGCATGCAAAACATGAGACCATGAAATGAACATAACCTATAAATCTATAAATAATCGCATGGCCGTCGAGAAGACGGATATCATGGCATCACAGATCAAATCAAAATCACGTAATGTGCACCTCTGCTGGCAAACTCTTGAAGGCAGCTCTTCAGGTAAAATTGATCAAAATCAAGAAAGCGAGAAGTCGAGAAAATTTGCTTACAATCTTTTAGGTATTAGTCAACACACCAGGGTTTTTATTCATCTTGAGCAAATGAAAGCTTGGGCGTCAAAAACATGACTGATCTACGACATTGAGCAAAAATTCCATTTCTCTTTCTGAATTGATTCCTATCTTTTAGTATTATGTATGAGTAATCAAGAAACTGTGTAACCGTGAGAAACACGAAAGAAAAGACGCGACTTGGAAACGAAATCGCTAAGGCCATCTAGCGGAAGTATCCAACCTTCCAAATTATATTTCCATAAGCTTAACTAACTATATCTCCATAAACAATGCCTGTACGTTCAATGGGATGACGTTAATTGTATTTTCATATTTGTATCTAGACGATCCCCAATTTCCCGGTCGAAATAAACCCAATACCTAGTCCTGGCCCTCCGTAGTGACGCATCTCTGAGAACCCTAATCCCTGCAGGATCAGGTAGACGCCAGTGTAAACCAGCCATACTAGATTAATCAGTAATATAGCAGTTCTGACGATTGTTATTCCCAAATGTCGCGGAGAAACTACTCATGCAAACTTGATCATTATACACGGCAATCCAATCAGAACCGAGATAGCGGAGGATGTAGGACAGATTAGATTCTAGTTTCATAATGACAAACGTGACTAGAGTTGCGAGTTTGCCTGCAGCCTAGGATGCAGCCGAAAAATTGAAAACTTCGTTCTGTTAAGATAACTACGTCACGAGAGTAAAATAATCATGTTGAATCCAGAAAATTCTTGTCAATCAGAATAAATGATGTTGATGGGAAAATGCAGTCTCACAGAATGGATATTTGATTCCAGAGAATATTTCCTTCATATATAAAATGTCCCATAAGAGCAATGCAATTATCGAAAACTTACAGCGGTGATTGCATCGTATCAAGTCACCATAACAACACATTCGAAACCGTATCGCTAGACGTCAGTAAACAACACAAATGAATGTCAGAGGGCATGGCCCAGCTCTTCAGGTTGACTGACAGTCATTCGATATCTGAAGTCAAGCAACGCCGAGCGCGGTTAGTACTTGGATGGGTGACCATACAGGGAAATACCGTGTCGAAAGCCCGTACAGCTGCAGCGAAGTAGCATATCATAGCTCGCAGACAATATTTCAATGAGCACAAGATATATTGAGGATATGCCGTCCTTCGGAGGGGACGTTAAGCCGTCGGTCCCGAGTCCATGGATGTTGGGCTCGTTAAAGATCCCTACCTCTGGTTGGAATACCAGAGGGTTCGGCAAAATTTCCGGTTGGGGGAAGTGTGCTCACCGGCGTCGGTGATTGGCCTTGGTAGCGGAAATAGGCCGACGTTAAATGAAGAATTAAAAAAAAAATGAATGTCAGATAGACTTCAAAAATAGACAAACATTTCGCGTTTAGGTGAGTACTCCAAACAATCTATAGAGGAAAGTATTAATGAACAAAAAATAAAATTTCGTTGAGAATTTCTTCATTCGTAAAATATTTCAATGAATAACATTCGTGCATAAAAATGACCAGATAATTTTGCATTCAAGCGTGATATCTTATACAAATTGCATTCGGTTATTTTCATATTTTGGCGAAAGTGCCCGAGTCCGAAGGACTCTAGCAATTTTTAGATATCACGCTTTCTTGCAAAATTATCAGTAATTTTTATGCACTCGTGCAATTATAACCGATTATTTTTCTCACTTGTCAAAATGTGACGTTTTCGGCATTTCAACCAATAGTAGCGGGTTATTTTACGGTTATTTTAGCCAATCATTGGGTATTATACCGATAAAACTGCCTGGTCCTTTCGATTGTTTCGATAAAACGTTGTTTACCTCTTAACTGTCAAAACTATAAGGTTTACCGCGTCGATTCTATTGAACTGGCTCATATTTATATAAATTATCATGAATGAAGAGTTACCTTATTATTAATAGTCATTCACTTTTCACTTTTTCAGCATAATAATAACAACACATTTCAATGAACACTCAAACACGTAAATAGCTCATAACCTCAACTTCATGACAGATATAGCGAACGACCGATTCAAATATTCAAGGTTTCCTTAACTCAAATGAATATGGCGTATACAATTAGTTTTTATAAAATACAATTCATTTTTTGTTGTATGAGAAGAAACCGTTGCATGAAGATTTTGATACAACGACATAACGAATGATTTTATGTTCCTTCTGGCGCGATTTTCATTTCATGAGAAATTTTCAATTATCAACCTTGTACAATGAGAGGTGTGACGCCATTTCTTGGTATCGTCGTCATCATATTCACTGCGTAAGCATCATATCTCTTCTGGATCATAGAGGGCATACATCGTTGTTTGACATTTCAAATTTGTAATATTTTCACCTATTCTTTCCTTCTAATGTAAATGAAATACTGATCAATCAAATTGTTCTTCCTTCTATTTGTTCAAAAAATAATCTCTCTAAATACAACCCGTTCTTCAAATTTGATAAGATAAATTTTCATTTTCGAAACACTCAAACTTTTTTATTCTGAGACAAAAGCATTCACACAAACCGAATTAGATAAAATTACTCGTCCTACGGACTCGTGATTTTATCAATCGGTTTGTTTTCATACTTTTGTCAAATAAAAAAGTTTTTGTGGAAAATGAAAATTAATCGATTAAATTTGAAGGACTCGTGGTATTACATTTGATAATTAATATGGAATGTTCAGTTTTGGGCCTATGAAGGTACGTTCAGAATTATGTTTTATATACAAAAATATCACAAATTCCTGTACGATTTACACTGACAATGGGTTTACGAAAGCGCAACACGTGTTTCGCTTCATAATAGCTTCCTCAAGCAGAATGGAATGAATTCAATTCAATGTTCAATTTTGTGAATTGCCAAATTTGACAGATTTTGACAGCATACTAAAAAAACGAGGTTCATCATCCGTAGCACAAGAGTATGCGATTCTATTTGTTTTACGAGCTCAGTAACATTGATTCCGAAACTTTGTTGAAAATATCACTTTTAATATCACAAGAACTTGAATTATGTCCGGAAATTTTCTAGAGGGCTAGAATATTTTGAAATAAAAATATTCGTATCTGAAAAAAATTTCCCGGAATAATTTTAGCTTCCGCGGTATTTGGTAATAGTATATTATGCAACGATCGTGTAATGATGGTTATTAATATATGAGCATAAACCGGGATACGAAACGAGCCGAAGGTGAGTTTCGTATGGTTTATGCGAGTGTATTAATAACCATTACATGAGAGTTGCATACGCTATTTTATCTACACCCAATAAATAATGAAGAATTAAAAATATTATAATATTAGGTATTTATATTGAACACAATAATAGTGGGTAATCAATCGTATTTCTTTGAAAAATTCTACAGAATTATAGTTAATGACATAACCACCGAAAATACAAAAATGGGAAGAAAAAAAAAAGTCCTTGCTGAGGTCTGGATTTGAACCCGGGACGTTTGTGATCACAGACCGCGTCGCTGACCATTCGGCCATGAAAGCACATTTGACTTGAACGAAAATAACAACATATGTGTTGCATTTGTCAAATGAATAATATTATCCTTTCGATTGTATTTTTTTCTTGTCTAAGACATCTGTGGAGGAGTCGCTGGTAATTCTTCTATATCACTGCTATAAGACATTTTCATTCGATTATCGAAAATTGACTGAATTCTTCAAAAATTCAATACCTACTGATTTTGACTTGACAAATGTCAAAATGCAAAGCTTGCACATCATGCTTGATTGAAAAATAATGGGTTTCTATTGGTTGAAAATCTGTATCGTAATGAAAATCTGTATCGTAATGGATTTCATTATAAAACGGGTGGTGGGCATATAAGTGTATTATTAGAGTACGGGTGTAGATAAAAGAGTTTCACTCCATAATTCGCAAGAAAATTCAACCTATCCGGTTCTGCCAGAAAGCTCAATAATTACTAGTTTAAAAATCATATAGGTATATCCACCATATGAAAAATTACCTACTTCAGTTAAACCAAATATTAAAACTCAGATGGGTACTAGCCCAGTCTATCGCCCTTTCGTAATTTTAATAAACTCAAAGTGGTAGAAATATATTATTACAAATAATATGAAGCAAATTTTCGAAAAAATCCTAAGTAGGTATATTAATCATATTTCGTTAAATATAAAAAATACCAACTTTAGTTAAACCAAATGTCAAAACTCAGATGGGTACTACTAGAGTCTATCGCCCTTTCATAATTCCAGGTCACTAAAGTTGGTTTAAATGTATTTTGCATTATTCAGAAATATATCTACATTATTTAAGAGTTGTGGATCATGTTTATTTTCTGAACTTTCAAAAAACCTCCACTTAAATATAATGTCTCGTTCGTGCAAAATATACGAGTTTATAATTCAGTACAGAAAATCCATAGTAACCCACTGGTCGGTAATTTCGTGTATTGGTATAGGTACGTGGACAACATTTCAACTTGTTTCACAGAAACGAAGAGGCAACTAGATAAGTTCTTCGATTTCATCAATTCCATTCACCCTTCCATTAAATTCACCATAGAGATGGAAGAAAATAATGCCATCAATTTTCTAGATTTGGCTATAGCAAAAGTTCGGGATAAACATCGTTTTTCAATTTTTAGAAAACCGTCACAAACATATGCGGTTATTGTCCCTATAATACAATAATTAATATATTCTCGAAAATTTTCGAAAAAATTATATCTGGTAGAACATTGTGGTGGGTTTATTTTTCGATCTGAGTAGAGCCTTCGACACCTTGAATATAAAATTCGTATCAGATAAGTTATTTAAGATTGGTATTCGAGAAAACATAAATCAGCTGATAGTGTCTTTCCTAACAGATAGATGTTTCCAGGTGAAACAGAACGAAATAATGTCAGATAAATTCCTTGTAACAACTGGGACACCTCAAGGCAGTATTCTCGGTCCACTAATTTTTCTATTGTATGTCAATGATCTACCTAATAATATAAGTAATGGTGCGGTATACCTTTACGCAGACGACACTTCCATTATTCTTTCGAGTAAAACAGCGGAAGAAATGCATAACCTTGTTAACTCAGTCCTACACGAATTTGATGAGTGGTGTTACAGGAATAGACTTATAGTTAACCCAAGGAAGACTGTCTGTATGGAATTTGCAAATTCATCCCGAAGCCTATATGATTTCAATTTTGCTTTTCGGAATGAATTCCTGACATCAACAAGCTCAACAAAATTCTTAGGAACAATGATTGATTCACATTTCACTTGGCGAGAACATATAGAGTTCACATCCAGGAAATTGAATCAATCGTATTATCTCATAAAATCCCTTAAGAATGAATTAGATACTAAGGCACTGATATCAGTTTATTATGCCAAGTTCCACTCCATCATTCACAACAACATTGCTGTCTGGGGTTTGTCGACTGAAGTGGACAGGATTTTCATAAAACAGAAATCATTATTGAGGCTAATTTTCAATCTCGACTACAAAACGTCATGTAAAGAGGTTTTTCGTAAAAATAAAATACTAACTGTTGCCTGTATGTTCATTGTGAAAGCATTGACATATGTCAATGAAAATAAAAGGAAACTGGAGTCGAGATCGGAAGTCCATAATCATTATACTAGGAATAACCATATGCTCATCACCCAAAAACACCATCACACAAAATATGAAAAGTCTCCTATGTTTGCTGGTATCCGCCTCTTCAATATACTGCCTTGCGATATGAAGACACTTTCACCTCAAGTTTTCAAGGAGCAGTTAAAATTGTTCCTATCAGAAAAATTTTTCTACACAGTAGATGAATTTATACTCGAAGTTGGTAATTCCAGATCACTTTCTTTGCGAGTTTCTTTGTGACGTATATATCGTTGTATGTTATTTATTTATTCTATTTTTACTTATATTTTAATATGTATGCGTTCGTTTCACAATGTGTGTCATGTATTTTTTTTTTCAAAATGACTCATTCTATAAGCTAATACTTCTGTATTATTCCTAAGATATTTGACGTGTCCCATCTACACAATGTAGCACAAAGGACTAATAAATCTATCTATCTACCTATATTGTACTTTACAATTCATTTACCCATCCTCACCAACAGCGGCAGCATTTAACAGTATTGTTACGTCCTAGCGCCGGCCCTGACCATATTGTAAACGCAAGGCGAAGGATCGCGTCGGCGTCGTAGCGAACGTCATTTTCCTGGAACCCGTAAGCCGCCTGGAGAATTCGAGACACGTCATCGGGGCTTCTCGCGAAGATTCTTCACAGGCGTACGCAGGGATATAAATACAGGACAGGCTTCACCGCGGGAGGGAATTTGTATTACAGGGAGTTAGTGATTCGGCAGTTTTATTCAGAGCTAAGTGACGAGACTTTAGTAGAGCTAAGTGGAAAGAGTTTTGTTATTGCTAAGTGCGAAGGTGTAGAATTGTTAGTACAAAGAGTTTTAGTAGCGAGCATTGGAAAGTTATCGGAGCGATATAAGTGATTGTGTTG
This sequence comes from Zygogramma bicolorata, assembly GCA_032362365.1. Classification (NCBI taxonomy): domain Eukaryota; kingdom Metazoa; phylum Arthropoda; class Insecta; order Coleoptera; family Chrysomelidae; genus Zygogramma; species Zygogramma bicolorata. Next base: position 205,552 of record JAVJAQ010003989.1, read on the forward strand.
TATTGTATTGTGATAGAGAGTTTTAAAAAAAGCAGTTTAGTGTTGTTTGGAGTTTCAATCATCGAACCCAAGGATATATCGTAACAGTATGATTCACAGACTGGTTAATAGTTCCCTATCAGATACATATTTCGAAAAAGAACTGAATATTATAAAACGAATTGCTATTAACAACGGTTGTAATAGTAATTTAGTCTACACTTTATGGTCCAAAAAGCTGTATAGTCAAGTCCTGAGAGAAAACTACCCAGTTACAACAAATTATGATAAGAATTACAGAACTATGAAGCTCAACCTAGTAAGAGAATTTCTAATTGCTTGAAACAGAAAGATTCGATGGTTACATATAAAACAAAGAATAATTTGAGCTCTTATATCAAGAACAACAAAGTTATAAGTTCAGTATCAGATAGATCAGGAGTTACTAGCTTAATTTGTGGTTCATGTCCTATGTTTTATGTCGGTCAAACAGGAAGAACATTTGATACAGGCATAAAAGAACACAGAAGTAGTTTCCAAAATGGTAAGATAAATTCAACGCATGCATCTCACCTCATTACAGAGGGACATGAGTTCAACCACGAATTTGAAATCCTCCAATTCCAAGGAAAGGGTTTGAAACTCAATCTCTTGAATAGTTTGGAAATTAATAAGTGTAAACATTCACAGTTCCTGATGAATGATCAGACGTAGTTGAATAATTCGCCCCTGTTGAATATGTTCTTTCTAGGAAATTGTGCTAACAGGAATGTCACGTCGGACCATTAATCTTATTAATTAGTTGTCGGACTATATTCTTATTGACCGTCTGATATAATGTTGGATGAATTCGAAATGTAACAGGGTTGAGATTAGTTTAAAATTCCTGCTTGCGGAAGCTATTGTATAGCGAAACACGTGTCGCGGTTTAGTAAACCCTAATGTGTTGAAATCTTACAGGCAACTGTATATTATTTGTTTAATATGGATTCTCATCAAGTAACGGCCACTCCCATTTAGTTTCTGAAAGTTTTCAGTTTGGTGTTGGGGTTACTGATCTCCATTAAAAGTGTTTCACATCGAAATTGTTTTCAATCGGAACATCGAATAAATGCATTCTGAAGCAAATGTAAATTTTTGGGACCTACATGAAAACCCGGCTTTCCAGCATACTACTGACATCCGCACGGCATCGGAAATTTATTGGAAAATGGGACGAAATGGGAAACATGTAGATGCTCCCGTCGATTATGTATATCAGTCACATTTATATGAAATTCCATATTTTATACGCTGGCTGCTATCATGCTACTATGCAAATCGCATCGAAATTGAATTCATGGGAACCTCAACAAGTGTGCTTCTGTTCGAAGGCATGGATTGCGACATGACAGCTCGAATTATTCATCCTTATTTTTGGCATGATGCAAATTTGAATTCAACCCAGTGTGGGATGTATAACACCGCAGGCATTTATCGTTTTAGGTCGTCGATAAAAACGTTCCGATATTTTCATGGAGTTTTATCGAAAGTAGTACCACAAGAACACATAATTTTATATTGTTCAAATGTTTTTTGAGAAGGTTGAAATGTCCTGCAATACATTTTTTGGAAATGAAAGGTATAAAGCTTCAAATTCTTATGATAGGGGGCATTTGGTAAAAAGGCATGCCCACAGCAGATTGCACCGACATTTTCTTAGGAGACCATTAACAAAGGTACTCTTCAAGATAGGTGAGGGTTCATTATTGGGTGTGATGTGTGATAATCTCTCAAACTATAGTGCAATCGCTGCAGTGCGTTAAATGACCTTTTTCTACGGATGCTATACCATGTGCCACTTCTCTCATCGCTTTCATACATTCAAAATGGAAGATTTCTCACGCAGTGAGAAATACCCGCCATTACAGTGAGAAATAATTTCTCACTATTATCACGATAACCCAAGTCAGTCAAGAATTGTTACATGTCAGATTGATATGACACGTTCTCCATGTTGACAACGCTACGCCGACGATTCGCGTGCAATATCCAAGTAGCCCATTGTTGGCGTTTCCATTACAACAAAACCGAAGCACTGCATAATTATTTCTGTTTACTTACCCAACGAAATTAGTTTTATTGTTGATTATTATAGTACAAACAGTTCAGATTTATTAAATATTGAATAAAATGGAATACGAAGATTTAGAGTTGGAAAATACACACCCAGAAATTGTTCAGAAAGCAATAGATGTTTGCAATTATTGGCTACCAAGCACATCAAGAGAAAGATATGAAATCGCTTACAGATCTTTATGGACTGGAAAATGAGAGCCAAGGTCAATTCTTGTTCGGAAAATACCTTGTTAGTTTATTTTGAAGAATTGTCAAGGATGAAATCATCAACATTATGGTCCTAGTACTAGATGCTGAGGAGTACCTCAATTATTAAAAACTGTGTTGATATATCAAAATACGTGAAACTACGTGAATTTTCGAAACGAAAATCTGAAAAATATGCTCCAAAACAGTTAAATTAACTTCTGAACAATTTTCAAAGATGCATCTGATGAAAAGTTTTTGCTGATAAAGATATGAATTGAAATTTTTCAAATTTTTATCGAAAAATTAATGTTTGGTTTTGATTTCAAGCTGCTTCAGCTATTGGCCTTCCAGGAGCATGCCGTTGTGATGAATTTCGAAAATTAAAAATTGTTATGAAAGATTCTAATTCGCCCCTTCTGATAAAATTACCTGATACTAAAGCCAAGATTTCTAAAAATTTCACAGTCACAGGAGAATTCTACCAAATTTACAAAAAATATGTGAAGCTTCAACCATGCACAAATGAAACACGTTTTTTTGAATCACAAAAATAGCAAATGTCCGAAACAGCCTGTGGGGATGAATAAATTTGGCACCATGGCGAAAGAAATAGCAAAATTTTTGCAATCACCGAACCCTGAATTATATACTGGCCACTGTTTCCGAAGGTTATCTACGACTATTTTAGTTGATGCAGGGGTAGATCTTTCAACCTTAAAACGCCATGGGGGTTGGAAATCCAGCAATGTTGCTGAATCTTATATCGACGACTCCATAGCTAACAAAATGAAAATTTCAAAAAGGATAGTAGAATCCATTCAGCCTCCAGCGCCATTAGAATCTGAACACAACAATGCTGTGGAAGCTCAGTACGTTTCCCCATCAACTTCTACTTCGACCGCAGCTAATATTTCAATTACCTATAACATGTTGAAATAAAACAACCTACCAGGAATTACATCAAATATTTTTTCTAATATAATATAATATAATTACTATTTGAAATGATATATAAAAATGAGTTAATGACATACAAGTATTATTATATATCTATTTCAATTCTCAATTCTTGAAAACTACGCAACCGTAGAAAAAGTACAGTGTACAATGCGTAAGAAAATCTCTCACTCTCTTGATTTGCGGCACTCGTCTTCGGCTCGTGCCAACAACTTCTGCGCTCGTGAGAAATGTGTCGTTTTTCTCACTTGTACAATATACTATTAATGGGCTATCAGCTCGATACTTTCATAAGGAAAAGTCGATGCAATCGGCTGTCAGTGATCTAGGTCTCATACATTTTTCAATAAAGCAAAACCATGGCCTATTTTTCGGCTACAGTTTCCATGATAATTGTGCTTTTGATAGATATTATTTTCATGAAGATACAGAAGTCACATGAGAAAAAAATGTTTGATGAAAAAGAAGCAAGTCTCTCGTTTTAGGGACCTTGTAGGATAAAATGAAATAGTCAAGCTTGTATAGGTGCCATAACGATTAGCCCCCAACAAATAGAACACAACATGGTAAATGAGGAAGAAATATTATTATTCCTGACAATATAAAAAACTACGTAGTACACTTCAAAGCTTTACTGGCTTAGTGATGACAATAAACTATTGTTACGATATCTCGTTGGGTTCGTCGATTAAAACACCAAACAACACTAAACTTCTGTTATTAAAACCCGCTGTCACAATACAATACAACACAATCACTTAAATCGCTCTGATAACTTCCCAAAGCTCGGCACTAAACTCTCTGTACTAAAAATTCTCTACCTTCGCACTAAGCAATAACAAAACTCTTTCCACTTAGCTCTACTAAACTCTCGTCACTTAGCTCTGAATACAAATTATCTCTCTAACTAACTCTCCGTAATACAAATTCTTCCCGCAGCGAAACCTGTCGCTTATATATATCTGCGTGCCAATCGAGAATTGTCGAGAGAAGCCCCGATGACGCGTCTCGAATTCTCCAGGCGGCTTACGCCGGGTTCCAGGAAAATGACGTTCGTTACGACGCGATCCCTTGCCTTGCGTTTACGATATAGTCAGGGCCGGCACTAGGAGAGCGCTAGGTGAAATGTAACATTATCCCCCTCTCAATTTTGATCGTACCGATCAAACAATATCTCTTCATTCCCATTGTAACATTTTAGCCTCTCTAGGTGTACGACTTTCATTTTTGTTCTAGGCCTACGTTGAACCCTGTACACTAAATCATTTATCCTGCGACGAGGGTTGTACAGCCACACCAGATCTTCTTCTTGACATCCGCCAGTATTTGCCTTCCGATAGCGCCGCGCATTCCTCCTGTCAATGCGCTCTAGCATCTCTTGTCGCTTAGGGAATGGAACTCTTCTTGATGGTTGTTGAATCAAGTGGATTTGGCCACTGATAAATTCTTGTTTGACCAAGTCAGCCCTTCCAGTTGTTTTCATCTCGGAGATGTCACTTGTACCTCCAACGCGACACCTGGCGACTCTTACAAGGATGGCTTTTTCTGTCTTCACCTGGACTTGTCCGGAATCCGATGGCTGGACGCTGCATTCAGGGACATTATTCTCTGTGACACGAGCTACTTCCTTCGACAGTGCAGGGATTCTCGCAGTTTTCAATAATCGCAGTTTGGCAGGTTTCGTCCTTTCCGTTGGAGTTGTAAGAACAAATTCTTCTTCTCCGAACCTTATGATCTTTTGCTCATTGTCGAATGAAAATCCTTAGTCACTGATCAAGTCCATTCCGAGTATGACTTCTTCTTTTATATCTGCGACGTAAACTGTACCTGTGATAGTGAGTCGCCCAAGAATCAACGTAATTTCAGCCTCTCCTCGAATAGGTGCGTTTTCACCAGTGACTGTCCGAAGCACGACGTTGGAAGAAATAGGCTTCACGCTTCCGGGCCGAAGAATGTCGCTGCGTACCAAGGAAACTGCAGCACCGGTGTCTATGGTGCATATAACGTCGATTTTATTCAATTTTCCTGGAATGGTAAGGCTCTCAGATGTTCTTTTTAGCCTGTTAACACAGATGACCCTCGGTGACCTTGACCTCGCAGGTGATTGCGAACTTAGCGGCGTCCTGGCAGGTGAGTTGTATTTTGGTGGCATTCTCACCTTGCAATCTTTCTTGAAATGCCCTGATCTTCCACATCTGTAACATTTCCTCTGTGGCATTCTCTCCCTGCAGTCTTTTATAAAATGTCCCGGCCTTCTACATCTATAGCAGATCCTCTGCGATATTTTCACCCAACAGTCTTTGATGAGATGTCCTGGTTTTCCACATCTGTAGCATGTTCTTCTCTTCTGGGTGCTCATTCCACTTATCAACGATTTGATCTCCTCCAGAAATTTCTCAAATGAACCACTCGTAGCGCCAGATCTATGTTCGGGATCGTCAATTGTTACCGCTCGAACTTTCGGCCTCGAGGTGTTGAAGGCCGCCTCCACTTCTAGCGAACGTACCAAGGCATCGCTACTCCTTTTGAAACTTGTAAGTCGCAGAGTTCTTTGGATTTCTGGGTTTCTAAGTCCGTCAATAAATATCTACACAGCCAACTGCTCCTTGAAATCTCCGGGCGCATCTGGGTACGCCAGCTGGATTAGGCGTCGAACATCTGCCTAAAATTCCTGCAGACTCTCACCTGATTTTGTGTGCGAGTCTTCATTTGGGCCCGGTACAGCTGTTCTCGGTGTTGATCGCCATACCTCAACTCTAGTGCAGAAATCAGGTCGTCATATTGCTTCTGCTGTTCTATGGGTATCGTTTGTAATATACCCAAAGCTGGTCCTCTCAAAGCTACTATTAGTGCCGCAGCTTTTTTTTCGTCGCCCCATCCATTAGTTTCTGCCGCAACCTCAAATTGTCGACGATACATGGACCAAGACGACTGTCCATCAAAAGTCGGCGGTTTTACGGAAATCCCTGATGTGGCAACCCTGTCTTGGCGATCTTGGTTCCTGAGAAGGGCTATCTGCTTTTCGACTCTCTTTTCCAGTCCTTTCATCTCCTCTCGCACTGTTTCCACTTTCTTATTGACGTCATCGTCGATTTTCTTGACGTCTCCCTTTAGTTCTTCCTTTAGGTCTTCTTTTAGTTCTTCCAGATCTACTCTTAGTTCTCCTTTCAGTTCTTCCATTTGTACTTTTGTTTTATGTAAAACATTCTCGAATAACTTGTCTTGATGTTCTCGAACGTTCTTGAAGTCCGCTTTCCATTGTTTTTCTATTAGAACTAATTCATTCTTTTGTTCTTCTCTCACCTTCTTCTGTTCTTCTAGAATTTTCTGGATTGCTTTTTCTCGTTCAATTTTTTCACGTTCTCGTTCTATTTTTTCACATTCTCGTTCTTTTCTCTGTTCTTCGAGAATTTTCTGGAGTGTTTCTTCCCGTTTTTTCTTTTCATTTTCTCGTTCTAATTGTCGTTCTTTCTTTTCATTTTCTCGTTCTGATTGTCGTTCTTTCTTTTCATTTTCGAGAATTTTCCTGAGCGATTCTTCTCGTTCTTGTTTTTCCTCCTGCCGTCGCTTTTCCGCCAATTCTTTTTCCTCCAGCCGTCGCTTTCCATCTTCCTGTCGTCGCTTTTCCTCTGATTCTTTCTCCTCCAGCCGACGCTTTTCATCTTCCTGTCGTCGTCTTTCCCAATCCGCAAATTGATTTTGCATAAATTTCAACATATCCTCCATCGTATCGCAAGATGTACTTCTCGTATTAACCATAAATTGTTTTTATTTACCAGCAAAAATTCCACTTCCGACACCACTGTTACGATATCTCCTTGGGTTCGTCGATTAAAACACCAAACAACACTAAACTTCTTTTATTGAAACTCGCTATCACAATACAATACAACACAATCACTTGAATCGCTCTGATAACTTTCCAATGCTCGGCACTAAACTCTCTGTACTAAAAATTATCCACCTTCGCACTGAGCAATAACAAAACTCTTTCCACTTAGCTCTACTAAACTCTCGTCACTTAGCTCTGAATACAAATTATCTCTCTAACTAACTCTCCGTAATACAAATTCTTCCCGCAGCGAAACCTGTCGCGTATATATATCTGCGTGCCAATCGAGAATCGTCGAGAGAAGCCCCGATGACGCGTCTCGAATTCTCCAGGCGGCTTACGCCGGGTTCCAGGAAAATGACGTTCGTTACGACGCGATTCCTCGCCTTGCGTTTACGATATGGTCAGGGCCGGCACTAGGAGAGCGCTAGGTGAAATGTAACACTATTTTACATCTGTCGACCACACAGCCATCACTGGGAGAGGAGAGCTTCACAAATGAATTATTAAATGAATTATTAAAATATAACCTCAATGAACATTGTTTTGAGGTTATGAGAGGAATTGGTTTTTCTATTTCATCCAACAGAACCCATTTGGAATTTGAGCCCGTTACACAATCTACTTCCGTTCTCAAAACTTCATTAATGCAGCAACTTTTCTGGCGATGATAGAACTTTGCCTTTTTATACTTGTATAAACTGAACATTGATTTTCTCCTTTTGCAGCCCTTTATCGATCCTAAAAACTATGAAAAAAAAATTCATCCTCCACAAAAAATTACCAGCCACGCTCCTTCCTCCCTTACCTCCGTGAGATTGACACAAAACCCAATACACTTTCAAAACGTGAACTCCCTTCAACGTGTCTATTATTACATACGGTTCATTTTCCACCGAAAACGGATCATCAACTCTAATCGGCAGATTATAAACCGAGCCGTATTTTGCTGTATCCGAATTGAATTCGGTTTTGATTTAGTCATAAATTACTCCGAAATCCATATTCAGATTGGAATTTACGCCACAAATTATGCAGTAGATACTGATGCTGAACAAATCGAATGGTGACACCTCTGACCCGAAACACGTTCAGTACGGTCTGCTGGCTCGAAAAAAATTCGGTATTTGTATAATCTCTGAAGATATACTGGCATCACGTTTTCTGCTCTAGTATCGAAACACCCCATTTTCAACATGTTTGTTGACAAATACTATAAAAAAATGAAGATTTGTGCAAATATGCATCTGAACAGTTAGGGCCCTTATTTTAGCTTCTGTAGACGGGTTAATTTTGAAAAATCAAGAATTTTTACAAACCTTCTTTGTTAATAGGTACGCGTATATCATTCATTTAAATATGGAAGCTGATCCATGGAAAAATTATTTCCTTCCTAGTTTTCCACTAGGCAAAGTTGGAACCATATCTTGAATAGCTACGTCCAAACTCATTAAAAAATCGAGATTCTCCCATATTTATAAACTGCAAATACTTACTGCGTTTCTACGTAGTATAAGTATTGTTAAGCTTAACACCTATATCCAGTACTGCAGTATTTGTATGCTTCTTGGTGGCTAGTGAGCTTTGTTATTTTCAATCATTTGAGGAATAGCACTGACAGTATACATATTTAACTTCGAATCTGCTGCAACACGATAAAATTGCATACTGTAGATCAGGGGTTCCCAACCTTTTCTTAGTCCGGGACCACTTTTATATTATTCTTGTTAGCAGGGACCACTATGAAAGACTCACATAGTGGTACATATATACGTACATGGTAGGTCTAATTAAGATAACCTGTAATAATCAAACCGTAACTTCAATTAGCAACTCAATAGGATATTACAAAAAAAAATAATAATATTCCTAGGATAAACTTCTGTGATTTTGTATTAATGTTATTTCTGAGTTTGTATCTTCTTCACGAGTTCGGCTCTCCTAGGACTAATTCTGCACACTCAAATCACACGCAAATCATCACTTACTTTCAAACGATTCTTCGCCTTGTTCTAAATTACCAATAAAGCAGAAAATCATTGTTCACATAAATAAGTTGTAGAAAAAAATCATAAAATAGCGCAAGGCGATTTCTCGAAGTTTAGTATTTGAAATTGCCTTTTTACACCAAAACGAGTCAAGTGAATTCAATTCAAAAGCATCCTTGCACTTTCTGTCATTTCGGAATTCAATGAGTTCTTCCTGGCTTCCTTCAGTAACTTTTCCAGCGTCTGTACTTCAAGGGTTACGAATCAGTTTTCGATCAACTTCAGTTAGGTATATTCTGGGAAGTGACGATTGAATTCATCAATTAACATTTGTAAATGAGTCCTGATGTTTTCTTGTATATTTTCTTTATTAGTGTCATACTATTTGTCTTCCACAAATGCTTTCCACGTCGCAAACGCAGAATAATTATATTCTTCACGTTCACGTAACAAATAAAAGCGCGAAGTTTATCTTCGAAAAGGAATATATTTGCGACATTTTCGAATTGTTCATTTGCGGACCCTTGCAGTTGTATATTCAATTTGAGTATGTGAAAATATCCACAGGATAAGCAAAATTCATTTGACATGCCAGATTAGTGAACTGTTTTAACAAATCATTCATTTTTTTTGTCAACCAGAAAAATATCAACCTCTGCTCTCAGTTCATATGATCTTCCCAAAATATTACCTTTCGATAGCCATCGAACTTCTGTGTGGAAGAGAAGTGATAAATGGTCAGAGTCCAATTCAGTGAATAATTTAAAAAAAAGGCGTGAATTTAGGGCGCTGCTTTTGATAGCATTTACAACTTTTTTGGCCATTTTCAGTGTATTATTAGGGCATTCAGGAAGAGTCTTAGAAGCTAACGCTTGGCGATGTAGGATACAGTGTGTTGTTATTACCTTATGATTTTTCTGTTTTACTAAGCCAGCTCGAAACGTGTTCCCAACATTGCCGGATCGCCATCAGTACAGAGGGCAACGAGTTCATCCCACATAAGATTATGTTTCTCAAAATATTCCGATATTGAGTTCATGACGTCGATATCTTTCGATGTTGTTTCCAGGTCCCGTGAAATCAATAATCCTTCTTCAATTATTTTGTCGTCTAAAAAGCGAACAAATACAAGTAGTTGACTACAATAATTTGAAATGTCAGTCGATTCGTCACACTGCAAAGCGAAAAATGGCGACTTTTTTATTCTTGAAACAAGTTGCTCCTCGATATCATTTGACATAAGTTCAATTCGAGCTTTTACCGTGTTATTGGACAGAGGTATATCTTGTATTTTTTTCTTGGCCTCTGATCCCAAAACTTCTTCAAAGGCTTTGATCTAATACGGTTTCACGAGTGTTTCTCCTACTGTGTGAGGTTTATGAGATTATGCTATTAATTTAGAAACCTCAAACAACGCTACCTATGATTTTTCCGATGTTACAAATCTGTACCACCAGACCCGGGTTTCATTTTTTTAAGTTCTCTTATTTTCCTTAAAAGAATCCTGGCGGACGGTCAGACAAATTTGAATGCACCGATAACTATTGTCGTATTTTCTCTTAGGTGCCATGTTCTGAAAATAAAATACTAAAAAATGAAACCGAATACAAACCAAGAAAATGAATTCGGGTATTTCAATATGATCGTGTAAACTAGAATCAATTGAAATGATACTGTGTATTTTTGGAATGATATCCAAAATAGTTTTAGTTTGCGAACAATATACTACTTTGCTATAGGTACGATCCCGCCAAAAGACAAACAGAAATAGACGCATTGAAAATGTTTGGCCAGAAAACGATCATTTTAAAAACTTATGAAAGGGGTTTATCGAAACAAAATGTTCACCTACCTATTACATCATTTAGGAACAAATTCAAGAAATGAAGTTGAGAACAACGGTAAGTATTGAATGATTCACTTTCTCGCACAGTCAGTAATACTAAATACTATTACTGACACAAACATAACGAATGAATGACAGCGCGAAGCGTTGGTAATTCCTTACACACGCACAATACACGCTCAATTGTACGCAGACTGCAGCCTTTGGTTGTATCATATGCCCCCACCACCTGCGCTCTTCCAAGCCGAACGTGGAGCGATCCGTGATTTGTCGAACTGCTTGGCGACCAACCAACCAACCATTCGCGGACCATATTTTGACTTCTGCGGACCACTGGTGGTCCACGGACCACTGGTTGGGAACCACTGTGTATATTATAAATATATTATACTATTTTTTATTCATTTTGGCTCTCTAACAGCCGTTAACGAAAGCGAAGGGACATTATCATCCCACTCTATTTCGAAAAAACTAATTGAAAATGTCACCAACTTTTGGCAGCGACAGTTTATATTTTGATATTTTCATGAAGAGCCTCAGACTGTTACTTTCTATAGAAGCATCGAAGTACACAGTTTTCGATCGTCATTTTTCAGTATAGCTACTTTTCTTCGGGCTTGAAGGCCGTCGTTCTTTGGAATTTCTTCCTAACGTTCCGCTAGCGCGAGTGGCCAGCTTCTTCAGAGGCTAACTCATTTCCGATGACTAAACGTTTCGATTTTTTGAGGCATATTTATATTGATGCAAGTAGTCTGGAGTGTTAATTGCTTCTGTCGGGTTAGGAGAATAATCATCATTTTTAGTTGCCGCACTACCTGCCGTGATTTCATTAGTTATTCTTGATTTCCTCAGAATGGGATTCCAGATTCTGTTTAGACTCAACGCTTCTTCCTTTCTAAGCCCAGTGTTAGCCAACTTCTTCATGGAACGTTTTGAAGAGAAGGCAATCGACGCCTTTGTTTTGAAGCCGACCTTGTGGCTACGTTACGTGGATGACACCTTCGTCGTCTGTTAACATGGAAGGGGCGCTCTGAACCTTTTTCTGGACCACCTGAACGCTCAACACCCCAGCATCAAATTTACCATGGAAACCGAACAGAACCAGCAGATAGCATTCTTAGAAGTTCTGATTGAACGATGTGGTGCTAGACTAACCCACAAAGTATACCGAAAACCCACGCCCACGGATAAGTACCTGCACGCACTATCGAACCACATTCCCAGTCAAAAGAGAGGAGTCATATCTACCCTAACTGAACGTACTCGAAGAATTTGTGAGCCAGAGCATCTAGAGCAGGAACTGGAACATCTTCAAGTGACCTTGAGGTCAAATGGATACAGTGTATCTGAGATCAACAGGGCCATGAAACTGATGAGTCCCACGGTTCATAACAGGGAGGACTCTCAGGTAGTTGCGAATGCCTATCTGCCATATATCCCGAGGGTCACTGACAGAATTTGGAAACTCTTGGGGAAATATAACACAAAAACGGTTTTCAAGCCGACCAAGAAGATCCAACAAAGCCTCAGGTCGGCTAAAGACAACAGCGACCCACTGTCAGCAGCAGGAGTTTATCGCATACCGTGCACCTGTGGGAAGGTTCACATCGGTACCACGAAAAGATCCATGGGTACAAGACTCAAAGAGCATCAAAGGAACTGCAGGCTGGGGCAAACCGACAAAACGGCGGTGGCAGAACACGAACTGAGTGAGGGTGACCACAGGATTCTGTTCGAAAATGCGAAACTGATTGCCCCCAACCAGGGTCACCATAGCCGACTGATAAGGGAGGCGATAGAGATCCAAAAACATACGGACAATTAAAACAGAAAAAAAGAAGCGTTGAGTCTGAACAGAATTTGGAATCCCATTCTGAGGAAATCAAGAATAACTAATGAAATCACGACAAGTAGTGCGGCAACTAATAATGATGATTATTCCACGAACCCGACAGAAGCAATTAACACTCCAGACTACCTGCATCAATAAAAATACGCCTTAAGAAATCGAAACGTTTGGTCATCGGAAATGAGTAAGCGTCTGAAGAAGCTGGCCACTTGCGCTAGCGAAACGTCGGGAAGAAATTCCAAAGAACGAGGGCCTTCAAGCCCGAAGAAAAGTAGCTATACTAATAACCTCGGCCGCGAAAGCCTTAACCATTTTTTAATTTGTAATAAGTACCAAAAAGACGTACACAGAACTCTTAGTCTAAGAGGCCACGACACTAAACCTATAATGATAAGGGCTCCCAAAAGTAATACATATAACTCGATATTTCATTCATAGGAGAACACAAAATGGCCCCGCTGCCATGTCTAGGACCTGTCAACGCCAAAAAAAATATCAAAAATTTTATTTTTCAGGTTTCTGTAATGATAAGTCTTCCTTATTGTGATTGTTCCTTCAAACAGGGAAGGGGTCTATATGCAAAAGCAGTGCTGCATTTTCAAAACAGTGGACAACATGGCAGCAGCAGCGTTTGAAAGTCGCCATCCGTGCAACCTATTTTGCGTTTCGATTCGATTTTATTAGCAATCGGCCGGTTTTTTTCAATTTGTATTATTAAAATACGCAGAGACCACCACCACGAACAATGAATCTTACGTGTCGTTGATTGTTTAAACAGATGAAATCGCGTATTTCATACGATGTTTTTCGATTTTTTAGCAATCTCAACTGCTGTTTTATACTCAATCAACGACACTTAAAATCCATTGATCGTGGTAGCGGCTGGCGTATTTCTACAATACAAATCGGAAAGAACCGGTCGATTGCTGATAAAATCGAATTGAAACGTAAAATAGGTTGCACGGAGGGCGACTTTCAAAGGCTGCTGCCGCCATGTTATCCACTGTTTGGAAAAGGCAGCAATGCTTTTTCATATAATCCTAACCCTCCCCTGCTTGGGGAAACAATCACAATACGGGAGACTCATCATTACAGAAACCTGAAAAAAATGTATAGCGTTGATTGGTCCCAGACATGGCAGCAGTGTCATTTTGTGTTCTATGAATGAAATGACGAATTATAAGTATGACTTCTGGGAGCCCTATCATTATAGGTTTAGTGTCGTGGCCTCTTAGACTATGTCACTTTTGAATGGCAATAATTGTCAATTGGTGATAAACAGAATTCACACAAATTGCGACAAAATCGAGTGTGCTGCCAACCAAATACCAAAGAGTAACAGGCATCGAATGTAAACGTTCCAATGCATTTCCATCAATGGATTGTTACCACATTCTTTTATAAATTCACCTACTGTCTTTTCGTTGCAACAGTTCAGATACATGTCCGATAATTCTCATTGCATTGTCTTACTTATCTCTCTTCGAAGGAAATGTGTAAACTATGGACGTGAAATTGCACTGCTCTCATTTTATGTTGTGGACAATTATTTAAAAATGAAATCCTAGTCGAACCGAAAACCTTTGCTTGCCAGCAGCACCCTAGTTTGAAAGATGTAAATAGTACTGACCGTAGTCTTCACATTCAGTATGAATTTCCTCTTCCTGAAGATGCAAACCATGTTAGCGCGTCGAGGGCAAGTAATGTCAGTTCGGTGTGGGAGTAATTGATCTCTACGAAATTTTCACACCAAAAATTTGATTCTGATTGTATATAAAATGAAAATATTCTTGGAACAAATAAATAAGCAACAATGCAAGGAAGCTAACATTACTGACTGAGGCGAAGCCTTTAATGAATCATTAAAAGTTTCTCCCATGTATAAGGTCAGCGATAGTCTGCCTTGTCTGACTCGAAACAAAAAAATTGAGGTCTATTTTGAACAACTTAAGAACGTTAATAACATGCAGTGGATCTGGAATAGTATTATATAGTTTGGGAGCTTAGCATATTAGTTTATGAACTCGAGGGATAATGTGTTGATTTTTTGGTTGTGTGTTATAACTATGGGTGGGTAATAGGAAATGTTCATTTCGATGATAAGTGATTATGACAAAATAATGAAACAACTGACGGATATCAAGAATATTGGCTTCCAAAAATAAACATCCAGTTGAGAACCGAGGTATTTTGGATGAAATCAGTTTCGAAATCCTTTTTTGTATTGAAAGTGGACGGATATGAGTATTCAGGGCTCCCCCAGCAAGCTTTTCCATAACGGATGTGACTTCCTACGAGGGAGCGGTACAGAACTTTCATATGGTGGACACGATCTTTTTACTTCGCCCAAGTAATAGTATATTACACACGAGGTGAGAAGTGCTTTATTCCTGTCGTGAGATCAGTTAATTAACCGAGACGCAAAGCGTCGAGGCTAGCTATGATCTCGAAACAGGAATGAAACTTCCTACCGAGGTTTGTATACTATTTTATTCACAACCATCATATTTCGATTGAAATTGATTAATCTCTGTTTCATTCTGAACATATCTAAAATAATACATTCAACGACAAATTACCAAGAACGTGGTTTACTCAGAATAATCAAGTAGATATATTGTACCGTGACAACGGGGTATGCAATTGTCACCAATATGAATAAATGTCAGATAAAGTCAATAAATAACAGATGAAGTCTAGAATAGATAAACTGAGGGCGGGAAGTAGAGGTGGTTGTAAATGAATGTGTATTTCGCCCCTCCCCCGCCCCGATCGCCTGTCCGCCACTGCCTCCACGGCCGGGCGTCCGCAGGAGTCAATGTCATCCGGTAACCCAGTTCTCCCGGAGTATGCGACGCGTATGTGGGCCACGCGGGGCTATTTTTAGACTGCCGGAGCCATCGATCGTGGTGGGGCGGGGGGGCTGCAGCTATTTCAGGACGGCAGGCGGCGGCGCTACGCTTGGCCACGACGACGGCGGCGACGGCGGTGGAGATGTGCATCTCCGAACATGTGCTTTACAAGATGCAAAAAATCCGGTGCGCTGACTGATATGCTTTTTCCAAGAAAAAAAAATCATGTAGACCACTGTTTAAGGAATTCAAAGTATTAACACTGGTTGGGATTTCCATATTGGAAATGTGTTTATAAGTCTTCTCGAACAGTAATACGTTTATTGGGATACAGCAAAATCCATGGTAACAACACACGTAACTGTACTGACTTTCATATTCCTCATTATAAATATGTTTGATCTCCGAAATCCCCTGAATATATTTATCTGTGAATTTTCAATAAGCTTCCTAATGGAATAATCAATTCTGCTTGCTACTGCTTTGTTATGTGATTTTTTACCTCTAGTTACTTATACAATGTTTTTTCTCCCTTGTGGAAGCCTGACCTGTCCTTCACTTCCGGGTCTCTGGAAAGCACTTCAGCCTCTAGGGCTTATTGCGCTCTGCTTCCCTATACCTTATGACAACCATTTCAACAACCTTCTCTCCTGCACAAGTCTGTGCAGCTTGATTGATGGGTGTTGGTCACATTCTTCTAGATCCAAAATTGGTTTTCTTAATATTTGTTACCTTTCATGATCCAGAGCCTCACATTCACAGAGTATGTGTCGAGCTGTTTCTGTTCCTTTCATACATTTTCTGCTGCTAAGGTCGCCGTTGTACAGCCCTATCTTATTCAGGTGTCCTTTGAGTGGACAGTGTCCAGTAAACAGCGTCCAGTAAACAGCCCTGTTATAACTCCTATCTGATTCCTGTTACACTAAAGCAGGTCTTCAGTCTTTTTCCTCGACTGTCCTTTTATGAATGTTCTCCCGTGAGTGCTACTGGGTAGATTTTCCTAGTAATCTCTATGTTTTGTTCTCACTCAATTCCTTATGTCATTCCGTACCGTTGTATTGGATACCCCCACTGCTGGCTCGGGTCCAGTGTATGGTGCTGATTTTCCTTGTCCTGCGAGCTCATCGGCTTTTTCATTGCCCGCGATATCTGAGTGATCTGGGACCCATTGTAGAGTGAGTCTTTTATGGTCTGCTAGATGTTTCAGTTCTTCGCGTCATTCTGATGGCTGTCTAGATTTCACTCTGGGATTTTTACAGTGCCCTGAGTGAAGCTTGGCTGTCCGTGAAAATATTGATCCTCCCATTTTGTTGGGACCTCAGATTGATTATTCTGATATAATGCGTGCACTGTAACTGATGTTATCAGTGTATGATCTAACATCCATCTTCATAATATAATGGATAGTTACCGCAGGTAGAGTATTTCTTAGTGTTGGAAAATATCTGATATTTACTTCCAGCACATTTTTCGAACCTAGAAGATAGCTTTGAGAATCCCAGAATCAAAATGGATGTCAGTTAATAATAGAACGCGAGATTGTTTTGACGAAAATGAAAACAAACTTCACCTTGAGTGACCTTTCTCAATTTACTTGGGAAGAAGTTATAATTGTGTGATTTACTGTTTGTTTTCCAAAATTTCTCAGTTCAACACATTTTTTCCAGAGGAAATGAAGTGGAACCCGAACTACCCAGCTTTGTAGCTGGACAGCAGAAAACCAAATCAAAAATAGTATGTCACATACCGAGGCGAAAAGTGCATTATTTCTTTTCGCTATTATTTTGTAAACAATCATTCCAGATAGTTCTATGAATTGAACGAGAAATAAATGTTTATAGAGATTAATTTATATACATTTCAAGTTTCAAATAGTCATTGCATATGAACGAATTTGATGACTCTTCCACGAATATCAATTATATCATTCTTTGTGAATGCTTTTTGCCTACGTAATGTTTCACGATTTTGCTTCCCCAGTTTTAGTAGAGGCGTTCGGCATTCATATCTCGTAAATTTCCTTTATGCTTCACGAGGATTGTTGCAAAAGACAAAATTTGTTTGCTTGAATATGGTTGTCAATGTTCCTTGCTGCATGGTAATGGTTCGGACTTCCATTGTCTATTTTATTAAGTCTATTGAAATCTGTTGCTAAGAACGAAAGGATAAAATATGGGAATAGTTAAGAGAGTGACTAATAAAACCGTGACGTTATATTATTGGAGACTAGTGTGTTAGTTATTGAAAAGGTTTTTAGTTTTTAGGAAGAAACTGACTAGCTGTTTGTCCCTGTGGTACTGAGATAATGTGTAATAGCTGTAATATCGTGTCAAGGATAGCTCGTTTTGTACAACTGCGTTGTTGTGTTCACGTCAGCAGGGATCTAGGCACTTAACGGATACTGATGGACAAAATGCTGTTCCAAATAAAAGAAATAGATGGAATCAGGAAAGTGTCAAAAGGGCGGTGAAGTTTTTTGTCGACTTCGTCCTCTTCCGTGTGAAAAACTGGTCACTCTCCAAGCTAAGGGTAGGTTTTAGAAATAAACTTCATGATATGATTCCTACCAGATTGCCTAGTTCCGCTGGAGCACAATCCCTAACGATGGTTTTAGCAGCAACTGCAATATTATCCCGAAAGCACAATCAGCCCACCCAGATTTAGCCCAGTCGTCAGGCACTTTCTACCCAAAAATAATTCAAGGAGTTTCTATTTATTGTGCATGGTGTAAGGTCGAGTATAGAAAGCAACTTATTCATTTTGCGACCTCAAATTCTTGTGGAATTAAAAAAAACTGTATTCTGTTGAAAACATCGACTTTCGCCAAATATTTTTGTTCCCGTGCGTTTCAGAAAAATATTTACCTATTCAAAAATGATGAAGACAAAAGTATCCACAACTTATGTCCCATTTCCTACTCCTCATCACATCCGCACAAATTTGTGAATTTCCCAGTAAGGTTCTATCAAGTAAAAACTAGCATTTTTATTTGAATAATGAGTTTTCAAATCCGACCCCGGGTAAGGCAAAATTCATCACTGTCTTTCAGAAGAATGAACATTCATAGCAGTACGTCCAAGTTTTTGATGGAAACGCTAAGCCTGAAGCTGAGAGCACGAGCACGAACCCTCCCGATGAGAGAAAAAACGCTTTCGAATAATCAATTAGGATCAATCGACCGTTCGAACCCAGATTCGATAAAGGGTGACTCATCATCTGAACCACATCAGATCAAAGCCTCGCAGCAGAGAAGGATACTTCGACCATTGCCGCATCGCCTTTGAAAATGTCTGCCGCAGATGCAGACGAAACGTCAGGCCTCAAAACCTGTTGCCCACGGCTCAGAAGCCCGGAAGCACCTAACAATTCGTTTTCTGTTATTATTGTACGTCGCTACCTTCGGACACATTCTTGAACTCTCACCGTAACCGTTGCTTTTTGCAATCAATAACTAAAAGCAAAACCAATCTGCTGAAGCAGCAGCGCGTAAGCATTCTTCGGGAACTTACCACCGAGTGCAACTTTGTTGTGGCAATGAAAAAACACCTACAAACTTGGGATGGAAAATAAATGACAGTGGACTACTTGTTCCTGTTACGAATTCTAGGACTCCGCTCCAGAAAAATTGCTAAAATGCATTTCGTGTAAATGCAAAAAAGGCTGTGGACCGGCCTGCGCCAGCAGAAAAACTGGATTAAAATTCAGTTATATATGTGGATGCATCAACGGTGATGCAGCACCGATAACTATTATGGGTCAAATAATGGGCATGGATTGAAGAGAATTCAGTCCCTCTCATTTTTATACGGGTGATTTTTTTTTTCAAACCCACGAGAACCGAAATATTTCGCAAAATGAATTTTTTCAACAAAACACGTGTTTTTTCGTAATTACCACAAATATTTCGAGTTCGCAAAGTGAATATGTTGTTTTCGATACTTGACCTTACACCATACACAAGAAATCAATACTCCATGTATTATTTTCACGTAGAGCCCCTTTTATAGGTTTGGACGACTAGGCTATTTTCGAACGCGCAATTATTCAGATTTACGCGCAGTCATCATCAGGACTTCGAACATACGGATCGCGACTCTTCTCAATCGCTCTAATTACCCTCTAATGACTCAATCCGTCGACGGGCCGGAGCCAGTCCCGGTTCATCCGACAAATGTAGCGGCATTTCTACAACGATACTCGTTTAATTGGCCCTTGTGAGTGGGAGGTCGGATTGAGATTCGCTCATTAGGCGCTCATTGTTCGCTCCAGGTGATTGCTACTTTTGAAAAAAGGGAATCACCTACTCGTGAATAACATTTTGTATATCCTAGTCTCCATACTATCTCGAGAAACGAAAATTCAAAGAAACATTCACTTCGATAAAATCAATGATTTGGTAAAAATAATAGAGTAGGGTAACAAGAACTTGTTGGAATTTTATGCTAGGAAAACCCAGGCATGTCCCTTCTCAAGGAAAGCCGATCTATCATCATCTAGTATTCAGATGTCAGGAGTAACTATTCCTACAAAGTCAAGTATCTCAATGCTAGGAATCACGATCAGAAATAATCTCTCATAGGAAACCATGTGAGATCAATCGCTAAAAGTGCTTCCCAGAAACTGGGATTTCTATTTTGTGCGAAGAAGAAATACTTCACTTCTCGTCAGCTTCTAATGATCTACAAGGCTCAGATACGACCTCTCTTGAAATATAGTTCTCATGTGTGGAGTTTGGCACCAACACATTCATTGAGGCTTCTCGATTCTATTCAGAGGAAGGCAATCCGTCTTGTTGGTGATTCTTTGCTCACAGACTCGCTCACTTCATCGGAACATCATAAAAGGGTCGGAGACTTGTCTCTCTTCTATAGATATTTCACGGTCGATGCTTTACTGAATTGTTATCAATCGTTCCACCTTCGGCAATATCTATACGGATGAGTCGACGTCTACAGAATTCCCACCCTTCGTTGTGAATTTGGAGACCTGTCGAAACTCTCTTGCTCAGGGATCTTTTTTCAATAGAACAGCTGAGCTTTGGAACTCCTTACCGAAAGAGGTTTTTCCTGAGGCTCACAAACTTCAAAAATTCAAAATGAATGTTATTTCGTATCTCCCTTGATTCACTCGGTGTTCTTTGAACATTACAGGGCTTCCCATTCGTGCGAATCTGCATATGAAAAAATATGTAATATAAAGTGCCAAGACGGCCAAGCTAAGGGTAAGTTTTTCTGCGCATGTCTCCAACACAGATGAGAACAATCAGCGACTATGGAGTTTGGATCTCAATAACTAGGGGAGGAAGTAAAACTTTTTACAAAAAGATGAGAGTAATAAAAAGTTTATAAAAATCCCATATTAACCTCAATACACTAGAGGACTTCAACAGATATTCGATAAAGTGGATATGAAAGTTGCATTTAAAACTTCTCACAAATCACAACATCTTCTTGGTTACCCAGAAGATGAATGATGAATTAAAAAACACAGTAAACTCGGGAATTTACGAAATCAGTTGTCAAAATTGCAACAACAAATACCAGGGCCGACGAGCTATTGAAATCCTAGACTACAGGCCCATCCAAAAAATGGATGGGTCATATGAACCACCAGGTGTCGTATATAGGACGATATAAGAGCATAAAATAATAAGATTCAGCACTATGCCGTCACTTGTAAGCTGTCCAACTGAGTGCTGGTGAGAATTCAAAAATGCAAGTAGAGTGAGTATATTTTTGTACGGCATTTTTACTCTCTATAGATCCATAAAAAATAATAAGAAAGCGCGTAGTGCCGTAAAAAAATGGTGCGCCACAAAGTCGGTAAATTTTTTGGATTTTTTGACAATTTCAAGGGTAATTTGGTCATTTTATTATGTACGGCATCAGTTTCATACTGTTCCAATACAGCTTCTAATCCATTATTCCGCAACGCCGTGCAAAAATCATGCGACAAGGGGAAACAATCGAGGGTTGCAACCCCCTCTCTTTCCGTGGTCCGGGGGGTGATATGAAACAACATGAAATTAATTTATTTCGAAAGTATTTTATGCATAGATAATATTTCATTACATGCCGTACATTATCGTTGGTCCAAAGGTCCCTCAAAAAGTCAGTGACATAACGGAACCGGATGAGGAATCAGACGAAGAAATTGATGACGTCATTGGTAAATGAATAAATCTTTACATCTTTAATCTGTACGTAATACTTTGATTTTGACAAAAACTCATTCATGTTTCAGAAAACGATAGAGAAGATAATTCGGACGTCGATGAAGACATTGATTCCGATAACAACTCACCCCGGTGATTCCCATACTGATAATTTAAATAAAAACCTCATTTCGTATTATTATCTTTAAATATATAGAATTCTTCTGAAAAGTAGTTGTTTTTTTTATTCACATCATTACAATGAAACATGCTAGCGTCATTTTCATCAGCCTAGAAGATATGGTCTTCATTAAAATGTACGGCATCATTTTTTCCTAATTTATTCATCCTTATACTATTTGAAACAAGCGAAAAATATGGAAAATTTCAATACTTTATTAATCTATAATAAATATTTAAACTTTTGCAAAAACTAAAAAATTTCATATTTTGTATTTCTCTATAATTTTTTTTAGAACAATTTCTTGTGAACGGCAATACTATATAACGATAGTATTTTACAATATCATGCTAAAAAAAAAGTTGCCATACAGAGTCAAATGATTTTACAGCTTTATAAATCAAGTATACCATGAGATGAAGATAATTATCAAAATACTTTCAAATGAACAACAATTTTTTGACGGCATTATTTTTAATAGTACTTTTGAGTGCTTCGTAATGTTTTGGAACGGAAGCCGAACTTTTTCAAATCACCCCCCGGATCACGGAAAGAGAGGGGGTTGCAACCCTCGATTTTTTCCCCTTGTCGCATGATTTTTGCACGGCGTTGCGGAATAATGGATTAGAAGCTGTATTGAAACAGTATGAAACTGATGCCGTACATAATAAAATGACCAAATTACCCTTGAAATTGTCAAAAAATCCAAAAAATTTACCGACTTTGTGGCGCACCATTTTTTTACGGCACTACGCGCTTTCTTATTATTTTTTATGAATCTCTAGAGGGTAAAAATGCCGTACAAAAATGTATGACCAAAGTGTACTCACTCTACCTGCACTTTTGAATTCTTACCAGCACTCAGTTGGACAGCTTACAAGTGACGGCATAGTGCTGAATCTTATTATTTTATGCTCTTATAGCGTCCTATATACGACACCTGGTGGTTCATATGACCCATCCATTTTTTGGATGGGCCTGTAGTCTATCCGTTGTAAGGTGAATTTTGCACAGATATAGGATGGTAGAAAAGTTCAGTGTCGCCCAAGACGCTTTAGGCAATGATCACAAAATTGGTGAAAGCAGTCTGAAACTGATCAAGCATGTGCATGACACAAGACTACTCGATGCATGTGAGAGTCTAGAAATAGCAAAATGTAAAAACAGCATGAATGGTGACAGGGGACATATCTCTTTCGGCCTGCTTTTCAATCTATTGTTGAGAATAGAATGAAATAATCAATGATAACAATTGAAATCCATATCGGACCAAAAAACTCTGCAGATAATAGCTGCACTAGTTTATTGTCGAGAAATAATTTAGAATGAGTAGCAGTAGCAAACAAAGTCTATATCGGATCAAAAAACGCCAGGTATATAAATAGCTATCCCTATTCTTTAGATTGAATATCAATTTTCTTCTCCTGGAGATGCTAACCTTGTTAGCGAAACGCGCGTCGAGAGCAAAAATATCATTTTGGTTTTAGGATAATTGATCTTTAGGAAAACTTTCAGGAAATAGAATAGTGTTCATTTCGCTTCATTAGAGTTACAAAAAGAAACAAACAGATACGAGACAGCTCACAGAAGTTTATACTTGTTTGTGAGGAAAACAAATATTAAAATGTTTCATATAATACAAAACGGGTTAAGTGTAAGAATAGTTTTTATAACTAAACTTCGCCCAATAAAAGTCCATTTATTATTATTATTATTATAAATGCATTGATAAACTAACCTGAGGAAATACAAATATTAAGTAATTTGACAGTATAAAATAGAATAATATATAGAGTACAAGGCAGAGAAGGCCAAGTTCATATTTTAGTAGCGTGAGATTCAAATTTCATGATTCACAACTGTTTTGTTTCCCTGTCTTATGTTATTAAATTATGGACATTCTCTCTAGGTAGTATTTTTATAAAAGTGACTAGTTTACTTTTGAATTGGTTGATGTTACGGATCTGCTGAATTTTCGAAGGTGAGCTGTTATATAGTTTTGGACCCAGATACTGATAACATTTTTGACCCAACGATTTAGGTAGAAATAGGTAGCAAAAATTATTTTCAGGCTCAAATGTTTTCTCACGTTTTTTACGGATGTCGAAGCTTCAATGTCACATTTTCTTGATTACTTATACATAATACCAAAAGATGGCAATAAATTCAGAAACAGAAGTGGAATATTTCATCAATATCGTAGATCATTCATATTTTTATGAGTATTGTCAGGCTTGAACTTTCGTTTTCCGTATAAACTTCTACAAGGCATTCCAGATACTTGTCAAATGAATCAATTTGGCGACATCTGCCCCTCAGAAACTCTCCTTTGTTTTTTTTTCCAAGGCATTAGTAATTTTCCGCAAATCGCTAGGAATTTTGACATTCCTATTAAAATTTCTCAAAGAAAAGGTCGAGATTTCCTTACTGTAAGGAAATGATATTTCATTCGGATTATATTTATAGTTCATTATTTTATCGGGTGTAGGAAAAATGGCTTACGCAAATCACATGTAATGGTTATTAATACAGGGGAGAGAGAATTGGATTGACCCGCCAGAAAAAGTTTCTCTCTCCTACTCGTTGAGCTTATGGATAATATAAATGGCGATATCTCCGCAGTCATTGGAGATAACATCATCAAACCTGGTATCGTTAGATTCCTCATGATCATCCCTAGCCGATCATGTAACAATATACAGGGTGTCCCATTCAAGAATCGAAAGTCAAAGTCATTTCCGGAAAAATTGGGAGTTGTTTATTTCTTTCAGATCTGTCAAGAAATGATGTTCAGTGAGCATATTCAATGTTCCGAATTTCAAAATTATAGCTAGAAAAACAAAAGAGAAAATGGGGGTGTACCGTGAGTCTGTGACACACGGTATATATATATATATATATATATATATATATATATATATATATATATATACATATATATAAATTTTGAAACTGAATTTTCTTCAAAAAACTAACCAAAAATATTTTTTTAAAACACAATTTATTATAAATTGATGTCTTATTTTCAGGGTGCATTGTAACGGATAAAATGACAAAAACGAGCCATGCCGCATGGGCAAATATTATTTATAGCAATCAGCAATGTTAATATTCCATGTGTTCTGTGTTTTGCTCTTTTGGTATTTGGTAGTAATAGTTAACTTTTTTTAACAACCTCATGCAGCCGGCTATTGTCAGTAGCAGATCCCCAACGATCCTCCCATTCAAACTCCAAAAGTTTTCCCCAGGACCCATAGTTTGATGAATTATTTCTTGGCTTTTTCTTCTACTAATCAAAGAATAGATATCACAACTTCTATGAAAGAAGTGAAATGAAAAAAAAAAGGAACCGTCTCTGTATACCTAACATATGAAAATTGAATCAAGTAAATAACAATCATAGGAATATCTACACAAAGCAAAATGGAGAGCTATTTGAAGAAAAAATCTCACTTGTCAGAATGATGTTATATATTCTTGTGTGGGTTGGAATGAAATATTATCCTTGTGAGTGAGATTTTTTCTACAAATATCTCTGTATTTAGCCTTGTGTAGATATTTCTATGTTTGCTATCTACTTGATTCAATATTTACATGCTTGGTATGAAAATTGAACATGAAAAAGTGAATTCTACGTAACTCAGTGCCATGTAGACAGGGTAGTAGCTGTTTTAGATGGACTCTTCCTTCCTTTTCGTGAATGAATCCAACTTTTCTGAATTATAGACACGCACCTATCAACAGAGATAGATTTGTATTTTTTTTTATTTCACTTCTTTCATAAAAGTTGTATTTTTTTTTGATTCGAAGAAGAAAAAAAAGCCAAAAAATAATTCAATCAAACTGCATTCTCCCCACAAAAATATCCAAGTTTTTAACTCTCACTCAAGATATAACCCCGGCGGGCTATTGTCAGTTCCAGATCTCCAACGTTCCCCCCATTCAAACTACAAAAATTTCCTCCAGGTCCTGAGAACAATTAGTTTTCCCACTCAAGATACAACTCCAGCGTCCCCCAGAACACCCCTCCCGGCGCTAAATCATCCTTCTAATTGTGTCGGGAGGCTTTCGGAACGCACCCCATCGATAGGGGGGGGGGAGGGGGGCGGCGAACGTGGTCGGAATACGGAGTGAATATGGAAAAATTCCATCCGGTCACGGTCTTCAATGTCGCCCTTTCTTATTCATATTTCGGCTCTGCGAATGGGAAATCGAGCTCACGAAAACGACTGCGGAAAGGACAATCGCAGCTTGAATTTCGTAGGAATAGTCCGGTCGAAATGTACATGAATTCGGACGACTTCTGTTCAAAAGCCGTACCAAATCGCCAATTTTTAAGTAGGTAGTTTGGACCTCAAAGAATAGACCGCGGGCATGTGACGTCACATGCATCAGCCTGCTGGACAAACTAATCGTATTTCTATAAACAACAATGGTAATTCAATGAGATTATAATTGCAATTCTGAGATACAAAATGCATGAATATACCGTTGCCCATTTCAACTTATCAGTACCTCAATCTGCTGTTCTAGTTGCTTGAATCCACAATTCACGTCTCTTAACAGCAACAGAATTAATATTCTTTTTAATTCTTTATTAATTAATTAACACGCTTTTATTAGCTTGGGTTGTAACTATGTATGTAACGGAATCTTTGAGCATAATTTTCACCAATTTCCAGAAGTCTGATTAATTTGAAACTTTGCATACGTATCAAGGACCGATGATAATGCAATAATTTGATCATAGTTTTCCATTATCCTTATAAGGACCACCAGGATTAATTAATTCTTTTATAGATCCTCTGTAGTGGAGTAAAAAAGATAGAGCTAGCGCGCGTTCTGCGCATGCCTGCAGTTTCGAACTAACTCTTTCGTTCTTTCGTTCCGGCACTCGGCACAGCACAACGGAGGCAGAAACGTTTTCAGGGTAGTTGCGTTCATGGGTCTGATACATGCAAATTACTGTATATGATATTTATGTAACATATAATATAGTTCCCAGCGAAATACAGCCACGGAACTGCTGAAAGACGAATGTTGCCAATAATTCTGAGTTGGGCTTCGACCGTTCACAAGATGCAAGGTTGTACAGTTGATCATGCAGTAATTTATCTAGGCTCGCGATTGTTTGCTGCTGGACAAGCCTATGTAGCACTTAGTCGTGTAAGATCTTTAGACGGTATTCGGATTGAAGAACTTGATTGCTCTAAGTTAACAGGAAGTACCCCATGCAATAGTGAAGCTTTAAATGAAATGATGAGATTGCGGAATGATTTGTAAGAAATATCACATTTCCACTAGAATCTAATTGATAAATTGAACTAAAAAATGAAAAATAAATAATAGTTCAAAAAACTATAGCTAACCGAACTAAAAAATAAAAAATAATTTTTAATTACAAAGAGTTTATATTACGGTAGTAGAAGGCTAAACAATCATTCATAGTCAATCAGCTCAAAATAAAATTATGATAAAATTTAAGTAATTAACAGAATAAAGTAATTCAGAGTAAAAAGCGTGGGGTGCATTTTACTACAGTTCATAAGTCTCCTCTCAAAGATAATTACCGATAGAATGATTGTAATATATAATACATCAAGCACCCCACGATTTTACTCTGAATTACTTCATTCTGTTAATTACTTAAATTTTATTATAATTTTATTTTGAGCTGATTGACTATGAATGATTGTTTAGCCTTCTACTACCGTAATATAAACTCTTTGTAATTAAAAACTATTTTCTATTTTATAGTTCGGTTAGCTATAAAAGCGTGTTTTTTTTAGTTTTTTGAACTATTATTTATTATTGTCGAAAATAGAAGGGATTCGATAGATTGAAAGATCACAATCGCTCAAAATTGTGTTATTATCGAGAAAAAATATTTTGAAATACCTATGACTTCATCTGACATTTTATATTGGTGACAATTGTATACCCCGTAGTCACGGTTCCTGAGGATTATAAACTTCAGAAATTCAAAGTGAATGTTAATTCGTATCTCCTGTCCCTTGATTCACGCGGTGTTCTTCGAACATTACAGGACTTTCGTTTCGTGTGAATCTACACAAAAAAAGCTTCTATAGGTTCCATAACGTTTAGTCCCTAGCAAATGAGACACAACATGGTTAATAAAGAAGAATTTCTATTATTCATAACAATATAAAGAGACAAGTACTCTTCAAAGCTTTTCTGTCTCAGAGATGCCAAATAACTATTTCATTTACAACCATATATGTAATGCTGTCATTACTAACGTAATTGAAGGTTGGGAAGTGTGTACACACCACCACATCCCGCCCTCATCTATTCTAGACTTCATCTGTCTTTTATTGACTTTATCTGACATTTATTTATATTGGTGACAATTGTATACCCCGTAGTCACGGTAACAATATATCTCCTTGATTATTCTGAGAAAACCGCGTTCTTGGTAATTTATCGTCGAATGTAATATTTCAGATATGTTCAGAATGAAACAGAGATTTATTAATTTTAATCAAGATATCATGGTTATAAATAAAATAGTATACAAACCATTCCTGTCTCGAGATCATAGCTTACTGACTAACTGATCCCACGACAGGAATGAATCACTTCCCACCTCGGTGTGTAATAAATTACTCTATATACTATTCTTTTTGTGGGAAATTTCCGTGTTTTTCACTGAAACAATACAAAGCAGTGTGCACGAAAAAGTCACGGAGAATTTTTCCAATTTTTGCTTGAATTTAAAGAATTATGTTCATTCAATTTTTCCACAAATTTTGTATGTTGGGCTGTAGCTACATGCATGTGATTTACGTCAATAACTAAAAATGATATATGTATATCAAATGCAAATCAAAATCACAAAAATCCCCCACAAAAAGGAAAGCGTTTTTCCTTATAAAGTGAACATGCACGGCTGCCAGGAACCAGTGTATTGTTCATATTTTAGGGTTAATTATCAAGCTTCAAAAAGGCATGCAGTGTAAAATGGGAAAACGTCACCTATCATCACCTCCTGGTCTATCCCGACAACTATTCCACCTCATTTTTTTTTATGCGATCCTCTCCAAATTGCCCTACTGATGATATAAATGCATGTTGCCATGGGGCAATCCCGTGCCATATTGTTTGAACCGAAATTGTTTAAACAGTTGCAAGGAATTGTTATTTTTCAACAGACAATTTTTTATATTCTTCATCAAAATAAAGAACAAAAAAGGTCCTATGACTTCCCACGATGAATTTAATATTTTTAGAGATATGGCGTTTTTAAAGGTTCGAAAAATCTCTCTTGGTCTTGAAACATCAAGACCAAGATTGATCAGTCTTGGTCTTGGTTTCGCTGAGCCCTAATGCAGACAAAATTTGTAACCTAATGGCCATGTACTTTATGACCTTCCGGTCATAAAGTACACTATTATGTAGTTGGTTATCAAGCAAAAGACTATAATAATGAACAAGCATGGCATAAAAAACTGACGAAGATGAGAATAATGGACTTCATAGGTAATAATAATATCTCAAATAGTCATCAATTTGGATTCCAGGCCAAAAAAAGTACAGCAGACGCTGAATTCTGGTGTACACACTGAAATTGTATGGTTTCAGGAAAGAAAGTTTTATACAGGTGGACAGAATCTTATCTGAAACAGCGATTTCAGATTGTAAAAACTCATGAACTCTAGTGCCTGTTTCTGTGGAATGTGGGGTTCCCCAGGTTTTGGTCCTGGGGCCTGTACTGTTCTTGTACTTCAGTGATTTGGCATCTGTCTCAACAGAGGGCATTTTTTCAATCTTTGGAGATTCCACTACCATATTATGGCATGATAACGATATCGTTTACTCACACTCGATAATGGTTAAAGTTAAAGAAATAAAAAATGTCAAGACGAGGTGTGATGCTTATTTTTTGTTTACCTTGAATGTAAAGAGGACCAATCTTAGATCATTTCAGTGTGTCGTACCTGATATTCATCTGGGTGAGACACAAATAAGAACAATACGTCCAAGTTTCTGAGAGTAAACTTGGACCAACATTTTGACTTCCAAGATCATGTCTGACAGTAAGGAGCAAAAATCTCCTCGGGTTGTTGCCAATGAGTTGGGTACAGTAACGGCACAAAAGGTTTACCATGCCCTAATTGAATCACATAGGTATTCGATATGAAATCGCATCCTAGGGGGTATGCAACCAATAATAGAGTTCTAACAAAATTTTTGTTTCACAGAAGCTTGTTAATCGTTATCTTTCTGAAGTGGGGCCAAGGGCATCGTGTTGAGCATAACTCAAAGACAATAAATTGTTAACTTCACCTTCATTATTCATTCCCCAAACCGCCTGTTTGGTAATTGAACATAAATAGTTAAACAAAATCAATGATGGAGATACCTACTGGAAAAAAAGAATGATTTGAAACTTCCAATTCCTTCAACAAATATTATCAAGAAATCATGCCTTTATAATGCTGTATAAATATACAATTATCTGACCACAAAAATCAAAAGATCCGAAATATACAGAATGTTCAGGAAAAAACTGAAAAGCTTTTTTCTGGATAAGGTACTATACAATAGGGTTTCAAATTTTTTTGAGGCAGAGTTTTGGTGAGACAGAGAGATAACGGATCCCAAAGCTTATACATTTTTCGTGTTATATATTACTATTTTATTTCATTTGATTCCGGCAATTTATTAGCTGGTAATACTATCGGTTCTATTGTCGTGAATTAGTATGATGTTGTTATGTACTTATACACATTTATTTGTTTTACTTCATTCATAATATATCTTCCGATTCATATATAGGTCTGAGCCATTATTATCTGTTTCATTGTTCAAATTTGTTTACGCTTTGTCGATTAGATTTCTGGTCTTCCGAGAATAAAGTATATTTTGAATTGAATTGAAAAATGAAGATACAGTCTTTCCACCAGAGAAGTTCAATGAAGCTTTTTGTTTTTTAACATATAAAAGTCTCCAAATTCCAACACGAAAACCTCACTGACATTTACCATCGCGCCTTATATCCTTTAAGCACTTTAAGGCCAGTAAACATGAGTTCTATTCAACAGCCTTGCCAAATCTCCAATTGTTTCGTAGGTATTTTGGACCTTAAAGAATATAGTGTGAAATTTGTGGGATCGCGATAGGTCGACTTTCAGCCGAGAAAATTATTCAAATGAACAAATGTCAATATTCTGATGTTATTATCTTTGGTGTGAAATTTATCAAATATAATTTTCAAAACATGTGCACCGTAATGAAATCTACAAAATGAGTCCTATGCAAAAATCAAGAAGAATTATTAGTTTGGTGGTAAATCACTATTGAACAACAATTTTTCAAAAAATTTATTATTGTATTTACAGGGTTAATTAATGAAGAATTGTTCTGAAACTCATCCACCACCTAAAAACACTTGACATAGTCAGTGGGCATACTTGAAGACTGGCGTTAAATCAAATCATCTTTCGAACAACCTGTTCAGGCCAGTCTCAAATAACCTACACAGTAGGTTTCGGCTGGCACCTGTCAGAAAACAACTACTCCCCTGGCTAATACCACGAAGGGCATTGAATTATATCCGACCGGTGCCAGTGCAGGTTTATTCACAGAAGTAAATCCTGCATTTGCTTTCGTCGATACAAATGAAGGAATTGATTTTCAATTATAGGGACGGACACACTTGCAGACCGGTTTCGGGCTATTTGGCCACTCGTCAGTGCAAGGCAGTGCCATCATCAACATAAGGTCGATGATTTCCCATAATTAAAAATCAAACTCCTACACGAGTATCAAGCCCCGGCCAAAGCTGATGCGAACAACGAAGTTATTACGCCATCTACCAATGGACGAGGTATTCCAAAAGCAAACCGAATGCGCCCATTCCTCCTGCGAGGAAACCACCTGAAATAAACTGTCCTGGAAATATATCGTTAAGTTATATTCAGCCATGTTATATAGTTTAGCAAAAAATAACCGATTTTCCTAAATTAGGCGTGTCGATATAGCACTTGTTCCACAAGGCCGAGAAAGTGCAAAAAAATCAGGGTGATTCTTTTCAGCATGTAAATTCAGGATTCAACTGAATAGAATAGATTTCTTTTGAGGATATGATTGTATCTCGGCTTGTCATAAAGATATTGAGACTTTTTTTTGAATCAACTTACGAGCAATTCCTTCAGGCCAGTCTGAAATCTACCTACACAGTAGGTTTTGGCTGGCACCTGTCAGAAAACAACCACTCCCCTGGCCTGAACGAATTGATCGTAAGATGATTTGATTTAACGCCGATCTTCCCCCAACGACTAAGTCGAATGTTTCAACTTTTTTTCAATTAGGCATCCAACTAACACCTATGGGAATCTTGAAAAACATTTCAAATAACTTGAAAAGTTGAAGCATATTTTCTATTTGTTTATAAGCTAACATTTTATATCCTCAAAAAGCATGTTTTTTCAAACTAAACCTATGCTTTTCACTCAAATCCTGAATATACATGCTGGAAAGAATCACTTTTTCTTGCACCTTCCTGGCCTTGAGAAACAAATGCTATATCGACACGCCGGATGAACGAGAATCGATCAGTATTGCTGAACTATATAACACGGCTGGATATAACTTAACGATATATTTCCAAGACAGTTTATTTTAGGTGGTGGATGAGTTTCAGAACAGTTCTTTATTAATTAACCCTGTAAATACAATAATGAGTTTTTTGAAGAATTGTTATTTGACAGTTTGGAGGTTCATCGCAAAACTAATAATTCTATTTTTCGATAAATCTCATTCCAAAGATGAAAAAAAAATATTTTGAAATACCTATGACACAAAGGCACAGTGAACATTTGTAGAGCCGTTTGTTTGTCCAGCAGGCTGGATTTATTTACTGTCGTCTGTCAGATGTGCCCGCGGTCTACAGAGTGTCAAATTTGTGGAATCGCGAATTGACGACTTTTGGTCGAAAAAATCATTTAAATATTTTTTTTTCATCTTTGGAATGAGATTTATCGAAAAATAGAATTATTAGTTTTGC
Organism: Zygogramma bicolorata; assembly: GCA_032362365.1. Classification (NCBI taxonomy): domain Eukaryota; kingdom Metazoa; phylum Arthropoda; class Insecta; order Coleoptera; family Chrysomelidae; genus Zygogramma; species Zygogramma bicolorata. Next base: position 238,526 of record JAVJAQ010003989.1, read on the forward strand.
GATGAACCTCCAAACTGTCAAATAACAATTCTTCAAAAAACTCATTATTGTATTTACGTGGTTTATTTGTTAAGTAGTGTTCTGAACCTCATCCACCACCTGAAAGAAACTGTCCTGAAGAGACATCGGTAACATTCGGCGTGTCGATATAGCATTTGTTCTTCAAGGCCAGGAGGGTGCAAAAAAAGTGATTCTTTCCAGCATGTACATTCAGGATTTAAGTGAAAAGCATAGGTTATAGCTTATAAACAAATAGAAAATATGCCTTAACTTTTCAAGTTATTTAAAATGTTTTTCAAGATTCCCATAGGTCTTAGTTGGATGCCTAATTAAAAAAAAGTGAATACATTCGACTTAGTCGTTGGGGGAAGACCGGCATTAAATCAAATCATCTTACGAACAATTCGTTCAGGCCAGGGGAGTAGTTGTTTTCTGACAGGTGCCAGCCAAAACCTACTGTGTAAGTAGATTTCAGACTGGCCTGAAGGAATTGCTCGTAAGTTGATTAAAAAAAAAGTCTCAATATCTTTATGACAAGCCGAGATACAATCATATCCTCAAAAGAAATCTATTCTATTCAGTTGAATCCTGAATTTACATGCTGAAAAGAATCACCCTGCACTTTCTCGGCCTTGTGGAACAAGTGCTATATCGACACGCCAAATTTAGTAAAATCGGTTATTTTTTGCTAAACTTTATAACTTGGCTGAATATAACTTACCGATATCTTTCCAGGACTGTTTATTTTAGGTGGTGGATGAGTTTCAGAACAGTTCTTTATTAATTAACCCTGTAAATCCTCGCCGGGCCACCGTGCTGGGTAATCGCACGTTAAAAGGTAAGGCCTCGTTGGTCCATTGCTCGCACAAGTTTTGACTTCTGAGGGTTGACGTTCGTCAGCTGGTTAACGGAAACGAACAATACAATAATAATTTTTTTGAAAAATTGTTTTTCAACAGTGATTTACTACCAAACTAATAATTCTACTTGATTTTTGCATAGGACTCATTTTGTAGATTTCATTACGGTGCACATGTTTTGAAAATTATATTCAATAAATTTCACACCAAAGATAATAACATCAAAATATTGACATTTGTTTATTTGAATATTTTTTTCGGCAAAAAGTCGTCCTGTCGCGATCCCAGAAATTTCGCACTATATTCTTTGAGGTTCAAACTACCTACAAAACAATTGGCGATTTGGCTCGGCTGTTGAATAGAAGTCATGTTTGAGTTTAATGGCCTAAAAGTGCTTCGAGGATATAAAGCGCGACGATAAGTGTTAGTGAGGTTTTCGTGCTGGAATTTGGAGACTTTCATATGTTAAAAAACAAAGCTTCATTGAACTATTCTGGTGGAAAGACTGATATCTTCTGATTTATATATAGGGCTAACCCATTATTATCTGTTTTATTGTTCAAATTTGTTTACGCTTTGTCGATTAGATTCCTGGTCTTCCGATAATGAAGTATATTTTGAATTGAATTGAATTCACGACAATATAACTATAGTATTAACAGCTGATAAATTACCGGAATCAAATATCAAAATAAAATAGTAATATATAACACGATAAATGCATGAGCTTTGGGATCCATTATTTTTCTGTCTCACCAAAACTCTGCCTCAAATAAATTTGAAACACTATTCTATAGTACCTTATCCAGAAAAGAGTGTTTCAGTTTTTTCCTGGACATTCTGTATATTTCGGATCTTTTGATTTTTGTGGTCAGATAATTGTATATTTTTACAGCATTATGAAGGCACAATTTCTTGATAATATTTGTTGAAGGAATTGAAAGTTTGAAATCATTCTTTTTTCGAGTAGGTATCTCCATCATTGATTTTGTTTAACGATTTATGTTCAAATACCAAACAGGCGATTTGGAGAATGAATAATGAAGGTGAACTTAACAATTTACTGTCTTTGAGTAATGCCTTACACGATGCCCTTGGCCCCACTTCAGAAAGATAACGATTAACAAGCTTCTGTAAAACAAAAATTGTGTTAGAACTCTATTATTGGTTGCATACCCCCAAGGATGCGATTTCATATCGAATACTTATGTGATTCAATTAGGGCATGCAAAACAACCTGATGCGATTTTTGCTCTTAACTGTCAGACATGATCTTGGAAGTTGAAATGCTGGTCCAAGTTCACTCCTAGAAACTTGTTGGATGTATTGTTCTTATTTGTGTCTCTCCCAGATGAATATCTATGTTCTGACGCTGTGTGACTTGAGCAAGGCATTCGACTGTGTCTCTCACCGCATACTTCTGCATGAGTTGGAAGAATATGGGGTTAGGGGCTTAGCTTATTCACATCCTATTTACTAAATCGAAGGCAATATGTTGATCTAGGTGACAACAAAATTTCTAATACCGAGCCTATTGTAAATGGCGTACCACAAGGGTCTGTACTGGGGCCGCTCTTATTTATAGTTTTTATCAATGACTTATTTTTCCAACTTCTATGCAGATGACACATCCATCGTTTGTTCAGACAAGAATTGCCAAAATCTACTTGAGATGTCGAAACTAATCGAAAATCAAGCTGAAAAATGGTTCAACGCCAACCTTCTCAAACTCAACACAGAAAAAACTCAGAAACTGATATTTTCCTCAGACAACTCTAGTGCACAAGGAAAATCTGCTAATCTGCTAGGTATAACTATAGATGACTCTCTCAGTTGGACACATCATGTGGAACAATCGAATGAAAAACTCTCCAGATAATTTTTTTACTAAGGCAATTGAAAAAATTAGTAAGTCAAGATACTCTTCTCACAACTTATTACACTTTTATCCATTCTCATATAAGCTATGGTACTCGTCTCTGGGGAAACACTACTTCTGCTATGAAGATCTTCATTACTCAGACGAGGGCAATAAGAATAATTGATGGTGCAGGATACCGTGATACCTGTCGCCCTTTGTTCAAGATTCTGGGCATTATGGCCCTTTCATCACTAAAGCTAATATCTTAACTAATTCCCATTTTCACAATTACAAAACACGTGGTGCTGATCTTATGACTAAGTTCAATTTACAGAAATCCGCAAAAAAATCACTAGATGTGAAACTATATAATATCCTACATCCCTCTGTAAAGAATTTATCTTATAATAATTTCAAGGGAATCATAAAAAAAATCTCATTCGCGAATCCTTTTACAACATAGAGGAATACATTATGGCTTCTCCCACGTTAACAATTGTTCTGAAATGAGTTTTCAGACGATCTCTAATTATGCAACCTCAAACTGGAATGTAGCTGTATATCGATTTCCTCTCTTGCACTCTGTTTTATTATTGTTTTTTTTATCTATCTATCTATCTATCTATCTATCTATCTATCTATCTATCTATCTATCTATCTATCTATCTATCTATCTATCTATCTATCTATCTATCTATCTATCTATCTATCTATCTATCTATCTATCTATCTATCTATCTATCTATCTATCTATCTATCTATCTATCTATCTATCTATCTATCTATCTATCTATCTATCTATCTATCTATCTATCTATCTATCTATCTATCTCTCTCTCTCTCTCTCTCTCTCTCTCTCTCTCTCTCTCTCTCTCTCTCTCTCTCTCTCTCTCTCTCTCTCTCTCTCTCTCTCTCTCTCTCTCTCTCTCTCTCTCTCTCTCTCTCTCTCTCTCTCTCTCTCTCTCTCTCTCTCTCTCTCTCTCTCTCTCTCTCTCTCTCTCTCTCTCTCTCTCTCTCTCTCTCTCTCTCTCTCTCTCTCTCTCTCTCTCTCTCTCTCTCTCTCTCTCTCTCTCTCTCTCTCTCTCTCTCTCTCTCTCTCTCTCTCTCTCTCTCTCTCTCTCTCTCTCTCTCTCTCTCTCTCTCTCTCTCTCTCTCTCTCTCTCTCTCTCTCTCTCTCTCTCTCTCTCTCTCTCTCTCTCTCTCTCTCTCTCTCTCTCTCTCTCTCTCTCTCTCTCTCTCTCTCTCTCTCTCTCTCTCTCTCTCTCTCTCTCTCTCTCTCTCTCTCTCTCTCTCTCTCTCTCTCTCTCTCTCTCTCTCTCTCTCTCTCTCTCTCTCTCTCTCTCTCTCTCTCTCTCTCTCTCTCTCTCTCTCTCTCTCTCTCTCTCTCTCTCTCTCTCTCTCTCTCTCTCTCTCTCTCTCTCTCTCTCTCTCTCTCTCTCTCTCTCTCTCTCTCTCTCTCTCTCTCTCTCTCTCTCTCTCTCTCTCTCTCTCTCTCTCTCTCTCTCTCTCTCTCTCTCTCTCTCTCTCTCTCTCTCTCTCTCTCTCTCTCTCTCTCTCTCTCTCTCTCTCTCTCTCTCTCTCTATCTATCTATCTATCTATCTATCTATCTATCTATCTATCTATCTATCTATCTATCTATCTATCTATCTATCTATCTATCTATCTATCTATCTATCTATCTATCTATCTATCTATCTATCTATCTATCTATCTATCTATCTATCTATCTATCTATCAGGTACGACACACTGAAATGATCTAAGATTGGTTCTCTTTACTTCCAAGGTAAACAAGTAAGTATCACACCTCGATGTGACATTTTTATTACTTTAACCATTATATAGTTTCAGTGTGTACATCAGAATTCAGCGTCTGCTGTACTTTTTTTAGCCTGGAATCCAAATTGATGACTATTCAAGATATTATTATTATTACCTATGAACTCCATTATTCTCTTCTTCGTCAGTTTTTTATGCCATGCTTGTTCATTATTATATTCTTTTGCTTGATAACCAACTACAGAATAGTGTACTTCATGACCATTCGGCCATTAGGTTACAAATCTTGTCTGCATTAGGACTTCGCGAAACCAAAACCAAGACTGATCAATCTTGGTCTTCATGTTTCAAGACCAAGAGAGATTTTTTGAACCTTTAAAAACGCATATCTCTAAAAATATTAAATTTATCGTGGGAAGTCATAGGACCTTTTTTGTTCTTTATTTTGATAAAGAATATAAAAAATTGTCCGGTTGAAAAATAACGATTCCTTGCAACTGTTTAAACAATTTCGGTTTAAACAATATGGCACGGGATTGCTCCATGGCAACATGCATTTATATCATCAGTAGGCCAATTTGAAGAAGATCGCATAAAAAAATTGAGGTGGAATAGTGGTCGGGATAGACCAGGAAGTGGTGATAGGTGACGTTTTCCCTAAAATATGAAAAATAGACAGGTTCCTGACAGCCGCGCATGTTCACTTTATAAGGAAAAACGCTTTCCTTTTCGTGGGGAATTTTCGTGTTTTCGATTTGCATCTGATATATATCTTTTCCAGTTGTTGACGTGAATCACATGCATGTAGCTACAGCCCAACATACAAAATTTGTGGAAAAATGGAATGAACATAATTTTTTAAATTCAAGCAAACATTGGAAAAATTCCGCTACTTTTTCGTGCAAGCTGCTTTGTATTGTATCAGTGAATATTATTTTAAGCTAAAATAATGAATGGAAAAACACGAAAAATCCCCACAAAAAAAATAGTATATAGAGTAGTATATTACACTCCGAGGTGGGAAGTGATTCATTCCTGTCGTGAGATCAGTTAGTCAGTTAGCTATGATCTCGAGACGGGAATGGTTTGCATACTATTTTATTTATAACCATCATATTTCGAATAATATTAATAAATCTCTGTTTCGTTCTGAACATATCTGAAATATTACATTTAACGATAAATTACCAAGAACGTGGTTTTCTCAGAATAATCAAGTATAATAATAATAATAATAATAATAATAATAATAATAATAATAATAATAATAATAATGCAGAGGTTCGTAGTGCGCTTACAGAAGAGGCCGACATCTGGCAGATCAACTGTGCCGTGTATGACGCAGTTCAGGCTCTTTCTGGGAGAGAGGGAGGTGACAGATCCTTCGATCCCTCTAGGAAGCATGAACAGCGCATACACAAGATGGAGGCTAAGATCAAGTCGGCGAGACAACACGCGTCTCGTATCCAATGTGTGATGGACTACTTAGCGGCTAATAGACCATTTACGCACGCAGTGCGGCAAATCGCTGCAAAACTGCGGAGATCCCATCACACATTGAATCGAGGAGTGCTGCTCACCATCAAGCAGCATTGCCTTGAGAGGATACGAATGCTGGTGACTGCAAAAAAGTCACTAGTGAGGCGGGCGAGGGCTTTCTCAGAGAACAAACAGTTCCGCGAGAAACCCTCTCGCCTATTCCAATTGCCTCCGCGTGTTGTGGATAATCCGCCGGCCGCTGATCGGGTGGAATCCTTCTGGAAAGGTATCTACGAGCATCCGCAACCACTCAACCGAGACACTCCAGCCCTGACGCAGTTTGAAGCTTTCTGTAGGAGGCTTCAACAGCCTGAGCCCGAAATACTGCGTCAACCGATAACCACGGATGAAGTTCGGAGAGCCCTTGAGGGTTCGAAGAACTTTGCTGCTCCAGGCCCTGATGGCCTCAATAACTATTGGTGGAAAAAGTTACCGAGCACCCACCACCATTTGGCCAGAATATTCAGTTCTTGGCTGAACGGAGAGCAGCTGATTCCGGAATGGTTTGTCGAGGGGCGAACCGTGCTAATCCCGAAGAACGGAGATTTGTCGGATCCTAAGAATTACAGACCGATAGCATGCTTGAATACGTGTTACAAGATGTTTACACGCATCTTGTATATGCGTACTCTCCAAGCAGTTGACCCGGTGTTCGAACGGATATATGAGCAAAAAGGGTCGAAGAGGGGTTCCGCGGGCTGTAAGGAGAACCTGCTGATCGATAGATGTATCACGCAGGACTCCGTGCAGTATAAGCGGAATCTTTCTATGGCCTGGATCGACTATCGCAAGGCATTCGATACAACATCACATGAGTTGTTGTTGTACTTACTCGAATGCCTTGCGGTACCCGATCAAATAGTGAGATGCATCGAACAACTGATGCCGCTCTGGAGGACTCGCTTCACCATAACATCAGGTGAAAGCAGGGTCCAAACAGAGCCGGTCATCATAAGAAGAGGTGTTTTTCAGGGAGATTCCCTCAGCCCTCTTCTCTTCTGCATCTCACTAATGCCATTATCCGTTGCGCTCAGGAAAACCCGGGGATATAACTGCGGCACCCCTGGAAACCGGAGGCATAAGGTCACCCATCTTTTCTATATGGATGACCTTAAGCTCTATGCTTCTGGAGAAAGGGACCTACAGCAGTCCCTCAGGGTGGTGCAAGAGTTCACGCATGCTGTCGGTATGGAATTCGGGATTGACAAATGTGCACTGGTTCATCTCAAAAGAGGACGATGCGAGGATTTCGCTGAGGATGCCCAACTCGTAGACGGAAGCATTCTACATCATTTGAATGCCGGAGAGACATACACCTATTTGGGTGTGGAACAACGCCACACCCAAGAGGTAGACTCGGTGAAAAATGCTCTCCGTGGCAAGTATAGGCAGAAACTACGGCAGATCTGGTCCTCAGAGCTGTCGGGCAAAAACAAAGTTTCTGCCACCAACATGCTTGCCATTCCGATTCTACTCTACTCCTTCGGAGTAGTCAAGTGGACTCAGGAAGAGTTGCGGCAACTTGACGTGAAGACTCGCAAAATGATGCATATGCACAGAAGCATGCATCCCAAATCGTCCGTTCCACGGTTATATCTCCTTCGACAACAAGGGGGCCGTGGACTTTTGAGTTTGGAGTGTCTTCACAACAGAATGGTACTGGATGGAGCCTGTAGAGTCATCAGGAGTTCGGATCCCCTACACTGCATGGTCCGAGATCATGAAAATGCAGGAATCGGAGCCTTTTTATTCAAGGCAGCAAGGCGCGCTGCTGATGAACTTGGTATAGTCTTCGACACCGAGCGGGTAAACCAACTCTCTGTCACCGAGTTGGAGCCCGCTCTGAGAAAAGCTCACATCAAGGCTGCAGAGAATGCTAAAATGCTGCAGCTGCATACAGACAAGCCCATGCATGGAGTCTTCTTTAAGAACATCGAGGGCCATGGCTTGTCTGTTAAGCTGACATTTGCCTTCCTCAGGTCAGGTGAGCTGAAGTCGGAGACTGAGGGGTTCATCATGGCGTGCCAAGACGGTGTCTTCAATACCCTTGTCTATCGGAGCCGCGTGATGGGTATAGAGGTCCCTGATACTAGATGCAGGGCCTGCCGACAGGCGCCCGAGACTTTGATGCATTTGCTGTCATCTTGTGCAGTTTATGCGGTCTCGGCCTATATCCATCGCCATAACGCGGCCTTACGAGTGCTGTACTATTTTCTTCGGCACTCGTATGAAATAGACAGGACACCGGTGCTGCCTTACGCTCCAGGGGATATTGAGTCCGTAGTGGAGAATGAAAGGTGTCGAATTTTTTGGAACTTTTCATTCCCCACCCTCAGGCAAATACAAGCCAATAAGCCTGATATAGTCCTCTTCGACCACCGAAGTAAGACGATATTCGTTATTGAGTTTTCGGCCCCTGCCGAAACGAATATCGTCCGAAAAGAGGAGGAAAAACGGACAAAGTACCAGGATTTACTTTACGAACTCCGCAGGCTCCACCCAGACTATTCTGTCAAGTTAGTGGTTCTGATTATAGGTGTTCTCGGTGGTTCCAGACCAACGCTACTCTCGGAGCTCAAGATCATACCGGCATGCCGTAATGCGGCAGAGATCTTGGCCGGCCGCATGCAGAAGGCCGTTATTCTCGGTTCGTTGCGTCTGCTCAGGACTCACGATTCTCGGAGCCAGTGACCACTTACCCCGCGGTGCGGGGAGTGGTCATTGGTTAATTTTACTAGCGCGTTCGCCCACTGGGTCGGAGCAGTGGGGAGTACGGACCCGACTAGGCTTGTTTAGACGACAGATACAATAATAATAGTTCGGATCCCCTAAACTGCATGGTCCGAGATCATGAACATGCAGGAATCGGAGCCTTTTTATTCAAGGCAGCAAGGCGCGCTGCTGATGAACTTGATATAGTCTTCGACACCGAGCAGGTAAACCAACTCTCTGTCACCGAGTTGGAGCCCGCTCGGAGAAAAGCTCACATCAAGGCTGCAGAGAATGCTAAAATGCTGCAGCTGCATACAGACAAGCCCATGCATGGAGTCTTCTTTAAGAACATCGAGGACCATGGCTTGTCTGTTAAGCTGACATTTGCCTTCCTCAGGTCAGGTGAGCTGAAGTCGGAGACTGAAGGGTTTATCATGGCGTGCCAAGACGGTGTCTTCAACACCCTAGTCTACCGGAGCCGCGTGATGGGTATAGAGGTCCCTGATACTAGATGCAGGGCCTGCCGACAGGCGCCCGAGACTTTGATGCATTTGCTGTCATCTTGTGCAGTTTATGCGGTCTCGGCCTATATCCATCGCCATAACGCGGCCCTACGAGTGCTGTACTATTTTCTTCGGCACTCGTATGAAATAGACAGGACACCGGTGCTGCCTTACGCTCCAGGGGATATTGAGTCCGTAGTGGAGAATGAAAGGTGTCGAATTTTTTGGAACTTTTCATTCCCCACCCTCAGGCAAATACAGGCCAATAAGCCTGATATAGTCCTCTTCGACCACCGAAGTAAGACGATATTCGTTATTGAGTTTTCGGCCCCTGCCGAGACGAATATCGTCCGAAAAGAGGAGGAAAAACGGACAAAGTACCAGGACTTACTTTACGAACTCCGCAGGCTCCACCCGGACTATTCTGTCAAGTTAGTGGTTCTGATTATAGGTGTTCTCGGTGGTTCCAGACCAACGCTACTCTCGGAGCTCAAGATCATACCGGCATGCCGTAATGCGGCAGAGAACTTGGCCGGCCGCATGCAGAAGGCCGTTATTCTCGGTTCGTTGCGTCTGCTCAGGACTCACGATTCTCGGAGCCAGTGACCACTTACCCCGCGGTGCGGGGAGTGGTCATTGGTTAATTTTACTAGCGCGTTCGCCCACTGGGTCGGAGCAGTGGGGAGTACGGACCCGACTAGATTTGTTTAGACGACAGATAATAATAATAATAATCTTAATTTCGAAAATAGGTAAGTACAGCAAACAACTCACAGTATCAGTACCTAGAACGAAATAGGCGTCCATGTACATATAAACATTAAAAAAAAATCTGAAAATTGGCTAGAATTTCTCATTTTACCAGATGGCATTCATATATTCCTTTACATCGTACGGTTCTAGTTCTACTAAAATTTTGTGTATGCCTTTTTTAAAATCATCCAGATTCGTGATAGATTTCATACTATTTGGAAGCTTATTGAAAAATTTGATGCAACTATAGTGAGCTCCTTTTTCTGACAAAGAAAGTCTGTGTATGGGATAAGTATAATCTAATGTTCTGGTACCATATGTGTGTATTGTCTGATTTGTATTAAAGTATTCTCTATTTTTGAACGAAAATAATATACACTCCCGAATATATACTGCTGTTGTATATATTGTTACCGTGACCGTAATTACACAAGTGCTTCAAAATTACCGATAATTTTCGATGAAAGCATGTTGTCTAAAAACTGCACGAGTTTATTTTCATATTTTGCCGAAAGAGCCCGACTCCGAAGGAGGAGGGCGCTTTTAGCAAAATATGAAAATAACCGAATGCAGTTTTTTTACTGACAACATGCTTGAATGGAAAATTATCAGGTTTATTTTGATGCACGAGTGTAATTCGGTAGAATATTTCCGGAGTTGAAACAACGACGTTTGAAATTCAGTATTTATGCCTGTCAAGATGACAAATGTACATTTCAACAATCGTTACTATAGATACACGGTGAGCGGCTATTTTTCGATACCTACCGGGTACTTACCAGCCCGAAAATGTCCCGCCGGGAATTTATCGCTGTAATTGATCGAAAATGTCCCGCTTCATATGGGATTTTTAACATATGATGGAAATATTCACCGATATAAATAAATGTCAGATAAAGTCAATAAATGGCAAATAAAGTCTAGAATAGATAAACTGAGAGCGGGAAGTAGAGGTGTGTAATGTGACACTTCCCAATCTTCAATGACGTTAGTAATGACAGCTTTACATAAATGGTTGTAAATAAAACCGTTTTCCTTATGAAGTGTACACGCTCGGCTGCCGGTATCCTGTCTATTTTTCATATTTTAAGGATATTTATCAAGCCTCGAAAAGGCATGCAGTGTAAAATGGGAGAACGTCACCTGTCACCACCTCCTGGTCTAGAACTCATGCGCCGATTCCTTCTGTACCACTACGAGTTTCCCTTCCGTACGAACGCGTTGTAACAAACAACAAATACTCCCTATCACAATCAGTCGATAAACGCCATCCATAGCTGTCATCCGAAACCTATCGCCTTTTTATTAGATTTCGCCCCGAAAGCAATTCACTTTGGCAACACACGCCTATGCGTGCCAACATACGAGACACGTAGAGGTGTCTGGTTTTATACCGAATTACTTTTTCTGTCGGATATTTATCGCTGCTGTTGCTCTTTCTCCTCTCAGGAATGGGGTTGTTTATCGCACCGCTCCCGTTATTTGTCAGGTGGTGATGAAACATTCGATTTCGTGAATCTGCACAGAACGGGATGCATGGTTCGTTTGGGGGTGAGATAGATGCGAGAGGTGCTCTGTGTGCAGTGTTGTATTGTTGAGAGATTCCTGCTCTCTTCTTTCTAGAGACATCAAGATTTTACAGTATTTTGGAATCCATTTTTTATTTCTAATAATATCTGTTCTTGAAAGTTTAATCTACATTTTGTGGACGTCGCATATAAACTAATTCTTCAATATACCCCCGAAGACAAATCTAGAATCTACTGGAGCAATATCTGGACTTCGAGCTGGCCATAATATTGGACCCTCATTTCCAATCCATTCCTCATTAAAAGTGTCATCCACATAATGGATCATTTTTCTATTATGCGGATGTGCCCCATCTTGTTGAAATCACATATTCAGTCGAGTTTGTATTGGTAAATTCTCCAAGAGATTCGGCAACATATGTTGGAGGAAAACCAAGTACCTCTCACCATTGAGAATTCCTTCGAAAAAATGAGGTCCTATCAGTGATTCCGCACTAAACATTAACCCCCCCTCCCCCCCACAGACTGAAATCACGTTTCTTTCATCCAATGAGGCTTCACGTCAGACCAATAGTGACAATTATGTTTGTTAATTATACCGTTGTTACAAAAATCATTCAATAATTATTCTCTACTCCATTTTCTGCTTTCTACCATGTATGTCGCTGAAATAAAACATTTAGATAATATAATAATCGGAGTTTAGCTATACTTCTATGGAAATTTAATACTTGATTTCGAGAAACGTCAAATGCACATCATGCTCGATTGAAAAATAATAGGTTCCTATTGGTTGAAAATCTGTATCGTAATGGAAAATCTGTACCATAATGTATCTCATTATGAAACAGATCATGGACATACAAGTGTATTATGGTAGTACGGGTGTTGATGGAGATCATTACCTGGATGTAGTCCTTGAAACAGATGTATTTTGTATGGATGGAATATGTTTTTTGACAAAATAGGTTGTATTGGCGATTTCGAATTATCCCAATCCATTGCTACTCGTCTGGTAGTGATTCTCATCTGTAGCCATTTCTGCTTTTTTCAGTTCATTGAAACATCTTTCTTGTGCCAAAGATTTGGCTAAGCTAGCGAATGTTTTGTCTGACGGTAATCTTCTGTCAGGACACCGATTAGCGTATATTCTCACTGTTTTTTTTGAATTTTTTCTATATAGGTCATATCCAACTTTTCTGCATTTGAAAATTGAACCATGTTTCGATTTTACAAAAACCAACACATAACTAAATACACTTCCTTCAAACCTAACGGGTTTTCTGATCGATAAATAAGTTATTGCATTTACTTTGGTTTATTCATGGCTCTTGATAATATGCAATGAAATTGCATTTTTCATCAGTATACGAGAGAAACTAGAAGTGGCTGACGCAAAATCTCAAAACGAATTGAAAAATCTGGGATACCATTAAAGAAAATGGCGTCGGTGTCGCGATCTCTACGTGAATAAGAGGGACCCTTTGACATCTGGTTAGTGTTTCTCTTGTCGGAATATTCAGTAAATGATTCAATTGGTATATTATATATTTGTTTACTCTGGAATAATTGAGTTGAATGAAATTGGAGTGAATAACATTAAAAAGTATGGAAATTTATACAGCGCAATCAAAATTCTTATATTACAAAATAATTAATTGTATTATGGTAGTACGGGTGTTGATATATAAATTCATAGTAGTCTTATTCACTGAAATGTTCGCTACAAATCACTGCGGTTTCAGAAGGATTGTGATTACTTCTTTTGATAGCTTCCACCCATTCCTTTTTTAACTCTTGGATATGATAAATAGTCTATTAGTTAAAATATATATGATGGCTCGTTTCGTATGTTTGTGTATTAATAACCATCATTATATGATCGTTGCATAATATACTACTTTAATAATATTCAATATTCTGTTAAATACCTTTTTTTCGCTCGGAGGAAGGAGGTGGACAAAATGCATATATTCCTGGTGCGATCTCTGATTCGATATTGTTTCGTCAAAAACTCTAGACGCGATCAATCATGTCCACGGAATTTACTGCGATTTCCAATAGATGGTGCAAGAATCGAATTCTGTCATCTTTTGCCATTTCCATTTCAAGGTATTCGAATTTTGCTAGAAGTTTCCCATTATATTACTGTTTCTTTCAGCCAGCTATTTGTCGTTTCCAGTTCGACTCTCTACCATTGTTTTCTCAGTTATTTATCGTTTATCTGCCGTTGCTTTCAGTTATTAGTAGTTTTCCGTTTGTTTCGTTTTTAATTCAAGTGTTGTTTTGAATAGTGTTTCATAATGGATATCAAACGCTGTTGTATTATTTGTTCACGAAATAATCAATCATCTATTCATATATATCAAGTTCCGATGGTTAGTACAAAACATTCAATACACATGTACTCAAGTTCAACTGGTCAATATAACGCGAGATTATTTTGTGACGCTGATAAAAGTTCATCTTGCGCAGTTTTTACTTTGGTAGAAGTTATATTTGTATCATTTGCTGATTGCTTTCCAGACTTTCCCAGTTTAACATATTTATTCCAAATTCCAGCATTAGTGACAATGGTTGTTACATACCCAGTAAAAGGATGCAATAACAAAAATTTGAAATCATACTATGAAAGTTCTTTAGGGAAAGTGTTTTCAAATACGGTCTTCTTGTATAGAACCATAATAGCCTGCACTATAGCAATCTTCCTAATGAATTGAAATTACTCAGGTTGATCTGCACTATGGAGGGTCCAATTCATTTCGAATAAAACACTATAATGCTCAATAAACTGTATATTGACGTACTATTTTTTCCAGGAAGTCCAAATTCACTACCTTTCACGTCGATACCGATATTTCGAAGAATCTCATCAAATTATCTGAAGCAGCATCGAATAGTAAGAATTTCTATGAATTCTAATGTTGATTTCTTATAACATATATCGAGAATATGAAACAAATGCATTAGGTAGGAACTCGTGCAGTTTTTGACAGAATTCGTGTATCTTCATCCTTTATCAGGTAGATTGTTAAAAAAAAAAGTAACACACTGACTCTGCACGAGTTGTTCTAGAGAATTCGCTAATGTAAATTTTGTCAAATTTCATAATGTCATGTAACTAGAAGTGCCGCCTGACGCCATCTGTAAAGAAATTCCAAGAATGTGAATTTCCCTGGATGTCATTATCAAGTGAACCGTAGGTCTAGCGTTTCTGACGAAAACATTAACATTGTACTGGTCTATAAGTCATTTTACCAGGAATATATGCGTCTTGGAGGTGGTTAATTAGGGGTTGATCACCCCCTGAATCCGCCACTGCCTTGCGTTCCTCGGTGCGGCAATGCATATCACTCGCGGATCCCCCCTCCCCACCCACACCAAGCGTAGGCGAACGCACATCTAATCGTCACAAACGACCCAATTAAGTTGGTAATGGGGCTGGAGATGGTGCCTCCGTTATGACAACAACAACAGGTCGGTATCGAGTTGATGGGGGGCAATCGACGGAATTCAATCTGGGGAGCTATCATGGGGTGTGGGTGAAATTCCGTAAACGGTTCGCGGGAACTCACGTATTTTAACCTTCTGAACAAAAAGTTCAAATAAAATTTTCGGCGCTCTCAATTAGTTTCGGAGATACGGGCCGATTTCTGGGTGAAAAATAGGATTTTTGGTAATACTTCGGTCGCTATGAGCACCTTTTTTTGATTTTTTTTCTCGTGGAACTTACGTAATTCGGTCTCCTCTACAGAAAGTCTGAATGAAATTATCGGGGGTCTCTCATTTTCGGAGATACAGGGCATTTTTTGTGTAAAACTTCACAATTTTCCACATCAAATTTCTAGTGTCTGAACACAGAAAATTCGTCCTTCTTCTGATCAAACACCACACACTCTCTTATTTACCCGTTTTCAACATTTTCTCCAAAAGTCAACATTAATGCATTCAGTTCTCAACAATAACAATGAGAGCGGCAACACTGCAAATACATCACTTTCGACTGTCATTGTACTATGACATCACAACAAATTGGTTATGGTTTGAAAATAAATGCTTTTATGGAAAACTAACGGTATTTTCTGCTTGAAAATATTGAAAACGAGTAAATAAGAGAGTGTGTGGTGTTTGATCAGAAGAAGGACGAATTTTGTGTGTTCAAACACCAGGAATTTCATGTGGAAAATTGTGAAGTTTTACACCAAAAAGGCCCTGTATCTCCGAAAATATAAGAGACCGCCGGATATTCCATAAGAGTTTTCTGTAGAGGAGACCGAATTACGTAAGTTCCGCAAAAAAATGAAAAAAGTGCTCATAGCGACCGAAGTATTACCCCCACCAATACCACCATTGAAGAATTTGATTCTGGATCACCAAACCTACCAAAACTGTAGTAAATTTTATTCATAATCTACAGTCAGATATTTTTTTTGTGTTGGGCAGATTTGGAGTCGAGTATGCATAGTGTCAGTGTGATTTCTCAAAAGATTGAAGATAACAAAGGAAACAAGCCACCTAGAGGCTCACAAATATACTGGATATAGGTGTTATGCATAACAATATTTATACTTTGTAGGAACGCAGTAAATATCGGCAGTTCATAAATATGAGAAAATCTCGAATTTCCAAAATAGTCGGGATGTAGCTTCTCAAAATGGAGGGCATAGTTCCCAATTGGAAAACTGGAAAGAACTTTTGTATGGATGAGCTTCTAAATTTCAATGAACGATATACACGTACCTAACAACAAAGAAGGTTTGTGAGAATTTTGGATTCTCCTCTTTTGATACTCAACACATCACTTTGATTCATATCTAAAATTCTATAATTCTATGATAATTTGGCTACAGTTTACTTTAAAATACAACTACGTTTATGATGAAGTGCAACAAGTTTTGAATTGTATCAACTATATTATTGTTCTTTATTTCAACTGTTGGAAATATACCCAGTATTTTGAAATGTTTACAAAAACTGTCACTTTGCTTGATAGATCTGAAATGAAGTCAGAACAGTTTGTCACTTATGTTTCACCTGAGTTTTATATTTTATCACTTCAATATAAACACTTTTCATAGACATCACAACTAATGGACTGGTCTTTATAACAGTTTTCCATATAGCACGATGCAGAATATATTAGAGAGAACGAATCCATATTTCAAAAATAATAGGAGAAGGATGACTTCAGCTCAGACTTGAAGTGAGATGGCTATATGTTGGTGCTTACAGTTTTGCGATATTGTTCCAGACAAACCTGTAGACAGGGTGTAGTTGTTCGAAATCACGCCTCAAGGGTGCGCTTGTGGTTGAAATTCCAAAAACATTTCGAGATCACTCGATCCATGGAACATGTTGTTGCCAATACAGATCACTTTTGGTTAGAACAGAGAATAGTACGCGAGATCAATCTGACGTTTGATGCAAACAAACTTCATCTTCAATGACCTACCTCCAAGAATAATCTCACGTTGTAGTATATTCAATAACCATTTGAAAATTTCGTAGTGATCATAAGAAAATTACAGAAGTTTTCTGGCAACAACTTCCTAGAGTGTGCACGCGTTCTGAATATTCTATAAATGCAGTAATATGTGTTTTAGGTATTTTCAGTTCAACCCAGAAGATTATAAAAAATGATAATGATTCCACTCACCAGAAAAAATGTCATTTTCTCACTTCACATATCCATAAAATTTGATCACAATTCTAACTCCTATTCGCTCGCACGCATTAAGGTGAATAATATTCTGCTGAATTGTGATGCTACTTCTAAACCGGGCTTTTGAATTGAGATCACAATATTTTATTGCTCAAATGAGAATATCAACAATCAACTTATTTTTCCAGCACATAGACCAGAATTCGCAACGACATACATCACAACTGCGAGAGTGACGATACCTGGCTAATTTTTTGAGTTATCACTACGGCCTACGTCATCAATTCTTGATCAAGTAGGCCAAATCGGTCGTCTGATTAGCTGACAATCTTTTATATGGAGTGAAAACACCAGTATATAGCCACCTTAGTCCAGCGTTTCAACAATTGTATTCAGTGAAGAACCAGGTAGGTGATTTGAGTATATCGGGTAGATGTTCTTTCGAATCACAACATGAACAATTAATCTTCTGTGATCGTGATTATCGAGGCGAATCTCCAGCAGTACACTCGATGTCGTGAGGGAAAAATAACCCTCTGCTCGTAGCCACCCCAGGACTCCAGATGATGTGCCATGTGACACCCTCATCTGTATACCGTGGAAAAGGAAGTCGCTCAGACGAATCCAGGTGGAGCAAGACAATTCATTTCGAACTCTACAGCTTATTTTCTTATGCAGATGTCTCGACTGAAGTGTACCTCATAATGTAATGTCAGCTGTGCCATATTATTTTCACGGAACGAACTGCTCCGAAAAGTTTTATGGGATGGAGATGCAGGGGATTTTGTCGCAACGCGGCAGTTCTGCCTTCTTTAATAATTAAACATATCGTATACGTTTTAGGAGGTTCTTGTTTTTCTCCGCATTCGGATTTGTACGGTCTGCTTTCAAATAACTAGAGAAGTATCGAAATAATCAAGAAAAATGTTGTAAAGTTAGCATCAAGATTACAGAAACAATCTTGGGTAGAAAGGGATTTCAAGATAAGCGATACGCCTTCTGGTGGGATGTTTCGAACAATGTTGAAGTATTGTCAAAGTTGTGCTTACAACTTGAAGTCTTGGTCAAGGCGCTGCGAAAGTATTTTGACTTTTTGGAATACGACTGAAATTATTACCAATGTTCATCAAGTACAATTCTTGGTAAACATTCAAATTAAAAGTTGAAAACAGTAGAACTATAAGTCGCTCATAAAATTTAACAGTTTGGGCAAGATGCATATGTTCCTGGTGATGGTCAAAAACGCTTGATCTCTGGCTTACTTGATGATAACATTCAGGAAAATTCACATTCTTGAAATCTCTTTACAGGTGAAGTCAAGCGGCAACTCTTGACACATGACATAATGAAGTCTGGCGAAATGTCTGTTAGCGAATTCTCTAGAACAACTCGTGCAGAGTTAGTGAGTTACTTTCATTCTCGATATATGTTATGAGGAATTAATATCAGAATTCATAGAAATTCTTACTATTCGGTGCTGATTCAGCTAATTCAATGAGATTCTTCGAAATATCGGTATCGACCTGAGAGGTAGAGGAGTTGGACAACATGGAAAAAATAGTACGAAAATATACAGTTTATTGTGCATTATGGTGTTCAATTCCAATAGAATTGGACCCTCCATACTCCAGATCAACCTGAGTAATTTCAATTCATTAGGAAGATTGCTATAGTGCAAGGTATTATGGCGCTATACAAGAAGACTATATTTGGAAACACTCTCCCCAAAAAACTTTCATTCCATGATTCAAAGTTTGGGTTATTGTATTCTGTTACTGGGCATGTAACAACAATTGTTACTAATGCTGGAACTTGAAATAAATATGTTGAAGTGGAAAAATCTGAAAAGCATTCAGCAAATAACACAAATATAGCTTCTACCGAAGTCAAAACTGAGCAAGATGAACTTTGTTTTTAGCAGCGTTAGAATAATCTCGCGTTATATTGACCAGTTGAACTTGAGTAGATGTATTTTGAATGTTCTGAACTCACCATCGGAACTTGATATAATTGAATAGATGATTGATTATTTTGTCAACAAATAAAACAACAGCGTTTGATATCCATTATGAAACACAATTCAAAACAACACTTGAATTAAATACTTAACAACTAATAATTGAAAGCAACGGCAGATAAACGACAAATAACTATAAAACTACGGTAGATAATTGATCTGGAAAAGACAAATATCTGGTTGAAAGGAACAGTAAAATTATAGAAAACTTCTAGCGAAATTTGAATAAATCGGAATGCAAATGTCAAAAGATGACAGAATCCGATTCTTGCAACATGTACTGGAAATCGCAGTAAATTCCGTGGATTTGATTGATCGCTTCCAGAGTTTTTGACGATACAAGTATCGAATCGGAGATTGCACCAGGAATATATGCATCTTGGTTAAGATGCCTAGGAAACCCTGGTGTATCTAGTGATTCGATATTGTTTAGAATTTCTTGGCGAAAAACAATCGACGATTACAAAAGCTTTCTAATTTTTGTATAGGGGGCGTCATATGAGCATTTTCGAAAATCTGTCAAATGTCGGTTTTGACAAATTGACGTGACTCTGAGGTTTATTGTTGTCAACGAAAACCCTGAAATTATTTCTTCGCATTCAACAGTGTTTGAGAGTCTATATAAGTAGAATAAGTTTTGAAGTTATTACAAGTACTTTTTCAAGATGTGCAGAAGATTTCGTATTTTGTGTGGTCAGTCAAAATCTGGGGATCCAAATATTCTTCTTTGTTCAGCACCTAAGGTAAGTACAAAACAAATCGCCCCAAAATAATAACATGAATGTGGGGTTGTAGCTGATTTTATTCGTTTCAGCTTGAGCGAAAGTCTTATATCGAGGAGGAAACGTCTGTAGCTCTTATCAATGAGATATTGAAAACAAAGTTTTGTTTAAATAAAGGAAATATCGATGTGATACGTATTTTGAACCGATGCATAACTGATGTGTGTATCCCCAATTCCAAGGCAGTCTATCACTTTCAATACACTAGCATGTACTTTGTCGTAAATTCTCAGGTGAATGGGCAAAGTCAATTTTCTCGAAATCAAAGTCTACTCTTAGAAACTGATATAAACACACTAAAAACTTGTAGAGGTGACAGTGACAGTATTGACAGGTTGTTTACGGTAGGTTTCCACGTTACATGCACGTTTTCTAAAACGCATTTGATTGGCTGTCAGGGCTGTCAAAATCTCAGTAGGCAAATAATAAACAGTGGTAGAATATTCGGTTGCACATTCCTCTCTACTGAAAATTAAGCTTCATATGGCATATGACTGATCGCCATCTACAATAGCGATCTGAAGCATTTCCGATCTCAGAAATCAAGCAATCAGTTTTCGCCAAGTTTATCCCAAAATTATTCAGGTATAAGAAGATACACCAGGGTTTCCTAGGCATCTTAAT
Source organism: Zygogramma bicolorata (assembly GCA_032362365.1). Classification (NCBI taxonomy): domain Eukaryota; kingdom Metazoa; phylum Arthropoda; class Insecta; order Coleoptera; family Chrysomelidae; genus Zygogramma; species Zygogramma bicolorata. The sequence continues at coordinate 259,147 of JAVJAQ010003989.1, forward strand.
CTTGGTTAGTCCTAACCTCAAATAGCAATTAGGCATTCCAGATCAGGTTATGTCTGGGGGCAAATACCAGTTTTAACCAATCACACACTTATAATAAAGAAAACAAACGAAAGTTCCTGGGGGCAGATACCGCCGTATTGGTTCATTTAGATTAATTTGACATTTTTGACAAGTATCTGGAATGCCTAATAGTTGTCAAATTGGTGCTTTTTAGATCAAGTTTTCTTGGATGCGGCTTTGCGACATCAATTTGAGATCCCAATAGGAAAATTCTGGAACGGCTTTCACGGCCGGTGTTGACAGATCGCAAGTTTTTCGGGCTTGAGGGCCGTGTCCTGGAATTTCAAGTTCCGGAGCTTTCGGCTGCATCTGCGACAGTGTTATTCAGAGTCGAGGTCTTCCTGTGAGTCTACTATTACTAATGGCAAATCTGGAGGTACATGTTTGTCAATATCTTGTGGTCGGACCCTGTTTTGTCGTACGTCGGAATCTGTACTTCTGTCTGGCTTTGTCGTCAATGTCTTTAGAACGGGATGCCAAAGTTTGATTGAGGTCTGTCACTCTTCCTTCCTGTTGAAGTTATCCTTATGTTTATATTTCTCAAATGCTTCACGGTATAAGCGAGTGGAATAATGCGTTGTTGTAAAGCGGATTGAGGTTTATCAAATTGAATATTATGTTTATCGGGAAGGGTGTGTTCGGCTACAGCTGATTTTTCAGTTTTTCCCAACCGACAATTTCGACTGTGCTCACTGATTCGTGTCTTGAAACTATATTTGGTGGTTCCTACATATACTTTTCCACATGAGCACGGAATCCTATGTACCTCAGCTTGTAAATTGTTTTGATGTTGTGCTTTTTCAAGATTTTTTCAATGCGATCTGTGGTTTCTCTCAGGTAGGGCAAAAAAGCGGTTCCTGTTGGTGGAATTTCGTCCTTTGTCTCATGGTGTGGGTTCTTGGTAGTCTTCGGGCGTATTTCTCATTCTATCTCCCTGTCTTGGTAATCATTAGCTCGTAGAGCGTTTCTAAGATGGTTTAGCTCAGCATTCAGAGAATCCCATTCGCAAATCTGTTTCGCTCTATCGACCGGTGTTTTCGCTCTGTTCCATATTTATTAAAGATTCAGAAAATATATGGAGCTTTTTGTTCATTCCATTAATTCCGGAGAAAATCACGATAATTTGTCGAGTTTCAGGGTGGAATATCCAGTAACCCATTAGATTAAAAACATTATTCGAATCAAAATTCCAGCAAGGTCCATTCCATTCCGGCTCACCACTCACCGGAGCTCATAAATAATGCTAGTTTATGTAATATTCATTACTCGGCAGATGTGCACATAAATCCGCATTTGATATTTCCGCCAACGTGGATTCGTCCATTAACGTATTCGATTTTGAAAGGGGTCAATCATAACAGTTTTATATCGAAATGAATGCCGCATTAAAGTGAGATGCAAACGAACGATATCCATGAATATAAATAAAATATATAAATATAAAAACTCTTTATTAGCATCATGCTCTTCACAGCGACTAAAAACATACATACACAGTTTCAATTACCATACTGAAATGAGAAATAAAAACTATCACACTAGTACAAGTCTCAAGATTAATTAAATAAGACAACACAGCTTACATGTAGTCAACTCATTGTCTAGTCTTCAATCTGGCATATGAGCCTTCACATATTTACAACATTCTTTTTTAAATAAACATATGGATGGTATTTTTTTCAATTCTGTTGGTAGATTGTTAAACAAGATCAATCCTTTACTAAATATCATTCCTGCTTTCAAATTAGGGTTGATATAAAAATCATTAGTATCTTTCGTACGTGTGTTATAGGTATGGATATCACTTATATATGTCAGCTGATCTGAAAGATAGGTTGGTAACATATTGTTCTTCAATTTATATACGAACAATAGCATGTTGTAATTTATTCTTTGTCTAATTGTCATCAATGATAGAGTATTCAACATTTTCCTAATTTGTGTTCGCCTATTACAATTTAATATTACCCTCATGGTTCTATTTTGTAATTTTTGGAATATATTCATTTGTTCATTATTTAGAAAAAATAGGATGGTGCTACAATAATCAAAATGAGGTGCTATGACACTTTTGTATATTGTGAGTTTTGAAAATTCAGATACTTTGTTATTTAATCTATAAAGGTAGTGAATTTTTTTTTGCCACTTTCCTTTTTATATAGTTTACATTTGCGTTCATATTCAATTCTTGGTCCGATATTATGCCTAGATATTTGAATTCCTTGACTTGTTCGATTTCCTCATTTTCAATGTTTATATGAAATTTGAAATTTTCATTTATCATCTTAACCTGGCCTCTGTTACCTATTAGCATAAATTTACTTTTTTTCACATTGAGCTTCAATCCATTATTACATAACCAAGTACTAATGTTTGTAAGATCCTTGTTAAGATTGTCTTCTATTTCATCTGTTGTTCCTGAGTGATATAACATTGTGTCATCTGCGAATAGTTTTATTTTACATTTCGTTATTTGTGTAGCTATGTCATTTATAAAAAGAATAAATAATATTGGACCAAGGATTGAACCCTGTGGCACTCCATTTTTTATTTTGAGTAATTCTGAGAATTGATTATTATATTTTACAACTTGTTCCCTGCCTTTCAAGAAGCTAGCGAACCATTTCAACACATTACCAGTGATGCCATATTTTTCTAATTTTTTTAATAGTAGATCTACTTTGATTGTTTATGAAATAGACCAGGATGTGGTGTCAGGTGACGTTCTCCCATTTTACACAGGATGCCTTCTTAAGGCTTGATATTCAACACTAAAATATGTAAAATAAACAGGTTCCTGTCAGCCGAGAGTGTGCACTTCATAAGAAAAACGCTTTTCTTTTTGTGGGGAATTTTCCTGTTTTTCGTTTATTATTTCAGCTTTAAATAATATTCACTAATACAATACAAAGTAGCGTGCAAAAAAAAGTCACGGAATTTTTCGAATGTATGCTTGAATTTAAAAAATCATGTTCATTTAATTTTTCACAATTTTTCTATGTTGGACTGTAGCTACATGCATGCTATTTACGTCAATAACCTATTTTTCATTTTTTGAGGTTAATTATCGAGCCTTCAAAAGACATGCAGTGTAAAATGGGAGAACGTCAACTGTCACCACCTACTGATCCAAAAATAGAATCAATTATAAGTGAATTATTTGGGGTAGTATCATGGGCGCCCATACCTATGGGCAGGAGGGGACTCGGGCCCCTCCCTAGCCTTTGAAAGATACCATTCATTGAAACGAAACTTCATGAATTTCACTGTCGGGAGTTGGAATTCACTTGTGTTTGGACTTTGTTAAACCGATTCACACAAGGAAATCATGAATGAGAAGTATCTAGAACTAAGTTTCACATTTAAAAGGATGTAGAGTTGCCCCTTCCCCCCTCAAAATGTATGTATGGGTGCCCTTGGGTAGTGTGAATCTTTTGTTTACAGTCCTCCTGAAACTTGGAGTGGTATTCGAGTATTTGTAAGATGCCTGAAAACCCTGGTGTTTGGACTTACTTGTAGTAAACGATGAGTTTTGGAACCTTTGGTGTGAAAGTTGAAACTTTTCCTAGAGATCAATTACCCTAACACCAAACTGATATTCTTGCACTCGACGCGCGTTTCGCTAACAAGGTTAGCATCTTCAGGAGAAGAAAATTGATGATGATGATTGATGATCAATTTTCTTCTCCTGAAGATGCTAACCTTGTTAGCGAAACGCGCGTCGAGTGCAAAAATATCAGTTTGGTGTTAGGGTAATTGATCTCTGGAAAAGTTTCTTACTTGTAGTAGTTTGGGGTAAAATTGGCGACACATGTCTACTTTGATGATAGTCATCCTGGCATCTTTCATTTATTCAGTTCAGATGGCGTTTACAACGAAAAGAGTTTTACTTTTGGAAGCTGACCGATAACAGCCCTTATTACTTGTTTAGAATATCGACAAAATTCCCCACGATTGTGTTCCTTTGATTTGATTTTGTTTTTCATGGATTTGTCATTAGATTTTGCGAATTTTGGTCAGTGCTGAAAAAAAGTGTGAAGTTTGTCGATCGATTGGTTGACTGTGCACTTCCAATTCCCAACTAAACGTCGAAAAAAAATTCAAATCTCCCTGAAAGAAAAATGGAAAAATTTGTGGCGCTTGTTTGATTTCATGATGCAGAAAAAGTAAAATAGGCCTGTCTTCCCAAATTTGAAAGGCGATAGCTTCTGCACTAGCGAAAAGCGCTGCGGTTTACTCCATTTGTATTCTACATATCAGAATATAAGTTTTTGTGAGAACATTTTTTGAATAGAAGATATATAATAACAAAACTTTTCCTCGAATCGAAAGGAAAATCAATTTTTCAAAAAAGGAAAAAAATCGAACATGTTTCCATTATGCTTCAATATCATTGAGTGACTGATAATATGGCTAAATATATAGTTATCGGGCTCTACCTTGCAAATGAAATATTTGTGGTGGAACTTACGAAGTTTGGCCTCCCGAACAAAAAGTTGAAATGAAATTTTTGGCGCTCTCAACTAGTTCCGGAGAAATGGCCCCCCAAAGACAGGAAACGTGCGTTTCGCTAACAAGGCTAGTATCTTCAGGAGAGGAAAATTGATACTGAATATAAAGCTAGGGTTAGTTGTTTATACACCTAAAGTTCTCCGGTTCGATATGGATTTTGTTTGTAACTGCTGATTATTCTAATTAATTTTCCGATATTGAACTAGTGCAGTCACTAGCTGCAAAGTTTGTTGGTCCGTCATCTGTTATGATTGATTATTCTGATTATTTTCTCAACAATAAATTTAAAAGTAGACTGAAAAGGATAGGTCCCTTGTCATCATTCATGCTGATTTTACATGTTGCTATTTATAGACTCTCACATGCATCGAGTAGTCTTGTGTTATGCACAGTTTAAGAGTGCTTTCACCAATTTTGTGGTCATTGTCTAGAGTGTGTTGGGCGACACTGGATTTTTTTACCCTTCCGTATTTCATGTATGCAAAATTCTCCTTGAAACGGAGCTGGGCACCAGAATATTCATTGAAGCTACTTGATTCAAACAAAGACAATCCGTCTTTTTGATGTTTCTTCGCTCACAGACTCGCTCACTTTGTTGGAGCAACGTAGAAGGGGCAGAGACTTGTCTCTATTCTGTAGATATTCACACGGCCGATGCTCTTCTGAATTGTTATCAATCGTTCCACCCTTGGCAATATGTACACGGATGACTAGACGAGTACAGAATTTCCACCCCTTTGTTGTGAGCTTGGAGACCTGTCGAAAATCTTTTGCTCAGGTAACTCTTTCCTATAAAAAAGCTGAATTTTGGACCCCCTCGCCGAGAGTGATTTTTCCTCCCTTGTCCCTTGATTCACGCGGTGTTTTTTGAACATTACAGGGCTTCCCTTTCGTGTAAATCTGCATATAAAAAATACTTTATATCTGATATTGATTTTCAATATGATACTTGAAAGGTTTTTTCCTGGTCGAAGAAAAAAACTATATATATATATATATATATATATATATATATATATATATATATATATATAGGTAGGAAGTCTTTGCTGACTTGTTAGGAAACAAAAAGGAAGTTCTTGGGTAAAGCAGCAAGCAAAACGTGTACTCTTTCAACACTATATTTCCGATATTTCGACAGTGAATACTGTCATCTTCAGGGAAGCTACAAATGGTTGACGAAATTGTTTTTCAAATATGAAACGAGAAAAAACAGTGCTACTTACTGTGTTATTGAGAATGGTTGCTAATGTTGGAAAAAGAATGAATGATTTGCGAGTGAATTGTCAGATTTAACATTCTGTACATTACCATGTACCATAAGGGGACCATGTTAGATCGAACTGTTCGATCTAAGGAGTAGGCAGATTGAGACCTTAGAAAGAACTCGTGACGAGACCTGGGGAGTAGGCAGATTGAGGCCCCGGCGTCAAGTCACAAACCCTTGCCCCCTGTGACAACACCTGAGGAGTAGGCAGATTGAGACCTCAGCGTGAAGTCACATTTACCTCTTGAAAATGGCTCCAAAATCGGAGCCGAAACGTCGAGAACAAAACTCCAGACGCGGTTCAACCCGAACTCAACAACAACATATATATATATATATATATATATATATATATATATAAGAGAGGAGAGGAAGTCTTTGCTGACAAGTTAAGAACAAAACTCGGGAATTATATTTGGGACAGCAGCAAAAGCGAAAGTGTACTCTTATAACAATATATTTCCAATATTTCGACAATCAATTGTTGTCATCATCAGGGAGCTACAAAATAATGTTAATGAATGAAAATATGACATAGAATTTTTATCCTTACTTACATTGTTAGTGAGGATGGTCGCATGAGATGGTTAAAGAAGTCAGATGACACATAGTAAAATTGTTATAAAACATTGATACGTATCAGTACAACACATAAACACATTAAAAACTATAATCTTCTTATTTTAATGAAAAGGTGCAGTGACAAACACCATGTGGAAATGATGAAAAAGGATTGAAAATTTTGTGGTTATAAAGGCGCTAAAGGTTATTTGTCAAAAATGTCAAATGTCACTGAAAACTTATTGCTGAGACACAATTTGGCCTTAGCCGCTGAGACCTCAATGCCATTGCAGGTGCTGCAAAAGAGGAGGTGGGAAAATGTAATATAGTATTAAAAGATTTGAAAATTTTGAAATTAGTTATGTGAAGGACATTTAATGAATTTCAGTTCCACAAAAATTTTATCAATTGAAAGGAATGTTTCGAGGAGAATGTTCTTAGAAATGGCATTCATTTCTCAATCTTCAAATTGTTTAAATAAAAGAACCGATCTCAATCATTTGAGTGAAATTTATTCATATTTATTATTGATTGATGGCAATTCGAGAGTTCTCGAAGGCAATTCAAGTGACGTTACTTAATCAAAATATTAAATTCATACTTTTTCACATAACTAATTTCAAAATTTTCAAATCTTTTAATACTATATTACATTTTCCCACCTCCTCTTTTGCAGCACCTGCAATGGCATTGAGGTCTCAGCGGCTAAGGCCAAATTGTATCTCAGCAATAAGTTTTCAGTGACATTTGACATTTTTGACAAATAACCTTTAGCGCCTTTATAACCACAAAATTTTCAATCCTTTTTCATCATTTCCACATGGTGTTTGTCACTGCACCTTTTCATTAAAATAAGAAGATTATAGTTTTTAATGTGTTTATGTGTTGTACTGATACGTATCAATGTTTTATAACAATTTTACTATGTGTCATCTGACTTCTTTAACCATCTCATGCGACCATCCTCACTAACAATGTAAGTAAGGATAAAAATTCTATGTCATATTTTCATTCATTAACATTATTTTGTAGCTCCCTGATGATGACAACAATTGATTGTCGAAATATTGGAAATATATTGTTATAAGAGTACACTTTCGCTTTTGCTGCTGTCCCAAATATAATTCCCGAGTTTTGTATATATATATATATATATATATGTAGAAATTGATGTTTTCACGGATCTTCGATATGCAAGATGAATTTTCTGGGTTTTTATCCGTTAGGTATCTCATGATTCGTTCGACGTTTCGATTCCATTTTGAATTCATTCTCAAGAACTGTGAGACGAATATCTGTCCACACCGTCCTGTTCAATCACTCCCCTTACGAAGTAACCAAGCAAGAGTAAGCAAAGACTTCAATTGTCTGTTCTCCATAGAAACTGGTATTTATACTCTCCTCAGTTATTATCCGACTAGGTCCGATATTATTGATGATTATATCATCAACCGCTCTCTAAGGTTGTATCCTGCCCATCCAGGTATTATGAAGAAATTGATGTTTTCACGGATCTTCGATATGCAAGATGAATTTTCTGGGTTTTTATCCGTTAGGTATCTTCTGATTTATTTGTCTCACAGTTCTTGAGAATGAATTCAAAATGGAATTCGAAACGTCGAAATTCATCTTGCATATATATATATATATATATATATATATATAAAACTAGAATCAATATTGCCCACATCGCTTTACGGCATCGTGCTCAAACTCCGTACTCGTGCAATATGGCCACCATATCCACTCTTGTTGTAAAAACTTTTGTTATTCAACTCGGTTTTCACTTTACATTCAGAATAAAAGCCATAATTTTTTCCACTGCCGATGAAGACGGAAACAAATCAAAATCAGGTTGCAATTCGATGCCGACAAAAACACTGGAAATCCTTACTATTCCCAACGAGTCTCAAAAGCTGAAAAGTACAACAAACTTTCAACTACAGACGCACACAACGGAAAACTGAGAATTGAGTTCATTATATTTTCCAATATTGGTCGGATAATCGTGAATGGAAAATCATTATAACTTTCCCGAGTAAAGTTTGCGGTTGCAATTTTATTCTCCAATTTTGTATGCATGAATTTATGGCAGAAGAATGGTCGATATCCAATAATGGTGATGCGGATTTTCTTCCGAGGCTGAATCCAAACTTTGTGACATGAATCTATGAATAAATTTCGAAAATAAAAGGGAGTTCGAGAGCCAACAAAGAGATTATATTGGAATCATGGGGTCGGACGATTCTATCTACGGATGGAATTAGGACGGACAAAATTTATCGATGATACTGAGCCAGTCGAAAACTGCGCGTTGTTTATCGATTTCTCAGCAAATTCCAGCCCATTCTTGAGTTTTGGTGCTTGTTGCTGACCCAAAACGTGAATTTTTTTTTTAACCGTAAACTAGGGACGCCAAGAAAAAGTAAACTTTGTTAACGATTTGTGTGATTCCATGGCACTGGTATAAATAATAGAATTGGGTAACATAAACTTGGTGGAATTCAATGCTAGGAAAACCCAGGCATGTCCTTTCTCAAGGAAAGTCGATCTATCATCATCTAGTATGCAGATATCAGGAGTAACTATTCCTACAAGGTCAAATATTTCGATGCTAGGAATTCCGATCAGTGATAATCTCTCATGGGAAAACCATGTGAGATCGATTGCTGAAGGTGCTTTCCAGAAACTTGGATTTCTATTACCTGCGGAGAAATACTTCACTTCCCGTCTCAGATACTACATATCTTGGAATATGGTTCTCATGTGTGGAGTTCGGCACCAAAACATTCATTGAGGCTTCTCGATTCTATTCAGAGAATGGTGATTCTTCGCTCACAGACTTGCTCACTTTATTGGAACATCGTAGAAGGGTCGCAGACTTGTCTCTCATCTAAAGATATTTTCACGGTCGGTGTTCTTCTGAATTTTTCTCAATCGTTTCATCCTTTACAATATCTACACGGATGACTCGACGAGTGCACTATTTCCACCCCTTTGTTGTGAACTTGGTGACCTGTCGAACCTCTCTTGCTCAGGGATTTTTTTCAATAGAACAGCTGAGCTTTGTAACTCCTTACCGAGAGAGGTTTTTCCTGAGGCTTACAAACTTCAAAAATTCAAAGTGCATGTTAATTCATATGTCCTGATTCACGCGATGTTCTTTGAACATTACAGGGCTTTCCTCTCGTGTGAATCTACATTAAAAAAAAACATAAAACTATTCTTTACGCTTCAATTCCTATCGGAAAAACACCACCAATCTCTATGTTACAGCAGAAAACGTATTAAACAAGGACAACACTTGGTACCTAGCTAACGAATTGAATTTTCCGCAATGGGGGCGTAACACGATACTGGGAAATTGTTGGTATCGCACTTGGCATCACCTTACCAACAAGTTAGTCAGTAACTTGACAATATCACTAGATTTGATATCCTAACATATACATATTTTTCAATATGCTATGCGTATATAACATTCAAAGCAACAAATACTTCAAGGTCAATACTGACACATACCAAACCAAATAACACAACGGAAAACACTAAATATTGTATTCATCAAATTCCTTGTTCGTGCGGTCAAAAATATATCTGTGAAACGTCTTGACCATTGGAAGTGCGAAAGACTGAACACAAGATGTACATCAGGAACAAACAGATAGGTGGTTCCAAATCATCAGATCACATTCATTCTGTCGATGGAGATCACACAGTGGAATGGAACGACACTGAAATTATGACGAAAGAGAGCAATGGCAGGAAACGAAAATTAAAGGAATATGCTTCTATCACGCTGTCTGGTGAAAAATGCATATCTATGAATTCGCTTGATATGGATCTCGGATGACTGCCCCTCATTGGAGGACAAAATGTTATGTCAAATTTGAAATATTTGACAAATGTCAATTACGAAGATTGCCAAAAAGAGATATTTGCATTTGAACAGGAATTTGCGTATAAGTTTTGTGAACGGAAGCGGATTTAGTTTCCGAAATCTTAACGATAAATATTTTAATGGATATATTAGTTCTTATTACTTTGTTGATGGAGAAAGTTGCTGATCAATTGGACTTGTTCTATCCGGAATGAACTGTTCCTCTATAGGCGCAGCAACTTTCCGGGGTAGATTGAAAATCTGCCCTTCTACACTTGTAAATATTTCAATATTAATTCTTATTTTTTCAGAGTGTGGTAGGTTACAAACCCAGAAACTACGGAACAAGTATATGAGTTATATTTTTATTCATTTATATATTCGAACCACAAAAAGCTGCTAGAATATTAGAGAGTGTTACAGACATTATCAACCAGTTGTCAAAAAATAACCTATCATGCTTCTTTTAACCTTATTCATTTTTCATGAATTGCTGAAATTCTAGGAAAAAGCAGATACTTTATTGGAACAAGTTGATGTTCATCAACGAGAAATCCTGGTTAAAGTCCGTACAAATCGGTACCGCTTAGCAAAACAAAAACAAAATCATGGTATTACAATCTATACAGCTGCTCAGCAGATGAATTGAAAAATCTCAGTTTGGATAAATACAAGGAACTATCAAAATACTACCTTTGAATAGTTGCTTCTTTTTCTTATCTAGGAAATTTCAAGCTGCCAAAGACATGTCCTAACATACTAACCTATTACGGCCTAGTTGGTTCTCATCTTTTTATACTTTGAGATCATATTCTTCTAGATACCTCAAATGCCTCATCTTCATTAATTTTCGATTACTATTAGCATTTGATACGACATTGTTTTTCCGTTTGATCAGTAATCAATTTAAGTGTTGTTTTAAAAAGTGTTTTTCAATGGTTATCAAACGCTGTTGTATTATTTGTGGACGAAATAATCAATCATCTATTCATTCATATCAAGTTCCGATGGTTAGACCAAAACATTCAATACACCTGTACTCAAGTTCAAGTGGTCAATATAACGCGAGATAAAAATATCTTGCTCAGTTTCTACTGTGGTCCGAAGTTATATTTGTCTTATTTGCTGATTGCTTTTCCAAGTTCCAGCATTAGTGACAATGGTTTGCCCAGTAGAAAGATGCAATAACAAAAATTTGAAATCACAGAATAAACGTTCTTTCGAGAGAATGCTTTCAAATACGGTCTTCTTGTACAGCGCCATCATAGCCTGCACCACAGCACTCTTCATAATGAATTGAAATTACTGAGGTTGCTCTAGACTTTGGAGATCCAATTCATTTCGAATTGAACACTATAATGCTCAATAAACTCTATATTGACGTACTAATTTTCCATGTGGTCCAACTCCACTACTTCTCACGTCGATACCAATATATCGACGAATCTCATCAAATTATCTGAAAACATTCAGCACCGAATAGTGAGAATTCCTATGAATTTTGATATTAATTTCTCATAACATATATCGAGAATATAAAGCAAATACATCTATCTGTAATATATGTATCAGGTTGCATATCTGTATTTACGTCTGAACAGAAACAGACAAACATCAAAAATATAGTGAATTCTTAGGTAAGAAGTCTTGCAATTTTCGCCAGAACTCGTGTATCTTTATCCTTTATCATGTAGAGTGTTAAAAAAAAAGTAACACACAGACTCTAGGCAAGTTCTTCTAGAGAATTCGCTAATAGAAATTTCGTCAGACTTCTTAATGTCATATGTCTTGTTGCCGCTTGACGGCATCTGTAAAGAAATTTCAGGAATGTGAATTTGCCTGGATCTCATTATCAAGTGAGCCGTAGGTCTAGCGTTTTTGACGAAAACATCAACATTGTACTGGTATAGAAGTCATTTCACCAGGAATATATGCATATTGGACTGAAGTACTAAAGTAACACATTCACTGTTAACGATTAGTATCGATTATATTCAGTACTAGACTGAGAGAGCCTAGTACAACTCTTTGCGTTCTTCGAAATCACAGCCAGCGAATCGAAACGCGAGAACTAACTGTCCACGTGCTGATCACGCTAGATGCATTGTTTACGCACACTTTATCTTTAACGTGAATTGACATAGAGATGGTACAATTGAAGGTATTTGAAAAAAAATCCAGGATCTGTCGAAAATAGACATATCGGTAAAATTCCGTTAATCGGGCTCCGCCTCGGAAATGAAAATTTTTTGGTGGAACTTACGTATTTTGGCCTACTGAACAAAAACTCAAATGAAAATTTTGGGGCTCTCAACTCGTTTCGGGGATACGGCCCCCCAAAGACAGGAAATCGGGGTTTTACTTACGGGGTAAGTACTGTGTATCTACAATTGAGAGATGAATAAATTTATATTACGCCTATGTTTGTTTCTCAGCCAGTTCCGCTAGAAATTCCTCCTTCTTTCTATCAGCACAATATACACATTATATATCACCTTATTCAACACTTTCCAAACGAATTATACGCATCTTTCCATTTTTCACTACAAAACTCTAAAATGTAAATCGTCAAAAGAATTCGAGGTTAGCAAAACAGTAGAACACGCATCCCGCGTTCTACTGTTTTGTTAATCTGGAATTCCTATGACGATTTACATTTTAGAGTTTTGTATTGAAAAATGCTCATAATTTGGTTATTGAGTGATGAAGAAGGTGGTAAATAATGTGTATATTGTGCTGATAGAAAGAAGGAGGAATTTCTAGCGGAATTGGCTGTCTTTGGGGGGCTTTGGGGTTGAGAGTCCCAAAAATTTCATTTGAGTTCTTTGTTCAGCACGCCAAAATACGTGAGTTCTACCAAAAATTTTTAATTTTCAAGGCGGAGCCCGATTAACGGAATTTTACCGACAAATCATCTACCTCCGTACAGAATCACTGTTCCATCTCCATCTTCGGAATAATGAGCTCCAGCTGCACAATTGAAAGGAATCCCATTTCCTGGAACAATCGTGCTGAGTAATATGCAACACCCGTTCCCAAGTAAATCCCGTAAAACGTTACAATAAAGTAGTCCCCCAATGGGTGGCATCCGTTCTCATTCGGGCATAATAAAAGTAAAATATCTCGACATAAGGAGCTACGAACACAAAGGGAGTGTGATGAAAACCGGGAAAAGCATCGGAAAACAAAAGCCTATTCACATATCGCCGGACTGTTAGCTAACGGGAGCATCACGGAAAAATGATGCGGGAATTAGGTGTTCATTTTTCGCGGGATGAAACACATTTTTGTCGAGATTCGCTGGCTGCGATGTGATGTGTGGACCAATTATCGTGGACTCGGTTCTGAGCACGGAAAGCGAGAATTCCGAAGGGAAAAGCTTTTTTGCAAACTCGGGGAAGATGTGGTATTACAAAGCTCGTTTCGTGCTTGACTTTTGCATTTTAATTGCAATGTCATCATCATAATGAACAATGCATAAACTAACCATGAGTCTTGGTATATCATATCAGTAACAACAAAATAAAATTTTCTTTCAAGATTTTCGAGTTGTTAACCTACTAAAATCTGAAAAAACTACGAAATAATTTCGGAATCTATATAAGTATAGAAGGGCAGATATGGAGGGATGATATGGTATAACAAAGCTCGCCTCGTGCTTGACTTTGACATTTTAATTGCAACATCAACAGTTAACGTGTAAAGAGGGGTACTTCAAGATTGAAGAACATCATAATGAACATTATGATTAACTAACCATGAGTCTTGATATCATATCTATATCAACAGAATAATGTTCCATTTTAAGATTTTTGGTTTGTTAAACTACAAAATCTGGAAAAACTACTAAATGATTTTGGAATCTATTTGAGTATAGAAGGGCAGATATGAAGGAATGTCATTATTATTACAAAGCTCTTATCGTGCTTGACTTTGGCATTTCAATTGCGATATCAACAGTTCACGCGTGGAGAAGGTACTCTTAGATTGAAGAACATCATAATGAACAATGTATAAACTAACCATACGGCTTGATAAAACTTCAAAATGATTTTTTCTTTCAAGACTTTTGGGTTGTATAACTACTACAATCTGGAAAAACTATAAAATAATTTTGGAATCTATATCAGTATAGAAGGGCAGATGTGGAGGGATGATATAGTATTACAAAGCTAGTTTTGTGCTTGACTTTTGCATTTTGATTCCAATATTAACAGTAAGATTGAAGAACGTCACAATGAACAATATATAAAGTAATCATGAGACTTGATATCATATCAATAACAACAATATAATTTTTTTCTCTTGAAGTTTTTGGGTTGTTAACCTACTAAATCTGAAGAAAAAAAGAATAATTCCGGAATCTATACGAGTATAGAAGGGCAGATATGGAGAAATGATATGGTATAAAAAAGCTCGCTTCGTGCTTGACTTTGACATTTCAATTGCAATATCAACAGTTGACGTGAGGGTACTTTGAGATTGAAGAACATCATAGTGAACATTATGATTAACAAATCATAAGTCTTGATATCATATCAGTATTAACAAAATAATGTTTTATTTAAAGATTTTTGGTTTGTTAAACTACTACAATTTGGAAAAACTACAAAATGATTTTGGAATCTATTTTTTTATAAAAGGGCAGATATGAAGGAATAATATGGTATAACAAAGCTCTCATCGTGCTTGACTTTGGCATTTTAATTGCAATATCAACGGTTCACGCGTGAAGAGGGTACTTTTAGATTGAAGGACATCATAATGAACAATGTATAAACTAACCATAAGGCTTGATGAAACTTCAAAATGTTTTTTTCCTTTCAAGACTTTTGGGTTGTATAACTACTACAATCTGGAAAAACTATAATATAATTTTGGAATCTATATCAGTATGAAGGGATGATATAGTATTACAAAGCTAGTTTTGTGCTTGACTTTTGCATTTTGATTCCAATATCAACGGTTCACGAGTAAAGAGGGTTCTATAAGATTGAAGGACATCAGTATGAACAATATATAAAGTAACCATGAGTCTTAATATCATATCAATAACAACAATATAATTTTTTTTCTCTCAAGGTTTTTGGGTTGTTAACCTACTACAACCTGAAAAAAAAAATACAGAATAATTTTGGAATCTATATAAGTATAGAAGGGCAGATATAAATTGATGATAAGATGGGCACATTAAAGGGATGATATGGTATTACAAAGATTGTTTCGTGCTTGACTTTTGCAATTAAATTGCAATATCAACAGTTCACGTGTGAAGAGGGTACTTTCAGATGGAAGAACATCATAATGAACGATGTATAAACTAACCATAAGTCTCGAAATCATATCAGTAGCAACAAAATAATTTTTTTCTTTCAAACTTCTGGGAAGGGCAGATATAAAGGGGTGATATGGTATTACAAAGCTTGTTTCGTGCTTGACTTAAGCAATATCAACAGTTCATGAGTAAAAAAGATACTTCATGATTGAAGAACATTACAATGAAAAATACCCGTAAGTCTTGATATCATATAACTAACAACAAAATAATTTTTTCTTTCAAGATTTTTGGGTTGTTAACCTACTAAAATCTGAAGAAACTGCGGAATAATTTTGGAATCTATACAAGTATAGAAGGGCAGATATGGAGGGATGATATAGTATTACAGAGCTCGTTTCGTGCTTGACTCTGGTATTTTAAATGCAATATCAACAGTTCACGTGTATAGAGGTACTTCAAGATTGAAGAATTTCATAATGAACAATATATAAAATAACCATAAGTCCTGATTTCATATCAATAACAAAATAAGTTCTTCTTTCGAAATTTTTAAGTTGGTAATCTACTACAATCTAAAAAAAACTGAGGAATCATTTTGGAAAATATTTGAGTATAGAAGGGCAGATATGGAGGGATGACATGGTGAAATTCTGTTAGATTTACAGAAGCAATTCTCTAACCATTCATGAAAAATCAAGGAAAGAAAAAAAGTGTTGTATTATTAGTACTTACTTATTATTTTTATTATTTTCAAATAAATGTTAATTATCGTTTTTTCTTCATTCCACTATAAATTTTATTGCAAATGCATATACATTTCTTATAGAAACAATATTCGAACATAAACTGACACAAAAAAAACCTGCGATCAGTCAGGCCACTCAATATATCAATTGTGTACTCACAGTTCACACAACAATGATGTCCATTCAACAGTTATACAGTGTGTAACAATGAAAACTTAACAGAGCCGTTGTTGAATATAAAAAGTAAGATTTTTAAAAAAAGCTCGGACACGTCGATTTCTGCTCGAAATTTTTTTTATTTAGGCAAGTTACCGAGTGGTCTGTCTGTCTAATGTATTATCAACATGGCAATTTTAATTACGAAATCTCGAAAACTAACCCTACAACTGATTTTTTTCAACAGAGTTGTAAAGGTATTCGAAAGACCTTCAAAACGAAATGCCACTCGACCTACTTTCCCTATCTAAATAAGGGGCGTCGGACGCACCCCTCCGAGGGGGTGCATACTAGAAAATATCTGATTAGTCTGAAAGGTGTCCCCTTTCAATCAGAAATCGAGGTGTCCGAGCTTTTTTTCGAACTCTTACTTTTTATATTCAAAAACGACATAAGTATTAATTACAAAAATCATTACACTGAAGCAACGATTCTAGGCGACGCCATTGAATCTATATTCATCAATAGTCAATCGTAAGTATCACCCTAGGGACTATCAGGTTGCTGTTTAGGTGAATTCATATTTTAGCGTATATTACATTTACATACAAACGATCTGATATTGGGATAAGATAAGATAAGAGATAAGATAATCTTTATTGAAAATAGGTAACCCTAATATAATATGAACAATAATAGTAAGTACATTAACATATAAGTAAATGACTATAAAATACAAACATATGCTAAAATATTTTTAAAAAAAATGTTATTAAAAACCTATATGCTATCTTATGGTTTGAATATGTTCTATTAACTGTTTTTTAAAAATTCTCAACGATGGACTAGATTTAACTATGGATGGTAATTTATTGTATGCATCAAAGCCTTTAAAATACAAAGAATTCATAGAACTTCTCTTATTCGTTCTACATACATGCAAATTAGAATTGTTTCTTGTGGCATAATTATGAATATCTAAATTCAGATTGATAAATTCACAGAAGTATGGAGGTGCAAAGTTATTGAGTATTTTATAAATAAAAATCATTGTCATGTAATATTTATATATTATTGTTTAATAAAATAGGTTGGCGTGAGACAAAAAGTGTTCATTATTTGTGCGAAAGTGATGTCACTTTTCGCACTAGTGATTTAATATAATATAAAGTTCCTTCTTCTTCTTATCCAGGAGAGAAAACTCAAAAATTTATCATATTGGAACAGTGGAACTCGATGAAGTATTATTCAAATTCATCTTTGCGTAGCATTGGTTCTATATCACACTTCAAGTCACTTCAACTTCCACATGGAATTGGCTAGGATTAGAATTCAATCTGCCATCAGTAACTCCTATATTGAACGCGAAATTCCGTGATTCCGGTCCACCCGGCTGCACTGACCGCAGCGCCATCTAGAAGGGCCATTAACGGAAGGGTAAAGGTCGAGAGCTATCTGCATTGCACTGCACCGCGGTTGGGCAATTCTAACGGAGATTAAATTTTAGGTTCTGCCTTCGACGTTTCAAATTTCATTGCTCGCTTTCCATGCTTTGAATTTTTACCTCCTATTCCGTGGTTTGGTTTTTCGATCCGCGTAGGGTTGGAGAGAGTGTGACAAGGTTCGATTACAGGGTTGAACGAAGTTAAAAAGCGAGCTTTGAGCTTTGAGAAAAAGTGAATCGTTATATATAATAGTTCAGGAAATGAAGCTGAAAAATGGTAAAACTTCGCAATTTTTTCGTCCAGCACCGATTTGTACAAAAATTCGGTATTTGGCTTATTACACCCTCTAGTTCATTTTCTATATTGTGCCGTTGTACGCTTTTTGTTTTTAAGGGGTGAAAACTACCCCTAATTGTCGAAAATTATAAAATAACATTGAAAACCTAAATATGGGTAAAAATAGTTAAATAATGATTGTTTCATGCTTTAGGATACAATTTCATAATCTTTCAACCTACCCTTGTTATAAACAACACTTGAAAACATTGAAATTTTTATAATATGTTTTCGAAAATCCACTGGTGAGAAATTAATGAAATTTACACTCACACACGCGAGCAGATTTTTTTCTCCTCTGTCTTTCAATATGAATGGAAAAAGTGAAACATATAACGCATAACGGTCGAATATACCGGTTATGTGGATTACTAAGCTCCGAAGCAGGTAATTCAAATTTTTCAAAAAAAAATGATCGGTTTTCTAAGCATAGCTTACGAAAGCGTAGAGCGGACATGCAATATTTTTTTCCTCAATTTCGACTTTAAAGTCGAAATTAACTAATTTCGACTTTTAACTCGAAATTAGCACTAATTTCGACTTTTAACTCGAAATTAAGCTAATTTCGAGTTGTAACTCGAAATTAACACTAATTTCGAGTTGTAACTCGAAATTAAGCTAATTTCGAGTTGTAACTCGAAATTAACACTAATTTCGACTTTTAAGTCGAAATTAAGCTAATTTCGAGTTGTAACTCGAAATTAAGCTGATTACGAATTATAAGGCTCAGTTATACTGAGCATACCGTCGAGAGGGTTGTATATGAACTACGGATATGCTGATTACTTTTGTTAACAACACTGCTACCCACAGTCTCCGAACATACCCGAATGATTCAACTTTTGCAAAATTCATCCTTATAGTCGATAGGCCCACAATGAATGTATCAGGTTGGGTCAGGTTAGTTAGGTTTGGTTAGGTTGGGTTAAAAAAAATTGCAGAATATTCGGTGAATTTTGCAATAGGCATCATACGGGTATGTTCGGAGACTGCGGGAAGAACGAAATGTAGGTAGAACGCAATGCACCCAATTCGAATATTAAGCATTCCAGATAATTGTCAAATGACGAAATCAAGGTGACTAATGAGTGGAGAGAACATTCACTTCTAAATCACATCACACTCGAACTGAATACAAATCTAGATGTTGAGGTTCACTGGGGGGCTATTCTTGACCATTCGCAAGCGAAGAGCATTCAATTCATTCATTCATTCAATTCATAAAACGCTGTGGGAGCACCCCTATTTACCAGTTTGCCAAATTTTCTGTTGGGTTTGCCATTTTCGAATGCTAGTCATTGAAAGGGTCTTCAGCACACTGATGACTATCAAAGGAACATATTTCATATATGAAATGAATCAAAATTCTTGATTTTATATAAAACTATAAAATAGTTCATTCTGAAGTAGAATCAGCTTATGATTGTGGAACCAGGTTGTTTTCTCCAAACTGATGAATTAATTTTTTTCAAGGTTCAAAATCTTTACAGTCTCCTATGGCTTCTTTATTGGTATATATAAAGAGCATTAGGGGCCGCTTTACAGTTCGCAAGTCTTGAAAGTATTGCAGCAATTTTACTTGCACACATGCGCAGTAGGAACTTTTCGATCAGCTGTTGCAATGATTATTGCAGTTGCAGAAAATGGTTTCGGACCTATAATTTATTGCCGCAAGTGATATTTCGGTTACTTATTATATTTCCAACTCAATTAAATGTTACTACATAGTCATATAACCAATAGTTTCAGAAAAAAAATGAAGTCGACACATGTTGCCTCTAGTTTGGGTCAGCTAGGGTTCAACCTATCATCTTTTTTTCTTCTTTGACAGAAAAACGAGTCCATTTAGCCTATATTATTCGAATAGAAGTAGGTACAATTTCAAACTATTATCTATTTTGTGTTTACCTGGAAAATTGGTGGGCCTGATTGAAGACAGGTCGTTTTTGACAGAACGGATTTATATTTCAAAGTGTAAAGCAGACCTGCAATAGTAATTGCCGGCAATAAAATGTGCTGCAATGAGTTGCCGCAATAAGTATTGCGAACTGTAAAGCGAGTCTTACAGTTCCCAAGTCTTGAAAGTATTGCAACAATTTTTCTTGTACACATGCGCTGTAGGAAAACTTCGATCATCTGTTGCAATGATTATTGCAGTTGCAGAAAATGGGTACGGACCTATAATTATTGCCGCGATACTTATTGCTGGTGCAATTCTAGTGATGTTTTGGTTACTTTTGATATTGCCAACTCCATTAAATGTTACAAGATAGTCACAACCAACAATTTCAGAAAAATAAACAAAGTTTGAATGAAAGGTCAAGAATAGCCCCCCAGTGAACCTCAACATCTAGATTTGTATTCAGTTCGAGTGTGATGTGATTTAGAAGTGAATGTTCTCTCCACTCATTAGCCACCTTGATTTCGTCATTTGACAATTATCTGGAATGCTTAATATTCGAATTGGGTGCATTGCGTTCTACCTACATTTCGTTCTTCCCGCAGTCTCCGAACATACCCGTATGATGCCTATTGCAAAATTCACCGAATATTCTGCAATTTTTTTTAACCCAACCTAACCAAACCTAACTAACCTGACCCAACCTGATACATTCATTGTGGGCCTATCGACTATAAGGATGAATTTTGCAAAAGTTGAATCATTCGGGTATGTTCGGAGACTGTGGGTAGCAGTGTTGTTAACAAAAGTAATCAGCATATCCGTAGTTCATATACAACCCTCTCGACGGTATGCTCAGTATAACTGAGCCTTATAATTCGTAATCAGCTTAATTTCGAGTTACAACTCGAAATTAGCTTAATTTCGACTTAAAAGTCGAAATTAGTGTTAATTTCGAGTTACAACTCGAAATTAGCTTAATTTCGATCTAAAAGTCGAAATTAGTGTTAATTTCGAGTTACAACTCGAAATTAGCTTAATTTCGAGTTAAAACTCGAAATCAGCTTAATTTCGACTTAAAAGTCGAAATAAGCTTAATTTCGACTTAAAAGTCGAAATTAGTGTTAATTTCGAGTTACAACTCGAAATTAGCTTAATTTCGATCTAAAAGTCGAAATTAGTGTTAATTTCGAGTTACAACTCGAAATTAGCTTTATTTCGAGTTAAAAGTCGAAATTAGTACTAATTTCGAGTTGAAAGTCGAAATTAGTTAATTTCGACTTTAAAGTCGAAATTAAGGAAAAAAATATTGCATGTCCGCTCTACGCTTTCGTAAGGGCTCCTTCATTTTTGGTGACAGAAATTTTTTTCAGAAACGATTTTGTAGAGCTCTTCAAGAGCTATACGACCATGTGAATAAAATTACTCAAGATCCCTTGATTTTTAAATGGGGAGAGTTTACTAAGGTGATGTTCGATCGTAAATGTAGGTGTTGAACGGCTATATCTCGCCGAATATTCACTTTACAAAAAATCTATACACAGGGAAATTTTTGTTAATAAAAAAGCTACAATTGAGTACTGCTTCGTTTCTTTCGTATCTTTAGTATTTTGAAAGCTTTAATTGAATACTTCAAAAAAGATTGCATGAGTCTTCTTCGAAAAATGCAAATTTTTATCGTTATTTCGCTTCAAATCTTCCAATTCATACATTTGACGAAAAAAGCTAAGCTTCAATTTGCTGTACATATCTCAGTTCGTATATGTCGTAGGAAAATTATAAAGAAAGCATTGTTTTTGTTTTTTCAAAAGCTACAATTTGCCTCCATACACTTCTTCTGATGAAATGTATAGTTTTAGAGTTATTTGCAAAAAACCATTCAAAAAAGTCGATTTTTTCGCCAAAAAACTGTTACTTTCAACTTCAAATAGCTCAAAAACTTTTTTTTTTCACGAAGAAAACGTATGGAACATTCTTTTCTTAGAATAACATTTTCCGTCGATTCCTACAGTTAAAATGAATGAAAAAATTTCCACCCCCGTGATGGGGTGGCAACCACCCCCAAGGCTCTAGCATACAGTGTCATGATATAGAAACTGATCCTTGAGATATTCCCTACCTTCTGTGAAAATTACAGATGAATTCATGTTGGACGAAAAAATTGCGAGCAAAACTGCTTCATTTCCTGAACTATAAATGCGCTTTACGAAGTCGTAATACCCAGTCATCGGAGCCTCTGAAAAAGTTGACCTCTCGCGCCAGCGAAACGTCAGGAAGAAATTCTAAAAAACGACGGTCTTCGAACCAAAGTAGTAATACTGATGATGAAAACATGTTTGAAACTTGTTCTTTTTTGAAGAGTTGCCTCTCAATTCGAGGTGAAGTTTTGCTATCATATTATTACATCTCCAAGTTTGAAGAATATTTTCAGCAAAACTTGTATCCGACGTGTAGAATACAAATGAAACACGCGTTTTTCTCCAGTTCAGAAAATGTCGCCTTTTCTGCATCATAAAACCAAAGAAGCACACCTTACTCTCCACCTTCACACATTCTTTTGCGCTTGCTGCGAACTATTCTTTCCACAAATATATCCATTTCTCTCGGAGAGACTCCATTTTGTAATGCTTTTTGAGTTAAGTTTTTCTTTCTTGAAATTGATTTTTTCAAAGAACTCTCGGTATCCAACAAACACATTATATACCGAAACAAAAATATTCAATATCAGGCAATTATATTATCACTGCTCCACTTACGTAAGCAATTTTCCCAAAAACCGAAACACGAACACAATACTCGAAAAAAAAATCACTATATCATTCCATTCATGTCCAAAACAGCTACTCAAAGGTCTTACTCTTACCTTGCACCAAAATTATACAATAGCATTCCAGAAAACATAAAAACACTAATCGATATAAATCATTTCGAATGTCAGTTGAGAAATCACCTTTTTGATATTGGTGGATCTATACATCATTATTTCGATAACTGAAAAACGCAAAAACTTCACCATGGTATTTGAAACTAAGTTCACTAAATGGTTACATCTCTCTGAAATTTTATCAAACTAACCTTGTCTATACTCTACATTTTATTATTTATGTGTTAATTTTTTATTCAAATGGATTTCTTTAATTATATGTATCAAACCGAAACAAGTGTTTATACACTTATCGGGTTATTGCTTTTTTCCACAAACAATGTGATAAATGTTTGTAATTTTCTGTATTTCATTTGTGTGAATAAAAGCGTATTTATTATATTCATTATTATTAAGTCCTGAAGGACAGTAAGATTTTGGTCAGTTCCTACAAAAAGAAAGGAAACTTCACCTTGTAATTATAATTTAGACCAATTGCATTGTTTTCCATCATTTCCAGAGTCATGGAAAAAGCAATCAATATAAAGCTCATCAAATATCTAGAGAAATCAGGAATAATTAATGATCGACATTACGGATTTTGCCAGCAAAGTTCAACCAGTGGCTTATTGGCTTGTTTCTCATACCTGGCAGCATTCAATCGAAAAATTGTTGCACTCGATATTTCAAAAGCGTTTGATTGAGTATGGCATCGGGGTCTCCTTTCTAAACTGCCGTCTTATGGTTTGCCCCCTCAGTTGTGTGCTTCGTTGAAGAGTTTTTTGTCAGTTAGGTCTCTGTATGTGGTTTTTGATGGAGTATCATTTGATATTCTCCCAATAAATGCAGGTGTTCCACAGGGTTCAGTTCTGGCGCCCACTTTGTTTCTCTTTTATACTGATGATTTGCTCTAGAAAACATCTTGTTCAGATCATAGCTTCGCGGAAGACAGTACTCTTCATAGTAGTTTCTCTTCCAGAGTCCTCATACCAAAGAAAACAAAAATTCAAAGAAACATTCATGTCAATAAAATAAACGATGGCTTGGCAAAAATAATAGAATGTGGTAACATGAACTTGGTGGAATTTAATGCAAGGAGAACCCAGGAGTGTCTCTTCTCAAGGAAAGCCGATCTATCATCATCTAGCATTCGGATATCAAGAGTACTATTTCCAAAAAGTCAAGTATCTCGATGCTAGGAATTACGATTAGTAACAATCTCTCATGGGAAAACCTTGTGAGATCGATAACTGGAGGTGCTTTCCAGAAAGTCGGATTCCCATTCCGTGCGAAGATATACTTCACTTCTTATCAGAACTAATAATCTACAAGGCTCAGATACGACCTATTTTGGAATATAGTTCTCATCTGTGGAGTTCGGCACCAAAACATTCATTGAAACTTCTCGATTCTATTCAGAGGAAGACAATCCGTCTTGTCGATGATTCTTCGCTCACAGACTCGCTCACTTCATTGAAACATCGTAGAAGGGTCGGAGACTTGTCTCTCTTTTATAGATATTTTCACGGTCGGTGCTCTTCTGAATTCAGTATCACTACTTTTATTCGGGTTTGAAGGCCGTCGTTTTTTGGAATTTCTTCCTGACGTTTCGCTGGCTCGAGCTTCTTCAGAGGTTCATTCATCTTGGAATTCACTCCGATGACTGGAGATTGTTTCTTCGCAAGTTGTATTTATGCCGATTCAGGTAGTTTGCGGTGCTAATTATCCCATTCGGATTGGGGGAATTGTCATTAATATTGATTACCTTGTTTACTTCCTGTGGGTTCGGAGAATAATCATCATTATTATCTGAAGAACTACCTGCAATTATTATCGATTTTCTTAAAATGGGATTCCATATTCGGTTGAGGTTGACAGCTTCTTCTTTTCTGTTGAAATTATCCGTGTGTTTGTGGATTTCTATTGCCTCCCGTACCAGTCGGCTATGGTATCCCTGGTTGGGTGCAATCAGTTTTGCATTTTCGAACAGAATCCTGTGGTTTCCCTCACTAAGTGCGTGTTACGCCACAGCCGACTTGTCAATTTGCCCTAGTCTGCAGTTTCTCTCATGTTCCTTTAGCCTAGTTCCCATGGATCTTTTGGTGGTATCGATGTATACCTTCCCACAGGTGCACGGTATGCGATAAACCCCTGCTGCAGACAGTGGATCTCTTTTGTCTTTAGCCGATCTGAGGCTCTGTTGAATCTTCTTTGTGGGTTTAAATACAGTTTTCATGTTGTATTTACTCAGGAGTTTTCCAATTCTGTCTGTGACCCTCGGGATGTATGGCAAATATGCATGTGCAACTATCTGAACGTCCTCCTTGTTTCGAACAGTGGAATTCTTCAGTTTCATGGCCCTGTTGATCTCGGGTACACTGTACCCATTCGACCTCAAGGTCACTTGAAGATGTTCCAGTTCTTCCTCCAGATGTTCTGGTTCGCATATTCTTCGAGCACGTTCCGTTAGAGTAGAAATGACTCCTCTCTTTTGGCTGGGATGGTGATTCGATGCGCGTGCAGGGCCATGAAACTGAAGAATTCCACTGTTCGAAACAAGGAGGACGTTCAGATAGTTGCACATGCATATTTGCCATACATCCCGAAGGTCACAGACAGAATTGGAAAACTCCTGAGTAAATACAACATAAAAACTGTATTTAAACCTACAAAGAAGATTCAACAGAGCCTCAGATCGGCTAAAGACAAAAGAGATCCACTGTCTGCAGCAGGGGTTTATCGCATACCGTGCACCTGTGGGAAGGTATACATCGGTACCACCAAAAGATCCATGGGAACTAGGCTGAAGGAACATGAGAGAAACTGCAGACTAGGGCAAATTGACAAGTCGGCTGTGGCGGAACACGCACTTAGTGAGGGAAACCACAGGATTCTGTTCGAAAATGCAAAACTGATTGCACCCAACCAGGGATACCATAGCCGACTGGTACGGGAGGCAATAGAAATCCACAAACACACGGATAATTTCAACAGAAAAGAAGAAGCTGTCAACCTCAACCGAATATGGAATCCCATTTTAAGAAAATCGATAATAACTGCAGGTAGTTCTTCAGATATTAATGATGATTATTCTCCGAACCCACAGGAAGTAAACAAGGTAATCAATATTAATGACAATTCCCCGAATCCGAATGGAATAATTAGCACCGCAAACTACCTGAATCGGCATAAATACAACTTGCGAAGAAACAATCTCCAGTCATCGGAGTGAATTCCAAGATGAATGAACCTCTGAAGAAGCTAGCCACTCGAGCCAGCGAGACGTCAGGAAGAAATTCCAAAAAACGACGGCCTTCAAACCCGAATAAAAGTAGTGATACTGAAAACCTCGGCCGCGAAAGCCTCAACTATTTTGCTCTTCTGAATTGTTATCAATCGTTCCACCCTTGGTGATATCTACACGAACGACAGAATTCCCACCCGTGTGTTGTGAATTTGGAACCTGTCGAACCTCTCTTGCTCAGGGATCTTTTATCAATAGAACAGCTGAGCTTTGGAACTCCTTGCCGAAAGAGGTTTCTCCTGATGCTTACAAACTTCGAAAATTTAAAGTGAATGTTAATTCGTATCTCCTGTACCTTGATTCACGCAGTGTTCTTTGAACATTGAAGGGCTTCCCTTCCGTGGAAAGTTGTAACTCTTTTCCTTGCAAACGCCATCTCAACCGAGTTAATGGAAGAGGGCCTGATACCTATTATCATAGAAATCATGTGTCGCCCATTTCACCACAAACTACTAAAGATATAAGTCCCAACACCATGGTTTTTAGGCATCATAGATATGCCACACCCCTGATGAAAGGTAGAGAGCTCAACTTTTCCCGTTTCCCTCCCCATTCGTTAACAATGCGAACTTTCCAAGAAATTCGAAATAGCGATTTTGCATTATAGCTGCTCGGTGACGCGTTAAAAGAGTATTTATGATCAGTACATCAACTCGACTCCGAGAAGTTTAACTTTTCCGAAGCAACTTTCTTCATAAACGAAACTTGTCAAAGGGTTTTCATTAAGGGCGAAACTCCGCCGGAATCAATTTATGCCGCGCGTCGATCAAACTTCGCGAAACGTCGATGAGAATTCGAGAATAGCGCGGCTTTTGAACTTGCACGGGGTCAAAAACTCCTCCACGCAAATATAGGAGCGAAAAACTTACAGGAAAACTTTCGGTAGTATCTGTGCAGATAACGTCGTGAGTCTGTCTGAAAATTTACACTTTTACGAGCGTTGCAAGCCGGTTTATTTCGTTTTACGAGGCTACTCTAGACAGGGGGATATTCAAATGTATATACGAGGGATCGGATTCAACTTTCAAGTTTCTTTGGCCGCTGCTGGTGGAGATAAATATCTCGATTTAGAAAGTTCCAGACGGAGAGATAGTGATGCGAACCACTTTAATCTGATATGGAACTGCAAAGCTTGTATAGCTAGTTAATTTCGGATGGAACAATTAGATTGAATGAAGAGAGCTCACACCAAAACTTGAAGACCCAACAAAATCCATTGAACATAAAATATACATAACCTCACTTGAATGCAAAGACACACTTTCAACAACAGAACGCACACAACTTAAACCCATTTTTATGGCTTACCAAAAATACACATACCAAATCATCCTCTTAGACCCATCGTAAGTTCCATTGAATCTCCATGTCAAAAACTGGCAATATACATACTCCAAATATTGAAACCTCTATCAGGTAATGGTGACAGTTTCATGAAAATACTTCATATCTAATTGAAAATCTAAATCAAATTGACATACGAACTGAAGACATGTTGGTGAGTTTCGATGCAGAAAGTCTGTTCACCAACGCTCCTCTGAACAAAACTTTAGAAATTGTCGAATCAAAATTAGAGAATGATGGAACACTGATCAATAGAACGAAATTGACAGATCAGATAAATGATATGTATCATATGTACCTAATAATATTGAAAAAAATTAAATAATACTTAGAAAAGCTAACAAAGAAGAAGGTTGTTAGAAAAAAAACAAGAAAAAAAAAATATAATCGTGTTACTTTGACAGTAGCCGACTAACAGATGACATGTTTACAAGTTTGAGCAACTTTTTGCGTTAATCCATAAGCGAATGAAAAGTGATTGTAACCTCTGCGACATTTTTTATTCATTAAAAATGAACGACCTATTCAATAAAATACTCCATATTTGTTCGCAAAGTATGATACATATGATTTATCTGTCTATACTAAGAATTGATTCGATGTTCGATCTTGGTTGGGAATACATTACATTATTTATATATATAAGCACTCTATTGTTATGAAACTATAATGTTTTTATAAACAATAAAAATTCTGAATCCAAATCTGAATCTGAACGAAGATCATGGATATCTCAAAACTTTGTACCTACAGAAAAAATGTATTTTCAATTCAAAAATGATTTTTATCAACGAGAATTTCGTATGGCTCTGGGTTCACCATTTTCTCCAATCCTCAGTAATATTTATATGGAGTATTTTGAGGATTCTTTCATCAAAAGTTATCCAAATGATCCAAAGGTGTGGTGGAGATATGTTGACGATGGTTTTGTTATATGGAGTCATGGTCAAATACTTTACGGTCAATTCTGATACATACTAAACCAAATAACCCAACCAGAAACACAAACAATTGTATCAAATTTCTTGTTCGTGTGGTCAAAAATTTATCGGTGAAACATCTCGACCATTGGAAGTGTGAAAGAGTGAACATAAGATGTACATCAGCAACAGACAGATAGGTGGTTCCAAATTATCAGAACACATTTCTACTGACGATGGAGATCACACAGTAGAATGGAACGTTACTGAAGTCATGACGAAAGAGAGGAATGACAGGAAACGAAAATTTAAGGAATTTGCTTTCATCATGCTGTCTGGTGAAGAATGCATATTTATGAGTTCGCTTGGTATGGATCGCGGATGGCTGCCCCTCCTGAAGGACAATGTCAGATTTGCAATATTCGACAAATGTCAATTACGAAGATTGCCAACAAGATATATTTTCATTTGAACAGGAATTTACGTATAAGTTTTGAGAACGGTAACGGATGTAGTTTCCGAAACGTTAACGATGAGTATTTTCACTGTTATATAAACAAGATGTATTTATTTGTTCAATAAAAACGAATAAATTTTACTGAGGTTCTCAATATCTGATTTTCTGTTCATGTTGTTTTTTCTCGTTTTAATTTCAGTCATTTCCAAAAAGAGACGTTTGTTCAAATTGTTTTCAATATGAAGAACTTTTGTGTTATTATAATCAATTGTATGATCATTTTCAATAGAATGCTTGGATATTGAGAACCTCAGTAAAATTTATTCGTTTTTATTGAACAAATAAATACATCTTGTATATATAACAGTCGTCAGTGAAAACAACAGTATGAATTTACAAATCAATAACTTCACCTTTCAATGTCAAAATTCACAATTCTCATGTTTTATCTTTATATTCTATTCATCAAGAAGAACCTCAAATAGCACATGTATGTACCTTATATTTTATATTTATACTTTTTTATGTCCATTTTATATTGTAGCCCTCGAAAAACCTAATAAATATTAGCGAAAGCTCGGGTAGCTAAAATGTGAAAACTGTGACACATTTAGGGAGCTAGGTGTTGTGTTCGATCGAAGGCTCTCATTTGACATCCATATATCCAATGCTGTATCGTCGGCATTGAGGCTGCTGGGATATTTCTCCAGAAACTGGGGAAACTTTTCAAATGTGAATACTCTCAAAATGTTGTATGTTACTTTTATCAGAAGTAAGGTTGACTATGCATCTTTAATATGGTCCCCAATCTATCAAAATTCCATTCAGCGTTTAGAGTCTGTTCAACGTAGGTGCATGAAGTTTATGTTCTTCAAATGCAATGGATTCTATCCGCCCAGAGGTGCAGACCATGCTACATTATTGAATAATTCAACTTAGAGGCTTTGTGCGATAGAAGAAGTTGCTTTGCTATTAAGTTCCTGTACAAACTCTTGAACAATGAAATTGACTGTAGCGACCTATTAAGCCAAATTCGATTTCTTGTAACAAGACCACAATCTATACTTATGAATGCCTTTTATAACAAGAATCCGAAAACAAATCTACTAAAGAAATCGCCTGTGTTTGTGATGTGCGAGTTGTTCAATAAAATATCCAACGAATGTGACATTCATTATGACAGCAAACACGCTATTTTGAATACATTCAGAAATTCGATGTTATGAAAGTATCAAATAATTTTTTTTTATATATATATATATATATTTCCAATTGTATTTCATCATACTCAGTACTTGTATATTCTCTATTTGTGGGTGTAAACCTGTTGAGAATAAACGAATTATTATTATTATTATTACTATTATTATTATTAATTTTCTTCGAATTTTCTTCAACAGAATTGATGGAAGACATGTTTCGTATTCTATTGAAATTCATTGTCTAACGGTGTAAAAATAGGTATTTATAATATAAGTGCTAAAAGTGATATTTTATTTTGTGAGAAGGGAAGTTTGGGACACGCTGCAGAAGGCGGAGTGTTCCATCCCTACAAACAAAATAAAATCACTTTTAGCAGGTATATCATACACTATTTTTTCTACAAATACAATCAAAAGTCCAGATTAACGCATACCTATTTTACATTGATTAATTGATGATATAATAGCCTCGAGATTATCAGTTTTGAATCAAATTTCATCTAATCTATTCATGAACCAAGTTGCCAAGGTAATCAAAAACAGAATTTGCTGATTTGTCTTTGTTGACAACTAACGTCAATAAATCACGAATCATTCTTTCTCGTTTCTTCGTTCCTCGATGGAAAGTGATCCAGAAAGTGAATTTCTACCCTCGGAAATTGAAGAAGCTGCCAATAAAGCTGCTTTTCAATTATTGCCTAGTAAGTCAAAGCGACAGTACGAGTTTTCATACGATCGTTTCTTGAAATGGTGCGATCAGAAAAATGTCAGTGGCAAGGAGGCCAATGAAAAAGTGCTTTTTGCATACTTCGAAGAAAAGTCCAAAATATGGAAATCGTCAACGCTTTGGTCGAATTACTCTATGTTGAAGTCGATGATGAACAGAAATAATTATGACATAAGCAGGTATTACAAGCTTGTGGCTTTTTTGAAGCGAAAGGTTGAAGGATGTCGAACGAAAGAGTGAAATAAATTACTTTTAACACTAGTGCTAAAAATGATTTACTTTCAACACACGGTTCAGCTAGTCTCTATATAAAAAAAATGCCGCTCTCCCCTGAACCCGATGCAAAATCAACCATCAAACATTCAGCTTGCGATTTTGCGCTTTGAGAGAAACCAGAAGCCGTTTTAATTTCGCTGAGAGTTTCCGGCCCTTATTTCAGTTATCACCGGAACCGATGAAAGCGTTTTCAGGCTGGAATTATGCATTTCGTTGAGTCGAGTAGGTGTAAACGATACTATTGGGCATTGGGGGCTGGTATTTGTGGGGAATCACCCGGAATGGAAAAACGTGAATGGATTGTGATTGCGAGCAGAATGAAAATAATTGAAAGATGTTATGCCTAAGATGCCTAGAAAACCCTGCTGTTTCTAGTGATTCGATATTGATTAGAATTTCTTAGCGAACAACAGTCGACGATTACGAAAGCTTTCTAATTTTTGTATAGGGGGCGTTATATGAGCATTTTCAAAAATCTGTCAAATGTCGGTTTTGTCAGATTGGCGTAACTTCGAGGTTTATTGTTGTCAATGAAAACTGTCTGAAATTATTTTTTCGCATTCAACAGTGTTTAAAAGTCTATATAAGTAGAATAAGTTCTGAAGTTATTACGAGTACTTTTTCACGATGTGTAGAAGATTTTGTATTGTGTGGACCGTCAGAATCTTGGGGGGAACCAGATATTCGTCTTCATTCAGTACCTAAGGTAAGTACAAAACAAATCGCCCCAAAAGAAATAATATGAATGTAGCGTCGTAGCTAATTTTATTCGTTTCAGCTTGAGCGAAAGTCTTATATCAAGGAGGAAACATCTATAGCTCTTATCAATGAGATATTGAAAACAAAGTGTTGTTTGAATAAAGGAAATATCGATGTGATACGTATTTTGAACCGTTGCATAACTGATGTGTGTATCCCAAATTCCAAGACAGTCTATCACTTTCAATACACCAGCATGTTTTTTAACAAAATGCAACTTTGTCGTACATTCTCAGGCGAATGGACGAAGTATATTTTCTCGATACGAAGTCTAGTCTTACAAACTGATATAAAAACACTAAAAACTTGGAGGGGTAGCAGGTGACAGTGACAGGATGAACAGGTTGTTAACGGTGAGTTTCCACGTTACATGCACGTTTTCTGAAACGCATTTGATTGGCTATCAGGGCTGTCAAAATTTCAGTAAGCAAATAATAAACAGCAGTAAAATATTCGGTTGCACATTTCTCTCTAAAAAAAATTAAGCTTCATATGGTATATGACTGATCGCCATCTACAATAGCGATCTGAAGTTTTCATGATCTCAAAAATTAAGCAATCGGTTTTCGCCAAGTTTATCCCAAAATTATTCAGGTATAAGTAGATACACCAGGGTTTCTTAGGCATCTTAGTTATGCCGAATCTCAGATCTCTGACAGATCGATATTGATGATTACTTCCAACTGAATATTGTAAGGTGCCATATTGAGAATATCAATCAATCAGGATATATTTTATCGATTGGAGAAATACATTCTCATTGACAAAGCAAAGGTGGTATAAATGAATAAATAATATCAACGCTATTGAAACCTGTTGCTAAGAACGAAAGGATGAAAATACATATCAAATGAGGTAACCGAATCCAAACAAAAGGTTTGAATATATTTTTTGGTCGAAAACAACAAAAGGTTTGATTGATCAATGGAAAATAATGTGAAAAAAATTGAGATATGAAATATTAGTCACAAAAATGTAAATGAAGAAATAAATGAAATAATATTGCGACAAGAAAATTGAGATACCGAATGTGAAATACTCGTCAAAAAATGTAAATGAAGTAATGAAATGAAAAAGTATGAACAATTGTTGAAACCAAGTTTCAAGTTGAGTGTGCTCACGACGTTTCGATTGCTGGTATCCGCAATCATCTTCGGGTGATGACAATGACCTATAGCGATCGATATAACATGGTTTTCCCATGAGAGACTATTACTTATCGTAATTCCTAGCATCGAGATACTTGATTTTGTAGGAATAGCCAGTCCTGACATCTGGGTACTTGATAATGATAGAACGGCTTTGAGAAGAGACATGCCTGGGTTTTCCTAGCATTGAAATCCACCAAGTTTATGTTAACTCATTCTATTATTTCTGCCAAGTCATCGTTAATTTTGTTGAAGTGAATGTTCCGTTGAGTTTTTGTTCCTCGAGCTGGTAGAGGGATTCTGGAAGAGAAACTGGTATGAAGAGTACTGTCGTCCGCAAAACTATGTACCGAACAAGATATTTTCTTGAGCAAATCATTGATATGAAGCAAAAACGAAGTGGGCGCCAAAACTGAACCCTGTGGAACACCTGCATTTTTTGGGAGAATATCAGATGATGATTCATCAACAACAACAAACAGAGACCTATCAGACAAGAAACTCTTCAATAAAGCACACAACTGAGGAGGCAAATCATAAGTGGCAGTTCAGAAAGGAGACCCCGATGCCAAACTCGATCAAACGCTTTCGAAATAGTGCAACAGCTATCGTTCCTCACAATTTTTCGATATGAGAAACATAAGCCAATAAGACACTGGTTCATCTTCAATGGCAAAATCGGTACTGTCGATCATTATTATTTATTCCTGATTCCTCTAGATATTTGGTTAGCTTCATATTGATTGCTTTTTCCATAACATTGGAAATGATATAAAGCAATGCAGTTGGTCTATAATTACAGGGTAAAGTTTCTTTTCCTATTTTAGGAACTGGCTGAACTCTTGTTGTTCTCTAGGAAAATCCCAAGTTATATGAAAGTTTGTATAATTCGCAATGTACTGGTGTTTCGGGGAAACAGACTTCAAGAACAATTGCTGAGATTCCATTCCAGATCTATATCAATTCCAAGGAACCTCAACCTTCTAGAACTTCTGTTGATACTATAGTCATTTGATACATTCTAATCAGGAAGACTGCAACGAAATTTTATAGTATTGTTTTTTTTGCAATTGATTACTAGAGGGTTCATATACTTTTTCTGTATCTACAGATTCGCACGAAAAGGAAACCCTGTAATGTTCAAAGAAGATCGCGTGAATTAAGGAACAGGAGATACGAATTGACAATCACTCTGAATTTTTGAAGTTTGTCTACCTCGGGAAAAACCTCTGTCGGTGAGGAGTTCCAAAGCTCAGCTGTTCATTGAAAAAAATATTCCGAAGTAAGAGAGATTCGACAGCTGTCCAAGTCCACAACAAAGGGGTGGGAATTCTGCGAACGTTGGGTCATCCGTCTTGATATTGCCAAGGATGTTATGATTGATGACAATTCGGAAGAGCACCGACCGTTGAAATATCTATAGAAGGGAGACAAGTCTCCGACCCTTCAACGATGCTCAAACGAAGACAGCGAGCCCGTGAGCAAAAAATCACCAACAAGACGGATTGGGAGAAACTCGATCATTTTAAATTTAATATGATAAGTAAACTGAGAGCGTTATTGCTATTGACGAGGGTCCCCATGTCTTTGAGAATTGTTGGAAAAAGGAAGGGTATCCATAAAGATTCAATCATCGTCGAATCGAATGGAAAGATTGAGAAAGTTTTCCTTCATCTCAAATCTTTGAGTGTCACATTTTAGCAGGTGTAAACGATACTGTGCGATATTGAGGGTCTTTGTAGAAAGAATTATAGGAAATGGAGAAGAGTGATACAAAGGGTGGAATGGTATCGGAACAGATTAGATTTGGTCGATCTGTTGAAATAATCATTACGGTTGACGGGGGACGTGTTTGAGAAGGGATGGACCGGGATGTTCTGTCGATAATGAGGGTGTTATGACAAATGAAAGGACATACATTGATTTCTTTCTTTATAGTTTTCGAGTTTTCAACCTAGCCAAATCTGGAAACAGTTGGGGAATACAATTGATATGATATACTTTGAAAACGGAATCGTATTTGGTTTCCGAAATGTCAACGATTGTGGTAGGTCAAGAATAAAAAAAAACACGAAGGAAGAATCGATCCACCACAAAATGATGACATTCAAAACACGCCACAATCTGAATATCATTTAACAAAGATTAAAGTTTATGTACTCTGGTTGTCTGAGGAGAAAAAACGGATCGGCCAAAGATATGATGTTGGAAAAAAATTCAAAACGAAAAATACTTTAGTTTCAGTACTGGCACACCCTAAACCAAATGATATAATAGAAAACATAAACAACTGTATTGATCAAATCCTTTTTGGTCCAGTCGAAGATATATCGATGAATATCACGTCTGGAAGTGTGAAAGGGTATACACAAGATGTTCATCAGGAACTGACAAATTGCTGATTCTGAATTTTAAGAGCACATATTTACTGCTGATAGAGATTACACATTAGCGTGGAAAGACACTCAAATTATAGTAAGAGAGAGAGAGAGTGTCAAAAAACGATAAGTGGAGGAATCTGCTTATATCCTGCAGTCTGAAGAAAGTTGCATTTCAATGAATTGATTCGATACGAATCATACTCGACCATCTTTTTCGAAAAATGACGAGATCTCAGAGATTTGACTGATTTTCAAAAACGAGCATGAAAAAAAATATTCTTGATTACGTTTTTGAAACGGAAGTGAATCTGGTTTGCGGAACGTTAACAATGAGAAGTATTTTTAGCACTAATAATTCTTGTATTTTCTGGCAAATTATTTAAAAGGAATTGTTCTTCAATGAACGTGGCAAATTTTCGGAGTAGATTTGGAATTTGCTCTTCTACACGTGTATAAATTCCAATATCAATTCTCTACTTCGGATTAACCATC
This sequence comes from Zygogramma bicolorata, assembly GCA_032362365.1. NCBI lineage: Eukaryota > Metazoa > Arthropoda > Insecta > Coleoptera > Chrysomelidae > Zygogramma > Zygogramma bicolorata. The sequence goes on from JAVJAQ010003989.1 coordinate 295,161, forward strand.
TAAAAAACAATTAAGGAAAGATCAACTCAAATCAAAATAATGACTTTCAAGCAGTATTTACATGCACTATATTTTTACATTAGGTGGGTTGAAACAGATAACTAAAATTGGATTTATCAATGGAATTTGTTGAATATTGTAATCCTGATTTCTGTAAGGGAATTGTAGGGAGTTCAAGAAGCAAAACCAAAGCTCAGAAGTGGAAGGGCGAAGCTTCTATTCTTCCTTGGATCCGCTTTTGATGACGTAGTTCCTCATTATTCATTGATATTCAGGAACTAATGCATTTTCGTGGAGAAAGTGAAATTAAAGGAACTACACACATAAAAATGTCCGGGGAACAAGCTTGCTTGTAACTGCAGCAAACGGTCCTGAAAGGGCTCTATGGTTCTTGTGCGGCCTGTATATCGTTCTCTCACATCTCCAGTCTCTCGGTATATACTCCAGAAGCTATTGATCACACTGGATTTAGTCATAAAGACCTCCGCAACAGTTTGAGTTTGTCCAGCTTCGATTATTCCACCTACTCGTGACTGCTCACCAAGTGTCAAATGTTTTCGCGGCATATTTTCAATCAATGTCTGCATGAAACTAACCACGCTCAACTTTAGCTTTTATTTTCGAAACGATATTCAAGAATTGCATTTTAGTCGGCACTACATCGGCACCACAATTACAACAACTACCGTATTTTGATATGAGGTAGCATAGCTGGGCATTAACTCGTTAATCCGTTAATCGTTAATTAACGAAGTTAACATTTTGATTAACGGATTAACTTTTAAGTTACCTTTTAAAAAGGTTAACGGATACGTTAACTTTCGTTAATATGCAGAAGTCCGTTAATCGTTAATCCAATGCCGAATAGTTTCCGCACGGCACCGTCAAGTGACGGGGAACGAGTGAAACAAAACTAGATATATTTTGCCGAGGCGTGCGAGTGAGAAAGAAAACTGCAAGGAGATTTCTTTCATATGACGTTTGATCATTTCATTACTTAGCGCAGGTGCTTAGGGTTTGGTCCGATAGTAACCACTATACTCACCGCTACTAACCGTTTTTTTGTCAGCGGTTTCCTGAGAAACTGGCAATCAGTGCCTCAATTCAGGACACTGTCAAAAAGTACATGGAAAAAAAAGTTGAAGTTGCCTTACGACAAGAAGCAGCGGAAAATTCGAAGACAGAGATAGTTTAAGTAGCGGAGGGAGTAATGCGAATGCGAGTAACAACGATGATAGCGGGGAAGACTTTTTCAATTCTGTCACTCATTCTATAGAACAACCGAAGAGCTCCAACTCTTCAAAGAGTAAAGCGCAAAGTCTCGTTGAAATGTGGCTGGACATAAAATCAAAAGACGATGCTGTGTTTCTCGGGGAACAGATATTCATAAGCCTATTGATTAAATACAATACTGATATACCCTCAAGCGCTGCAGTTGAACGTCTTTTTTCCAAGGGTAAAGACATTTTAACACCAAAACGAGCCTCGCTTTCAGACGAGAACTTCAACATGTTAATGTTCATAAAGGGTAATATGCACCTTATGCCTTACAATTAAATCACACATCTGAATTATAAGAGTATTTTGTTTTGTTCCTCACCTGTTAATATCCAAAACCAACAAGTTTTTGTTTCATGATTTCAGTAACGCAACGAAATAAAGATGCAATTTCACAGACATTAACGGATTAACGATTAACGTTAACTTGCGTTGATTCTTCCGAAATATAACGCTTTAACGTTTAACGAAGCTAACTTTTTTTGTAGCGGATTAACGATTAACGAAGTTAATTATTTGATTAACGGTGCCCAGCTATGTGAGGTAGTAAAGAATATCTGTATACTTTTCTAGGAACATCGCAGGCATTCCTGAAGAGTTACATGAATTTTATTTGATGTTGTATCATTCAAAGATTGATTCATTCACGAAATGTAAGAAAAATTCACGAGGCACTAGGGGCACTGAGTTACATAAAATCGCTTTTTCCTGCTTAATTTGTATGTCGAGCATATAGAAATTGAAACAAATAGATATCATACATAGAAAATATCTGCACAATTCAGCAAAAATAGAGAGCTTTTTCATTCCAACCCGTACAAGATCTCGTTACTCTCAGAGAAAATTATCTCGTGAGCTCCTCAGTGAGCAAATAGATATATGTGTTTACTGTTGTTTCAATTGTTTCAGAGTGTGTCACTATTGAATGTGAAGTACTTGTTGTTTTGAATGTTATTTCAACATTATACCTGTTGCCGATCCGTTTTATCTTTTCAGATAGTCAAGGGACATGAGGTATAGTTTTTGTTACAGAGTTTGTAGTTTGTGCAGATTGTATGTCTTCACTCTGAGGTGTGTCACGGTTTTTAATTTCAATTGATATATTTTCTATGAAATCCCCTGGAAATCCATTTTCCTTCAATATTGTTTATATGAAATTGGCCTCTTTATCGATTTTTATTCTATTTACAATGGGTTTACAAAACCGCGACACGTGTTTCGCTATTACAATAGCTTCTTCAAGCATTTATCTTGCTTGAAGAAGCTATTGTAATAGCGAAACACGTGTCGCGGTTTTGTAAACCCATTGTAAGTGGAAACCATACTGAAAACTGTAATATATTTTTGTTAATATGGATTTTCATCGAGTATCGGCCAGTTCAATTCAATTTTATTCCATTGAAAAACATTTGAGTATACCGTTTTTGACACTTGTATGGTGGTTTGAGTTTCAGTGAAGATATCTGTTAGTGTTTTCTTTCGTTATACGCTTGTATCTGCATAAAGTGTTTATTTCTCTACCATAACACCAAAGAAGTTCACTGTTCTCCTCTATATCAATTCTATAGATTCCAATATTGATTTCTATTTTTTCAGATTGTGCTAGGTTAAGAACTCAAAAAACTATCAAACCAAAAAATAGTTCCCCTAACAACATTATCCTAAAAATCGAACCATAACGAATAACTAATTAAGACAGTGGCTGTGTGTTCGGTACACATAATGTTGTAAACGAAGAAGCCCAATAATATCCGGTCGAGACGGGATGATAGATAGATAGCTTTATTGTCTAAATGTAACATTTGTCGACAAAGTCATAAAGTCATAATCATCATATTGCATACAAAAGTTCAAATGATGTACATAAATTGTAAAAATATATCTTAGGAGAAAAACTCTCATTTAGATAAAAACACTAATTCTAAATTTAAAGAGGACATAACAAAATAATATGTAAAATTGTAAATTTCTACAAAAAAACAAAAAAATAATATATATCTCAGTATCACATAAACATCGAATATAGAACGACTAGAAAGTATAGACAAAATATTCCTCCAAATTGTAGAAGCATTTCCCCATCAGGAGTGTTTTAACTGATTTTCGGAAACTTTTCATGAATCTAAGGAATATCAACGCAATTTTCTCCATACGGTCACGACCACCTACAAGCGGTAAAATAAACTTTTCATTTCCACCACGTCCAAAGTACGTTGAACGTTTTCGACAGAAATCGAGTTACCGCCAACTGCAGGTCAAATCAATCGGCCCTAGTCGCAGTCGCGCCTCCCTTGGCGTGAAGGGCCTTTGAATTGTTGCATCCCCTCGATGGCTTCGAGTACTTTCCGGGTCGGTTGCTTTCCAGAGAGCCTCAATATTTATGGAAGGATAAAAGAGAATGTTCATAGGCGGGAAATTGTCTTTGAGGAGCTCTGATGATAGGCAAAAACCTTACGTTTTTCAATAATATGGTGTAGAATATATCGGCCAAACTTGGCAGATCCTCAGCAAACGTTATTAGGAGCCTTCTCATCAATATTGATATTATAAAGTGGTTTGTTTGTAACTTTGTTTGCAGGGGTTAATTTTCGACAATAATGATTCGATCATGGACATTTTTCCATTAAAGGAAAACCACACTATTCATGAGTGATATAGGCTAGATTTTATTATGATCGAACAAAAAATTCAGTGAGAAATGATAGTATAAATATGTGAATCAATCAGAAAAAAGCGGGCGAGATGTGATCCTTTAATGGTGTTCGCTGACTAAATGGTTCGATATAGACGAACATACTTTTCACCAAAAATGTTGGTCTTTATTAGTTCTACAAAAAAGTCCTTGGTATTATATAGCTAGCTTTTATCTCGCTTTTATATTCGAATCACTACAAAGTTTTTGTTGTTAATACATACATATAATATGATCGTAGAGACCTGAAACTTGGGGGGTGTGCTATTTGTATGATAGGAAATGGTTTTCCGAAATTCCACCCCTAAGGGGGTGAAAAACGGGGGCAAAGTTTGTATGTAAAAACGTTATTCCTAGGTGAAATGAGAATTTTGCATACACATCATTCAACAGGACAGATGGAAAACGTGTTCGAATTTTAATGAAACTGATCGCCTAACGGGGTGAAAATGAGGTTAATAACATTTCCGACTTCTATCAAACACTCTTTTGAGTGCACCCGGTAGGCAGAGCCTTGTGATGAACCTTATGAAACCTAGTACTGAGAACTACACAATATAATTTTCCAACAGAAATAATTACCGCCCAACGAATGGGTAGGCTAGTATTCAATGAACTGGATATGTTTTAGGAAAAAAATATGGGAAGCAAGAAATTCAAGCAAAAAGTCTCGATGGATTCATATGAAACTGAAATAGGATTGAAACTTGTTGAGAGAAATAGGGAGTGAAAAAAGAGAAAGGAGAAACCGAAAGAAAGAGGGTCAGGAATGAAAAAAGAGGAAATAATATAGACAGAGGAGAAGTGGATAGAAAGGAGGGAAAAGAAAAATGATAGGAGATACACTGATAGGGAGAAAGGAAGATAGAACAAGACGAAGAGATAAAGGCAGAGGAAATGAAGAGTTTCAACAATGGTGAGTATACTTCACCGATCGAAGACAATTGTCGATGGCACTCAAGTGAGGCAAGAAAACAATAACGAAAATATGAATGAGAATGGAAGGATAATCACTGTTTGAGATAAGTGGTGCTTCCTACTCAAGATGCATATATTCCCAGTGAAATTACTTCTATATCAGTACAATGTTGATGTTTCCGTCGGAAACGCTAGACCTACGACTCACTTGATAATGACATCCAGGGAAATTCAGATGCTTGAAATTTCTTTACAGATGGCGTCAAGCGGCAACTCCTGACACATGTCATTATAAAGTCTGACGAAATTTGTATTAGCGAATTTTCTAGAACAACTCGTGCAGAGTCAGTGTGTTATTTTCTTTTTTCAACACTCTTCCTGATAAAGGATAAAGGTACACAAAGTCAAAAATTGAACGAGTTCTTATCTAAGAATTTGTTATATTTCTGATGTTCATCTGTTTCTGTTCAGAAGTAAGATGGCACCTCTGGACCTGCACGTCAAGGAGGTTGCGCTAATGCCCATGCTACGATTGCGCACGGCTGGTGTAAACCCCGAGGTAGGAATGGGTCAACTGAGGCTGGGCCTGTGGAGAGAGGCGCTCACTGCGGTACCTCTGCTACAGGCAGCCAGTGACGCAATTGAACCCAGGTTTGTGTTCAATAAACCCTACAAAATACAAATAAAAAAGAACACTGAGGCAGATGCTGCAAATGCAAAACGCATATACACAGACGGCTCAAAAACCAAGGAAGGATCAGGATGTGAAGTTTACTCCAGATCACTTAGCCTAAGGATTAAGTGGGAATGGGGAAAAATACCAGCGTGGTTCAAACAGAACTGGCTGGTATCTCAATCGCCACAAAAGAGCTAACCAGGAAAGGAATTTCTGGCAAAAACATAATAATCTGCACTGATAGTAGACAAGCCCTACTAACCTTGAATAGACAACGTATTATCTCAGGGTTAGCACTAGAGTGCCACCAAGATTTAGCTAACGCCTCGGTAGATAATAATATCGTATTGCATTGCTGACCAAAAAGGCCAGGATGGCGGCTGGACTGAAAATTTTGGGACCAGGTGACACCCATGGCTTGACGACTTCGACAATTGCGGAACTAGCCAAACGTTACACCCATACTCAATCCCTTAAGAGATGGGATGAAACCATGGGAGGATGTACAATGGGCCATATTGGGGCCTAAGTGCTGTGGGTCTACACTCACCCTCCCTACTCTACAGATACAGAGATGTCACGAGAAATCAGTATCAGAATTCATAGAAATTCTTACTATTCAGTGCTGCTCCAGATAATTTGATGAGATTCTTCTGAATATCGGTATCGACGTGAGAGGTAGTGGAGTTGGATTACATGGAAAAAATTGTACATCATTATACAGTTCATTGAGCGTTATAGTGTTTAATTCGAAATGAATTGAACCCTCCATAGTCCATATCAACCTGAGTAATTTCAATTCATTAGGAAGATTGCTATAGTGCAGACTATTATGGCGCTGTACAAGAAGACCAAATTTGAAAACACAGTCCCAAAGGAACTTTTATTCCATGATTTTGAATTTTTGATATTGAACCCTATCACTGGTTATGGGAAATCCTGAACAGCAATCAGCAAATAACACTAATCTAACTTCTATCAGAACAGAAACAAAGCAAGGTATGTTTTTATCAGCGTCAGAATAATCTCGCGTTAGATTGACCAGTGCAACTTGAGTACATGTGTTTCGAATGTTTTGTACTAACCATCGGAACTTGATATAGATGAATAAATGATTGATTATCTCTTCCAGAAATAATACAACAGTGTTTGATATCCATCATGAAACATTATTCAAAACGACAATCAAATACTTAACAAACTGGAAACAACGAAGAATTGAAAGCAACGGCGGAAACGACGAATGACTAAGAAAACTATGGTAGAGGATTGATCTGGAAACGACAAATAGCTGATTGAAAGAAACAGTGAAATTATGAAAAATTTCTAGCAAAATTTGGATAAATTGGAATGCAAATGTCAAAAGATGACAGAATTCGATTCTTGCCCATTTACTGGAAATCGCAGTAAATTCCGTGGATATGATTGAACGTGTCTAGAGGAACAATATCGAATCGGAGATCGCACCAGGAATATATGCATTTTGTTCCTAACTCCATTTATCTTGACTGACAAACAATTACTTTTGTGGAATTCATTTTATTATAATGAAGATATTGGTAAGTACTTCAGGTGTAGGTGAGTGAAATACATACCTACTGCGTTGGCCTAGCAACCAATAACCAAAACTTACCGTGTTCACAACAGATATTGTGAGTTATCAAGGAAGCTGGTAGTGAAAAAAAAATTCCATATTCGTTTCACTTCATTGATTTTAAAAGTTGTAATTTTCATTTCTGCTGATAGGATAAACGGATTCTTCTCACACTTTTCGGTATCGATCCTTCTGACGTACCTACCAATTACAATTTGTATGAGCATCGAGAATCGTACGATATATTACTTCTGGAGCTGTAAGGATATTGGAAAAATCAATCGGTTTCGCTAAATCTCCAACAAGATCCATCTGCAAATCCACCGAAATATATCCGAGTACAGCACGGAAAAATTCGATCCCGTGTAGGCTCTGGGGATTCAATTACCGTTTCTCATGCATCCACATATTTCAATATGTAAATTGGGTAAAGTATCTATTTGACACGCGACGTGAAATACCCAGAGGCGTCCCGTATGCTGGAATTGAGGGTTGCCGCTTGGATAACATTTAGATCGATTTCAAATGGAAATGATATAATGAAACGATAACGGTTGACATACCTAGCGTTCAGTTCCCGAAAAATATACCACACCACATAAAATGAAATTTTTTGAGATTTTTCGAAAAAGTGATTCTTCACGGAAGATATTGCAATGCAAAATTCCATATGCACTTGATTGTATATGGACTTCGTGAGAAAAATGAAATTTGATTCAAGAGTGAGGTAACTTCATTTTTGAAATATTGAATATTTTGTTTGTAGATAAGAACTATGCACAGATTTGCAACTCAAAGTTTAGTATGATTTCCTGTTCTCAGCAGTAATTATTTTTTCAGTCAGTCATACTATTTATAACTCAAGAACGGCTGAACCGATTTGGCTGATGATCAGTGGAGATGTATTACGCTATAAGGCAGAACACGATTGAATTTCCACAAAATTTATTGTCTTCGCAACATGTTTCGATACACTGTATCTTTATCAAGCGAATGTATTTAAACACTAAATTATTCTTGGTTAAAAGCTTCTTAAATACATCAGGGCCTACTCTAATTATCCCTGATTCCTAGAATGAAACAACTAAATGAAATTATACAACTGATACTGATTCCTAGAATTACAACTGATAATGATTATGATATCTGAACATAGTTACTACTTATTAATTGAATAAGTTCAACAAAGGGGAACTATTGAGATCCAATTGATCATTTAGCAAACAATTTGAATGATCAATTGGATCTCAATAGTTCCCCTTTGTTGAACTTATTCAATTAATAAGTAGTAACTATGTTCAGATATCATAATCATCATCAGTTGTAATTCTAGGAATCAGTATCAGTTGTATAATTTCAGGAATCAAGATCAGTTTATAAGTTTAGGAATCATCATCAGTATCAGTGTATTTCTAGGAATCAGGAATAATTATAATAGGCCCTGATGTATTTAAGGAGCTTTTAACAAAGAATAATTTAGTGTTTGAATACATTCGCTTGATAAAGATACAGTGTATCGAAACATGTCGCGAAGACAATAAATTTTGTGGAAATTTAATCGTGTTCTACCTTATAGCGTAATTACTATGGATTTCCATCAAGTAAAGGCCACCTCAATCCAAAATCCAGTGGAAATGTAGCTTGGAACCAGGAGACGGGCAAAGGATACGTGTTTAAGGAAATTCCACCCCTAAGGGAGTAAAAAACCGTCACCAAATTCGTATGGGACAACGCGAGTCCTTGGTCCAATCCACTTCCAATTGTGAAGTAAAATTCTTTGACAGAATTGATGGAGGACGTGTTTCATATTTTATTGGAATTAATCGCCTTACGTGATTGAAAGGGGGTAGAAAGTTATTTTAGGGGTAAATCAAAGCACAGCCAAATAGTTGTGAAATCATTACAATTATAGAACAAATACTCATGGGGATGCTTGAAGACTGGCTTTAAATCAAATATTCTAAAAATGAACAATTTGTTCAGGCCAGCCTCAACTCACCTACACTGTAGGTTGATGGACTAACACCTATTAGAAAACAACTACTCCCCTGGCTAATACCACGAAGGGCATTGGATTACATCCAACAGGTGTTAGTGTGGAATTCTTCACAGAAGAAATTCCACATATGCTCTTGGCGATACACCACCAGAATTGATTTTCAATTATTGGGACGGGACACACTTGCAGACCGGTTTCGGGCTATTTGGCCACTCGTCAGTGCAAGGCAGTGCCATCATCAACATGAGTCGATGACTTCCCATAATTAAAAATCACACTCGAGTATTGTCTAGGCCGTGGGTGGTATAAGGCTGAAAACCTCGAGAAAAGACCGTCCTTCTCTCGATCCATATCGGAGGTTCAGAAAGTTAATGCTCCGGCTCGTGGGTTCCTACGACCTGACAATCCTCGAGGTAGAGCTATCCACACTCGGCGAACAGATACCCCCTACCGGTTGGCACTGACCGTATCAGTGACAGGGTAGTATGGAACAAATCTATGTCGGCCACTACAGCCTCGCGCCGCGAACCGAACACGATGAATTTAAGACGGAAATTTTACTATAAATCCCTAGGAGAGAGAGAACTGACCGAGTAAAAACCTTTGCAGCCACCACATTGGCCTAATGGCACGGACTGCAAAGTTCCCTACGATCCCTATCTACGAGACACACAGGTACGCGGTTCAAATCCCCGACCTACTCGCGACCACGTGTCCAGCGCTCCGTTGCTGGAAGTGCGTTTATAGCCCCAGTTTCCTAGTGCAGTGACTCGTCACGTAGACGAGCCTTCGGAACACTGGTCGGCGTCTCCTGGGCGAGCAACCCTTACGCGCAGCAAGGGTGGAGGGCCCGAGAGCTTCCGGCGTCTCTGTACGGTTCCTACCCAGGCTCAGGCAGGAATGATGTCCGAAAGCCTTGGGAGCCGTACAGAGAATGGCTTCTTCTTCTTTCTTGAAGTCACAGTACAGTTAAAAAGGGGGTATGAGGCGGTGCAAGCACTTTATTCGATATGCCTCTGGGGTATCGTAGATCTCGTCGTTGAATTTGGTTGGAGAGCCAAGCTTGCTCTCGATGTTCGGCAGCGCCGACTGGAACTTGACTTTTCTTCTTCGTAGAAGTTCCGATAGGAACTGTTTAAAGTCAGATGTATCGATGCTTTTAGCAACTGAACGAATTCATATCTGAAATAATTGCGCCTTGCAATTATCTCGACTAAACCCTTATGGATCGTATTTTTGCCTATTTGGATTATTCCTATTGCTTTTGTTCGAAACAACCAGCCAAATAACTCTGCGAACGTCCAAATGTTCTCTTCGTATTTATTTCCTCGCTAGGAAATGCAATTCTCGATTTTTCAGAATGCACTACTGTGCTTTTACCTAAAAGTAAAGGTTTACGACGAATAATTCTGAATACTGAATGCTTGACTAGTACGCTAGTGCTCAACTAAATTCGGAATGCTGCTGAATGCGTTCCGATCCGCTATCTTTATATCTTCGCGTCGGCCTTCGTTAGGCCACGCCCCCGGCTTACGCGAGCCGTGTCGCGCTGCGATTGGTCCTTTGCTTGATCGACTACCGCCACCGAGTTGGCGGGAGTAAGTAACGTTTGCATTATTTTCTATCAAAAATTATATTTAATTTATTTCGAAAATATTTCATTATTCCTATCATTATATTTGGCTGTTGTTGACACGAGCAGAGTATCTTTCCTAGACCTAGGCTGATACAAACAACTAGTAAAATAGCCGTTGCTGCGCCATCTGCCCCTGGACTAGGTACTAACCAAGAGCATATCCGCATGGCCCCAATTCCTTGTACAAGGGAAATACGAATAAAACAACACCTACAGTGTAGGTGAGTTGAGGCTGGCCTGAACAAATTGTTCATTTTTAGAATATTTGATTTAAAGCCAGTCTTCAAGCATCCCCATGAGTATTTGTTTTATTCGTATTTTCCTCGTACAAGGAATTGGTGCCATACGGATATGCTCTTGGTTAGTACCTAGTCCACGGGCAGATGGCGCAGCAACGGCTATTTTGCTAGTTGTTTGTATCAGCCTAGTTCTAGGGAAGATACTCTGCTCGAGTGTGATTTTTAATTATGGGAAGTCATCGACTCATGTTGATGATGGCACTGCCTTGCACTGACGAGTGGCCAAATAGCCCGAAACCGGTCTGCAAGTGTGTCCCGTCCCAATAATTGAAAATCAATTCTGGTGGTGTATCGCCAAGAGCATATGTGGAATTTCTTCTGTGAAGAATTCCACACTAACACCTGTTGGATGTAATCCAATGCCCTTCGTGGTATTAGCCAGGGGAGTAGTTGTTTTCTAATAGGTGTTAGTCCGTCAACCTATAGTGTAGGTGAGTTGAGGCTGGCCTGAACAAATTGTTCATTTTTAGAATATTTCATTATAAATAGAATATGAAATGAAATTAAATTACATCAATTCAATAGATAAAACAGTGACCACTCATTCAGATATTCTTGAACTCTGTAAAAACAGCAATTTATTAATTATTCTTTCAGTGCTGCTCTGAAAAAGCTTTGCTACCGCGTAAGATGGGCAGTTTTCAGTGAAAGTTTATATTTCTGAAGTATAATCAGATGAACTTGTTATGTGGACTATGTGTGACAATCAAAGTTTTTTGAACGATAAAATTCACTTGTACAAATACATGGAACGAACATGATTTTACTCAGGATAGAAAATTTTAGCACGATTTTTTGAAATCTAGTTTCAGTATTATACGTATAACCATCTTTTAATGGTAAGATCGAGTGAGGTTATAATAAGATCACAAATGAATAAGATAGTACCTATCCCAACTCAAAATCCTAACAGATAATTTGTTGAGATGATTGAATCTGTGTAAGTGATGTTCCTGCTATTCGACTCCTAAGATGAAGTTATTTTCAAGACCCAATAGACTTCAATCAACTTGATTGATCAGTGTAATTGTATCTTAAAATAGTGTATTTGGAATTATTTGGAGTTTTGTCGAAAGCTTAAGATAAATTATCATCTCTCTTTAAGTTTTTCAAACGATGTCAAAAGGCAATAGCCATTAGTGTCCTGTAGAATACTAGCTCTTTCAAATTTTCATATATTTTTTACAAATTGCAGAACTTCAAATGGAAGCTAACTTGCGTTGAAATACTAGCTTTATAAAAATGCACCTTAATATTGAATAACTCTTTCAGGTGTAAGGCATGGGTGAAAGCATCAAACCGAGAAGATTTACTTGAAAAATCTCTTGGAGCTCTCTGTAACAACTATCGCTTGTGTGAATTTCACTTCGAGAAAGAAATGTTTTAAAATTTACTACACATTGAAACATGCAAATAGTAATTTAAAAAAAAAAGCAAAACTAAGAACAAAAAGTTCACCGTTTTAAATCATTCAGTCTTTATTACATTGTTAATGTCTGAATATATCTATTGTACATATTTGAAGCTGCTGCGAATGAAATATCTCCTTGAAAGCTTTTTATTTCCTAGTTATCGAATATACCTTTCCAAAAACATAGGCTGGAGGAAAAAAGCAACAGGAAAGTGGAATAGCTATTTTAGGTACTTGAGAATTTCAGATTATTCATTTATTTCAAACGTTATCCTAGACAAAATAATAATTTCAAGATGTGAAATAACATACTGATACTTGGTATCTTGTACATTCAAATTTACCGCCACAAAATGACATTACACACCCCGAGCACAAAATGGAGGTCACAGATATTTGACCCTCGAAAACAAAGGATTGACATTTAAGTGTCTTTACTGTATGGCTATGGTATACTGGGGTAGTACCATACATACAATGTTTTTTTCACGAAAGGAAGGACGTAACTTATCAACTCACCTACTTTGTATAGATTGTTACTAAAGAAACGTATTGAGGTTAGATTGTCAAACTTGACGTTAATAAATGCAATTTCTGTTGTTCATGAAAGTAAAATGGTAAGTGATGATGAAATTTACATTCCTGGGGCTCCTCTATAGCTGGTTGAGGCGGTGAATATTGCTTTATTGGAATTAGTGCCAAAGAAATCAAGAGAAAAGTACGTTTTATGGACTATTGCAAATAAACAATGTGTTTCCAATCATTTATGTAAAACACTATCGACTGCGAGGAAATACAGTTTCCTTACAGTAAGGGTTTTTTGAGTTTTCTTTTAAAAAATTTTGTCTGGAATGTCAAAGTTTCCAAGCGATTATCGGAAAATAGCTATTCTGACCCTATAACGAGGTTTGATCCCTGAAAAAATGTTTCCTAATTTGTGTGTTACCTGTCGTCATGACAAATCCATTTTCCCCTTCTGTTTTGAATTAGTGAACCGGGCTACATAATAACGCCGACCATTCAAAACTAGCAAATAGCAGCAATTCATTACCCAGAATGAAACCTGGAAAGCGAGGCGGCCCTGATAAATATGGCGTCATTAGCTCCCTAAAATGAATCAAACGTGATGTCTCTTCCTGCGGGGGAATGGAGTCAAATTGCCTACAAAGTAGGTCATATCTTAATTGGTCCGACGTGTCGCCTGTAAATTCAGTGGATTCGTCCATTCATACTGGAGTTTGCCAACTCATTTGAACGTCGGCCAGGAAGTTGGGAGGAAGATGAAGAATACGGTATTTAGTCGTTTCCGGTCTTTTTGTGGAAGAATCTTCCAGAAATCAGTAGAGAGTTACGTGAAACAAGCGTTTCATAACTTCTGTGGGGATTGGGGTTTTCAAAGTATTTTCTACTTAGTTTTTTTGGGTTCCCAACCTACCACAATCTGAATAAATGATAATTGATATTGGAATATATGCAAGAGAAGATGTAACGAACGGTAGGGTTTGTAATTTTTGTTTTACTTTTATTGCTCTTCTAGGTATCCACAATAATCCCTCAATATTTTCTTTCTAACACTGTACCTCCATTTCAACCTATCTGTATCAGTTTATGTTCACAGAATAGACACATTTACAATTTACAATTCCACCGCTCTGTTACTAGTAATTGGTAATTGCTGAAAGGATATTATTTGTTGTTTCAACATTATCATTTCCTCATCAACACTTCTCAACTAGTTCACACTTTATCAAAAATAATCCCGATGCTTGATCACCAGATGTAATGGCTGCGAGAGTTATTGTTATTCTGTATGAACTCCCTCATATTTTCCTTCGCTTTACATGAACCTCGTGTCCACAAAAACGAATCGAAACAGATAACAATCCCTCCGCACGTCACTTGTTGTAATAATGGCAAAAGGTTATTTTCGTTAATGGCAGATGCTGTCACCAGACGTAGATTTCTCCAAGTCAAATTCTGGATGTTAAGGCTTTGTCCGAAAGGAGCATGAATTCGGCCCTTTGCACGAAGAGAGGGTCTTTACTGAGAAACCTAGGGTTTAATTTCTGCTTCCTCGTATACTCTGAAATCTGAAAATAGGGCGGCTTGTAGGAAATGAAGTCCTCTGATAACTGCAAGAAATATATTAGCAATGAAATGAAAATAGGAACTTACAAAATAGATTAGAAAAAAAAATATGACAAAAGAAATATGCAGTGAAAACAATTTATAACAAAAAAATATGACATTTACCGTACTATTTAGTAATCAGAATATTGAAAAATGAACTGAGACTCAGAACACAAAAATCGGATATAATTACTTATATCTATAAATGCCTCACCCTAATTTTGTAGTGAAAACTTAGTAGCGGGATTATTTTTTTCGGCAACCGTCCGGGAAGTACCCGCTTCCTGGACGCTTTTTCTTTGAGAAAGTAGCATTTTTCCGGCCTAGTCCGGGAAGTACGTACTTCCCGGACTAGGCCGGGAAGAATCCAAAACGTCACATTCAGGTGGGAGGTTGGAAATGACCCTCTTTTCGATGAGAAGGGGGAGTATGTGAGACGAAAAAGACGACCTATCTACAAGGATAAAGTGAATATTGGAGATCGATTGAAGAAGTTTGATGATTGGCCAGTATTAGCAATTGCTCGAATTTCAATATGAATATTAAAACAAATAAGAATTAGAATGTTTCTGTTGGTACCTATCTTCTGTTCGAATTTTAAATATTTAATACAAATAAGAATGGAAATGTTTGAAATTTTGTTCTACAAAGAAATATAATAAAGAAGTGTCTCATTGATTTGTTATTCTACGCGGTTGCCGAAAAAATATTGTACGCAACACGACCGAAAAAAGTTTTTTTGGACTCGCAGACTTCCAGGACTCGTCTACGGCTCGTCCTAGAATTTTGTCTACTCGTCCAAAACAGTATTTTCCGGACTTGTTACGTAAATTACTATTGTTTTTATTTGGTCTAGATGTGCCTTCCAATTCAAAGTTCCATCTATATATAGATCAAGTAATCGAGTCATTTCTTGATATGATATAATTTTGTCGTCAAATTTAAGAGGGATAACAGAATGGTTGATTTTCTTTTTATAAATATACATGTTATAGTTACAGTATTATTGATATAGTTTATAAATAGGCTCGCTACACGAAATAGATCAGTCCCAGTCATTCCCAAGACCTCAATCTTCACTCGAAGTTTCTCATATAACGCCCCGAAACTTTACAACGCGCTTCCCGGTGAATATAGGTCGTTCACAATCAAAAACTTCAAAAAAAGACTGAAGTCGCTTCTTCTTGGCTAGTTTAATGCTGTTTATGGCGCACACTTCTTGATTGGCGACTTCAATTCCTAATATGTAACAGGCTTGTTTTAGTTTCTATATTTTTATGTTTTTCAGACATTATTCAAAAATAGTTTTGAGACATAATTAATTTAAGATCTAAATTGTATAAGAAGATCATTGATCTCGATATCGAAAGTCTTTGAGAAAGTGATAAAAAAGCGTCTGACAGACTACTTGAATATACATGGCATAATATCGAAAGCACAATATGGTTTTCAAGGAAACCTGAGTACCCAGGATGCCATAGCAAGAGTAAGATCTCTAATTTATCAAGCAATGGACACAAAAAAATGTTGTCTAGGTATCTTTGTTGATCTTGCGAAGGCCTTTGATACCGTTAGTCATGGGCTTTTGCTGGAGAAACTTGAACACCTTGGTATCCGGGGAAATGTGATCAACCTATTGAAGAATTTTCTAACAAATAGAAAACAGTGTGTTCAGATAGGAGAAGTCAATAGTGATTTCAAAAATGTGATCTGTGGAGTACCGCAAGGTACAGTTCTCGGTCCAGTTTTGTTTACTATATATATTAATCACTTGCTGCAGCTTGACATTTTGGGTACAATCATATCGTTTGCAGATGACACTGTAGTTATTTGCACGGGAGATTCTTGGGACGAAGTGAAGGAAACCGCTGAAGGAGACTTTAGTAGAATAATGAAATGGTTCGATGCTAATATTCTTACTGTTAATTTAGGTAAAACTAAAGCAGTTCCCTTCACCTCATATGAAAGATACTTGCCAACATATGAATATATATCGGTTGATAATCAGAACATAACATTGACAAAATCAATCAAATATCTGGGGATACTCATAGACTCTTTTCTCAGGTGGGACCATCATACAGATAGTATAAGGAAAAAACTCAGGAGTCTTTTTCAAAAATTTTATTTACTAAGACAAGTTCTTCTTTTACCTCAATTGGAAATATTATACTATGCCTTCTTTGAATCCATACTGCAATATGGTATAATAGGTTGGGGTGGCGTTAGAAGAACGTTTTTACAATCCGTCGAAAGAACTCAAAAAAGCATACTCAAAATAATGTTTTTCAAGAATAGAGAATTTCCTTCGGATCAGCTATACAGCCAATTGAGGATATTAGATCTCCGTCAAATCTTTGCAAAATCAATTTTATTATTTCTACATAAGGGGCGCAGATATATCACACCACTTGCCCATATTCGAAACACCAGAGCAACTTACTCAGGACAAGTATACCTTCCTCGAGCTCCAAAAGCAATTGGACAAAGGTCATTTTCCTATATCGGGCCCAGAATAATAAACCGTATTCCCAGTTGGCTTAGAAATATACCAAATGAATATAAATTCAAAAACCACTCAAAAAAATGGATCTTAGCCCAGAGTAGAAGCACCTTCGATAGTATTATTGATACCTAATTGCCGCCTCCCTCTGGATCAAATTTGCTATCAGGTCTTGGTTTCAATCAATCTTAGTCTCAGGGTTATTATGTTATAGTTACTATTAATTATCATTTTATGTATTGTAATCTCTAAAATGAATTGTATTGTTCGACGTAGCTTATGGTATGCATATTTCGTCGTGTTAGGATGTTTCTTTGTGCATAGAAAACAATCTCATTGTCAGGTTCTGTGAAGAACCTTTTTGGGTGCGGCTTTATTTACTATGAATAATGTCCAATCACTGCTGATATGTATATGTTATAACTAGAGCAAATTAATTTATTATTATTATTATTGATTGTATTTCTCTCATTTCATCTGGCTAATGTAAATGTGTTGTCAAGGTTGAGTTTGAAAACAGCGAAAGCTGACACTCCGCCTTTCACTATGTCTACTCTTTGCACAATTATAATATAAATACCTTTATTTGTAGATTCATGGTGAATAAAAACGCTTTATTATTATTATCATTATTATAATTTCATGATGTAATTTTTCGACTTCGTCGTACCGGAACCCTATTGTGTCCGGAAGTTGTATATTGAATAAATAAAATAAATGAAGGCGAAACTCACCCTGGAACTCCTTCCTGGCCGCCGACACCGAGGTGACGATGTTGGCGACGTGCCCGAGCACGGTGGCGAAGAGCAGCAGCCCGAAGAGCAGCTGGAAGATGACGAAGACGTACTCCGTTTTGTTGCGCGGCCGCGGCAGATCGCCGATGGTGGTGAGCGCCAGCGTGCACCAGTAGTAGCTCTGCAGGTAGGCCTTCACGTAGTCGGTGCCGTCCGCGTCGCCGTACACCCAGTTCTTGGAGCCGAAGCCGTTGTTCTTGAGGATGATGTGGAACACGCACCCGTTCCAGTGGAAGATCACCAGCAGGTAGTGGATCAGGCTGCTCGACCGGAACAGGTTGGGGTAGTTGGTGTGGCGCTCCGTGCGGTCCATGAACGCCCAGAATCTGCAGGAGGAACGGTCATCTCAATTTTCATATCAACACTTGCTCATTTTGAAATAGGCAACATTCAAAGTTTGAATATCCAAGCAGAGCGACTGATAACTTCTGGCATACACTCTATTAAGTTTACAAATATGTATGTAATTTCTGCACTCGATGCGCGTTTCGCTAGCAAGGTTAGCATCTTCAGGGTAAGATCATCCTGACCATGTATATAATTCTCATAATTCAGGTGAACAGCAGTGGTCCTAATTGCATATGAGAGTGTTGATCCTCACGAAAACACGAATTTTATACACAAAATACAATCAACATTTTTTGTACAAATGTGAATGTGAATAAACATTGGAATATATTGAAAATAAATTCTATCGATACATCTCGACTTGTTTTTTGTCCTGATAAGTTATCGCACAATTTCACAGCATCCAGTGGTCTTTCTGTATCATTACTATAGAAACGGTTTGTTGGCACGTCGCGTCTTTGTGTTTGCTCGTAGTTGCTTCAATTTCAAGTTATTTTCAAGTGGATGGATGTTGATTATGATTATGGTAGTGACTGCCCTTCAGATATATCTGAGAGCAAACAAATGCACTAGTTTTTAATATGTGACCGGCCAAATGCATTTTAGTATATGAGAAAACATATTTCTATTTATGACCAAGTTCTTGAATGATGCTACAAAAAACTTGTGAAAAAGGATTCTGAAAATGTGCCCATATGCTATTTTAAGAAAAAAATCAAAAATTATGAAACCATCTACGTTATGCAGTGTTTACTCAATGTTGAAAAGTACATTGAATGTTGATGAAAATATTCATTAAAGGAAGTTTTCAAAATTGAACTCTGGTGGTTGCAACGAACTTATCCACCTCCTATGTGGTATTTTCAAATATAAACATAACCCATATACAGGTTGAGTTGATAAAGCTGCGGTAATAGGCTGTCGAAAATTGCAAAATCAGTTGCAGATAGGTATGGAATATTAATGGAATATTTGACCTAAAATTCAAATAGGCATGCGTCAATATACAGGATGACTTATTTGAAATAAAAGATTGATGCCAAGTTCAGCTGGAAGTGGCAAAAGCGCAGTACTAAAAATATTTCCAAAAATTTCAAATTCAAACCAAAATATACCGTATGAAAAATAAGTAATTAAAATAAATTTCCATAAAATTTTCCTTAAAGCAGATTTTTCTTAATATTGAGTAAATTCAAGTTCGAGACCAAGACCAGGAATCTTGGGAGAGAGTTTTAGTTTTGGTCTCGGGACTCATGTCTTCGTCTTGAGGAAATTTATTAAGTCATAAGACCAAGACTAGTCTCTTAGTCTCGCGAAGGCCTATCTCAAACAAAAAATCAAAGGTATCCAAAGGAAAAAAAAAAGGATAACCTGTAGATCTTGACGAGCCGGAACGAACGCAGGATCGAGTTGAACCCGATGGAGAGGTAGAGGAAGTCGAGGGGAAGTAGGCACAAGCAGTCAATGTAGAAGGTGGTGGAGTTCATGTAGTGATGGCGCAGCTTAGTCGAGTCCGTCTGAAGGACGCCGTCCTCTAGGTATCCCGTGCGGAAGTGGAACATGATGTCCACCAGGTACAGGAAGTCCGCGAAGTAGTCCAAACAGAACCAAACTAGGATTGTGTTACCTGGAAACCGAAAGATAGGCGTTAAAACTCTCACATGCAAACCAGTCACGTATATCCCAAATATCAAAAATATGTTCCACAAGGATCCGTTACAGACCCTCTCTCGTTGAGTATGTATTGTAATAGGCAATGACAATGAATTATGCCTATATAGCACGACGAGCACTGGGTTACATAGAAATAACTTGCTCTTGCTCAATGATTTTGACTTTACTTCTTTCATAGAAGTTGTGATTTCTTATTTTTGTTTCAAAAACTCATTCAAACTTCATTCTCTCCACAAAAATGTCAAAGTTCCCGAGCACTTCCACTGTTTAGATGCCACAAATTTCTCAGAGAAGTGTCCCACAAGGGTCTGTTACAAACCTCCTTCGATTCAGTATGTATAATCAGAGGTACTCACCGTCTATTTCACGGAAGGCAAATCGGTAAATAATGACCCAAAAATTGTAAAGGAACGCTAAAGAGACGACCATGGACCAGTAGTAGCACAGTCGCCCCGCTGGATCAAACACGAATGACCAATTCTGGGACCCAGCACCCCGCAGTCTAGAGCTGTAGGAGTCGACCCTTCGGAATCCGTATCGGCTGAAACAATAATCAGTTTGATAATGCTTTTGTTGAAATCATATACATCGGTGATACACATATACGCCATAATAATGTCAAATATGGAAAGTTGTCATTAATTTATTCAAATCCATTCAAACAAATACATGAATTGAGAGATGTTTCAACCTCAACTTCAATATTCTAAAACAGAAACACTCAGTATTTACAATTCCATATTTTGATACTCTGAGTTCATAGACATCAAATAGATACGATTTCAGGATATATGAATATAAAACAATCTCCAATTCAAAACTTGCACGGATGCGTGCTAAGCATTTCACCTTAGTACGGTTACCGGAGCAAACTTGCAACCTCAGCATATGAATCTTTATAAATATTGAGGGAGGTCAAAATTCGATATTCAGTAAATCAGTCAGTATTCATTGATCACTCTCCAGAAAAGGTTTTCGAGAATGCAGCACATCTCTTTCTCTACAATCTACAATCCTGCTGGTTAGCAATATATTGTAAGTTTTTGGTGTTTTTTGTATTTCTCGTTAACTTTTCAATGTCAGTTCATTTTCGAGCATATTTTCTCATTTTTTTATAATAAATATTCAATTATGTTTTCAAATGGGTTCTTTCATTATTTGGATGAATGACAGTTGAGTGAAACAGCGAAAAATCCTCTCGTAATAAGCCAAGCGAGTACCGAGTTGCGACAATGAAGGATTTCATTAAAAAAATGAATAGAACTGGCGATAGTCAACAATACAGTTTCCTGTGAGATTTTACCTTCAGTATCATAGTATTTTTTATATGTGAATCTGATCATTTTTCATTCCAATTTTCCAAAAAAACAATATCAAGTTGAATACGAAAACTGCGGTACGATCGTAAAGAAGGTTGTTGAGTTAACATTTGGGTTCATGCATATACTAAAGTTTTCTGTATAATTCTCCCTTACAATGGGTTTACGAAACCGCGATGCGTGTACAGGTACAGGATTTTTTTTATGTATATTATATAGATTGGTAAATTTCTACTCGGAGACCTTGTGATTAATGAATTACGCTTACTAAGTGAAAAATACAAATCAAATGTCTCTGATACCATAAAATCATAAATTAGTTCAGAATCCCTTTTATTGTCAGATATATAGTGCTATTCTTTGATGTCCCCCCTTTTTATATTTTGAACAGGTTGACTCGAAAATTCGAGACTAGAAATAATGAAATTGATGCCTAAATACTATATTTTGAAGTAAAATCAACATATAAAAATTTCAAGATGGCGACTGGGCGCCATTAGGAAAAAATAAATAAATGGAAATAGGGGCTTGTGATCCATTTTTTTGAAGCTCCTAAGATGTCTAGAAGGATGGTGCTGGGACTGATGCGATATTGTTTAGAATTTAATGGCGACACTTTTCTTAGTTGACTCTATTTGGAAGTGCATATTCAACCGATCGATCGACAAACTATATTATTTGATTCGAGCAGTCAACAAAATGAGCAAAATCTAATGTCATACTCATAAAAAACAAAATCGAATGAAAGGAACACAATTATAGGGAATTTGGCCAGTATTCTAAACAAATAATAAAGGTTGTTGATCAGTCAGCGTCCAAAAGTAAAAGTATAGCCAGTCGTCAGGTCGGCCGTTTATACATTTCCTAGAAAATTTCTCTCTTTTCGTTGCAAACGCCATCTGAACTGATCTTCACCTAGTACAAAATGGCAGAACATTTGATAATTGCCTGAATACATCGCCGTTCAAACTCATACTCTTGAGAAATAAGCTAAGTTCACTTCAGAAGATGCTTGAAATGGTTACCTTAAACGTCTTGAGATAAGAATAGCCTATCCGATATTTCACGTCGAACATTTTCGAACACAGCAACGTCGGTATTTCTACAAATATTTATTATTCTCTGCCGTATATTCAATATTGAAGCAGGTTCAGTTTCAAACACCATTTTCTTCGAATAGTTCCATATAAAAAATCTAAAGTTGTCAAATCTGGCAAGCGGGCTGGCCATTCCGTAGGACCTCGATGGCCAATCCAACGACCATGGAAAGTATTATCCGAATGGTTTCTTGTCTGGAGTATTATGGTGGTGCTCTATCATGTAGGAATAATAATATCCTAATCGAAATCATTAGGATTCACTTCGACGATTTCGTTGATTAGAGGATCGACAGTAGTTTCCAGCATATTCAAATACAGTTTCTCTGTTAAGTTTTGTTCGATTGGCCATTTTGGAACTAGTTAACGTGATACCTATCTACTTGTAAAATCGAAAACTGAAAGAGAAAAGTTGAACTAAACAATGATGGTCGTTGTCGTACTGACATTTTTGTCTTTTTTTGTGAACGAAAATAACCTATCAAAACCTCATCGGATTGTTGGGATTGCCATATGGCAGAGAAAAACGAATATTTTTTGAAATGTCGATATTAGCCTGTTTGTATTCAGGTGATTATTAAATATTCCGCCATTTTGAAGATATTGACTTCATATTCTAGGTTTGTGAAGTATTCGTCAGTACCGTAAAAATGCATATTTCTTCATAATCTAGTGAACGGATTAGTAGGCGTTTCCAGTAAACTGAATGAATATGATTTCATATGGATCATATGGATTTCTCCAGAACAAAATACTTGATTACCAGGGAAAATCTTATAGAAACCTCACAATTCTGATCTGTCTATCTTATAATAAAACTTTACCAAGAAAACCTTTCAAAACTCAATGATTCTAGCGAATTATTTTTAAAAGAAACAAAATTTCATCGTTGAAATGAATATCAACGATTATTGCAATATCCCGATTTTTCCGTCGAATTTATAGGTATAAAATTTCATATTCGAAATCACTGATTCCTTTGCGAATTCTAAAACTTCGTGACTGTCAATCTGTCATCAATTTCATTGCCATTATCAGGGTATCAGAGTTTTCTGTAAGAGAATAATTAAAAAAAAAAAATGACTGATTCTAGTGATGAATCTATCAACGGCATTTCACGAATGACTGACTATGGCATCGTGCTTAAATTTCGTCCTGCGATATGGCCACAATATCCACTCTTGTTATACAAGCTACTATTCATTCAGACTTCATTTTTCCAACCTGATGCGAAACGAAATTGTTTGATGCTACATACTGAACATATATGCATGAAACTCATTCGTAGAACCGGGATTTTCGTTTTATCTGCAACAAAACCTTTTCCAATCATGTACGTTTTCCAATTCAGATCCGAGTAATCCGCATTCACACAACAGAACGGTAAGTATAAAATAACGGAGAATCCCAGAATCCGCATTCACCTTTGTGAGATATTATGCTGCAACGATAATTTGAAATCCACTGTCGTTTGCCCTTTCAGTGTGGATATATTCTAGATGAAGGGGGACAGAAAAAAAAGAAGACCGAAGAAGTAAGGCTTGATAGAAACTTTGCTACGTTAATCTAAAACAGTCCTTCTCAATTGAACACGTTCAATTCAGCAACTACTCGTACTGGAATTTGCCTATAACAGAAATACAAGAACGATAATGGTCCGTTTTGTTTGGGGTGTCTTAAAGGACCACTTTTTTTCAAAAAAGCTTTTCAGAAATTTGGAATGGTTCGAGAATCGTCTTTTTTATGATTTCTCCATGCTTTTCTATCCCGATAGCTTCCCTAATTCGGCGTGTTCTGGAATGTTTCACCTGCGCTATTTGTTTAGCTGCCTCTAAATCTATTTTATGACCCGTCTGGTGATGGTGTTGGAAGAGAGCGGAACATGTTTGTTTTGCCTTCATGATGTTTCTGTGTTCCTGCACTTTAGGTGACATTCTTCTTTTCGTGTGGCCCACGATACACTCATAACGGTATGCTACTCGTTAGTTCCAAACGCGTCCAGTTCGCGCAGATGACGTGAGTGCGAAACATATCGGGGTTACTTCGTAGACTTGCCCAAATTCAATTTGAATTTCTCACAAGTTCTCTGTTGTGCTGTGAAGTTTAAGAATTATTGCCAAATTATTTTCAAGAGTGGTTTTTCGAACATTTTCAATTAGCTTTTGTCAATTTAGTGTCGTATTCGAAGCTTCAATAATTAAACGAAAATACGAGTACGTAGGTATATAACTAAGAATCCCTGGTAGTGCGGTTTTTGGTTGTAATAATTACAACAGAGTGACAAAAGGGACCAATATTAAGTATTTTCGATTCCCAAAGAGCAAAGAACTAACGGAAACCGAATTTCAGAAAATGCATGGGAATACATTATCCAGAGAAAAAGGTATCTTCAAAACTTTAACGCAAAGAATCATAGAAAAAATAGAAAACCCAATACCATACGATGCATTACATTTTTTGTGTAGAACAAGGACCTATATAAGATTGCGGGAGATTAACAAACAAATAGGTTTCCATAATTTGAAAAACAGGATGAAAAAAAAATTTATAAGTTCGTAAAATTCCTTGTACGAATTTTCCTTGTACGAGGAATTGGGGCCATGCGGATATGCTCTTGGTTAGTACCTAGTCTACGGGCAGATGGCGCAGCAACGGCAATTTTGCTAGTTGTTTGTATCAGCCTAGGTCTAGGGAAGATACTCTGCTCGAGTATGATTTTTAATTATGGGAAGTCATCAACTTATGTTGATGATGGCACTGCCTTGCACTGACGAGAGGCCAAAAAGCCCGAAACCGGTCTGCAAGTGTGTCCCGTCCCAATAATTGAAAATCAATTCTGGTGGTTTATCGCCAAGAGTATATGTGGAATTTCTTCTGTGAAGAATCCCACACTAACACCTGTTGGATGTAATCCAATGCCCTTCGTGGTATTAGCCAGGGGAGTAGTTGTTTTCTAATAGGTGTTAGTCCGTCAACCTACAGTGTAGGTGAGTTGAGGCTGGCCTGAACAAATTGTTCATTTTTTGAATATTTGATTTAAAGCCAGTCTTCAAGAATCCCCATGAATATTTGTTTTATTTGCATTTGAAAGTGGTTCGTATATTTTGTCTTCTCATTATTCTTCATTATTGGTTTCTGAGGGAACTCTTCTAGTTTGTCGGAGTGCTTTGGATGTCTTTGATAGTTCTGCTTGTCTGTTTATGGTTTCCGTTAGATGGAAACATCGGGCCACCAGGGTATTAACTACGAATTGTAGTTGTGTGGGGTGGTGATGGGATTCCGCGTGTAGATATCTATTTGTGTGGGTGGGCTTTCGGATTACTGTGTATCCCAAAGTGTCGTCTGCCTTTCTGGTTATCAATAAGTCCAGGAAAAGTTGTTGTCGATTTTCCTTTTACTCTGTAGTGAATTGGATTCGGTGATTCAAGCTATCCAGATATGTCACGAAGCGAGTCAATTCTTCTTCTCCATGTGGCCAGATGATGAAGATATCGTCCACCTATCTCTTCCATAGCGTCGGTTTCTGTACAATTTTCCGTAGTACTTTTTCTTCCAAGTTCATCACAAACAGGTTTGCTGCAACTGGAGATGGGAAAGGGCCCATGGGGGTTCTTTATATCTGTTTGTAGAATCTGTTGTTTAAGATTAAGAAAGTATTCAGCATGCAGTGTTACTTCAGTTCTGTGACATGTTGTGGGAAATCCCCTTTATCTCTGATTATCGACAGAGCTCCTTGTATTGGGATATTGGGATACGGTGATTTGATATCTAGGCTGGCCAGGATGTCGTTTTTGTTGAGTTGAATATTTTTTATTATCTCCACCAGGTGTTTTGAGTTTTTGACATAGGATTTCGCTGATTCTGTAACATGTTGCATTATCTGTACTACAAACTTGTGATTGCATAATTTTCCTGGAGATGTGCAAAGTGCAACACTTGACGAATTCTTTTCTTAGGATGTTGTTGGGACCAATGTTTGTCTGGTTGTATATATTTATATATTTGTGGTTCATCTGGATACGTGTTTTATTCATAGTGTATCCTATATTACTTGTCTTCTATGTTAGTGTGTTCCGTTTACTGACGCTCTCGGCATTTCGTAATGAATATCATTGTAGGACTTTTGATAACTTATTGTTGATAGAAATATATTATTATGATTATAGCCGATGTTTACTGCAAAATTTCAAACAGTATGTGAAATTGCAATGATACTAGTAGAAAACAGAGAGTCATCTATTGATGTAAAACTATCGAAGAAAAATTCGTTCTGACCAGACACAACTGTACCTACACAGTGGGTTGATGAACTACATCCTGTCAAAAACCACTGCTCCCCATCATAATGGACTGACTCCCGTCAAGAAACAACTTGGCTACCAATTAAACACAAAAATATCAATGACATCAAGAGAAGTACCTGCTTGAAACATGAAACCTAATTGAAACATGAATTATGAGCAGATTATTATTTTCTAAAAAAAAATCATTTGTCTGCTTGTGAAGTACATAAAACTGCAGGAATTTCGTGATAAAATCACCGACTCTTCGGCAAGCTGAAAAAACAATGATGCAGTATCATTTACTGTACTGGACATTCAGAAAATCAACTACGACTGGTGTTTTTATGAATCTTCGATGTAATGAAAGCAGGATAAGACCTGGCTCCGCCTAATCAGACATCAACTATTTCGTATTTCATTTTCACTTGTACAGGAAAACTTTATAAAACAACGATCCAAGGATGACGAGCCGACTCTGTGTTACCGCATTGCTCGCACGAGAGATAAGAGAGCCCCAATATATCTGAAGAGACAGCCGACACACAATTTTACAATTCCCGATGGTTTTCTGAGAGTTGTAGGTCGTGAATCGAAGGCAGTTAGAATAGGGAAGAATTTTTCTCGATTGTATCGAAACCTAGCATTCCTTGTAGACAGAGTTTAGTTCACAATGCGAATTTTTTGCATGCACATGACGATGAAAGGGCTGTCCAAAGCAGTAAATATTGAAAAAAATACATTTTCGGTTATAATTGCACGAGTGCATAAAAATTACCGATAAATTTGCAAGAAAGCGTGATATCTGAGAATTGCAAGAGTTTATTTTTATGTTATAAATGTTATAAATGTTATTTTTTTGTTCATTTATACTTTTCTCTATAGATTGTATGGAGTACTCACCTAAACGGGAAATGTTTTTCTATTTTTGAAGTCTATCTGACATTTATTTGTGTTGTTTACTGACGTCTAGCGATAATTTTTCAAATGTATTGTTAAGGTGATTTGATACAATGTAATTATCGCTGTAAGTTTTCGATAATTGCATTGCTCTTATGGGACATTTCATATATGAGGAATATATTCAATATAATTTCTTAGCCTCACTCTATTCATTGGGGCACTCACGGTACTCGTAGAAACTGCCAGTAGGACCTTACTTATCATTGTGTAATTTAAAAAAATTATATAATTCAATTAGACGATACTGCGACATGAATTATGATTTTGTATGTTACTTTCGAAAACAGCTGAATGCGTGTCTCATGAAAGAACACAGTGAGTAGGTAACTGACAGTTTTCTTGACGAATCCATAGAAAAAAAAAAGTAAATGTTTTCAGTTTCTTACTACATTTTCAATAGTTATAATTCATGTATCATTCGAAAAAAAATCGTCGAGTGATATTATTGGGTTCTTCAATATGGAATAATTTTTTTTTAATTGAATAAGTTTTTATTCAAATGCCATTGCCGTAGTAACATTAATATTCCGACATATGAACTGAAAACTAATATCGAAACTTTTTCGAATGAATTCCTTGTTAAAAAGATATGGAAAGTTTTGACCTCTAATGAATGAACGAAAAACATTTCCAAAAGTGAACAAATAAGTACTGACAAAATGGTTAAGGCTTTCGCGGCCGAGGTTATTAGTATAACTACTTCTCTTCGGGCTTGAAGGCCGTCGTTCTTCGGAATTTCTTCCTGACGTTTCGCTAGCGCGAGTGGCCAGCTTCTTCAGAGGCTTATTCATCTCCGATGACTGAGTCCCAGTTACAGTCATCGGAGATGAATAAGCCTCTGAAGAAGCTGGCCACTCGCGCTAGCGAAACGTCAGGAAGAAATTCCGAAGAACGACGGCCTTCAAGCCCGAAGAGAAGTAGTTATACAAATAAGTACTGATTCCTTTGGTTCTCCATGAAGGATTATGTAAAAACCTCGATAGATCGTTTTTCTTATGTTTTTGAACTGACTGAACACACAAGTGATACTGCAATGATTAATCATCTTGTTCATCAAGGAAGATTGATCGATTGATGATAGAAATCACAGGGAACGTTGCAGTTACTTGATTGGAGTGATAGAAAATAATTCTGAACTGGTCAGAAAATTACCTGAACCTACGACCATTCACAAACACAGTAATGACACGAACCCTTCGAAAAAGGCAGTAAATGCTACGCACTTACTATGTTTTTCCGTGAGAATTGAATAAGCTGTGTTTTGTTATATTATGCTATCCATCGAAGTCGGGGCAGTTACTGTGTTATGGGCAAGGTGATAACTTTGCTATTTATGATTCGATTATGATTTTACTAATACAGGAATGCGTAGCAAAACATAGTAAGTTCGTTCAAACTATAATCTCAAATTTGTGAAAATTGTCGATAACTGTGTTTTTGGTTAGGACAGCTGGATAGGGAATATACAAACAATATGAATTTGTCTTGAATATTTTTTCTCGTTTATTATCGTCTCATTAAAATGTATTTTTTCATTCAGTTGAAAGTTGTGAAATACAACAAATGAAAGGACCCTAGGTCGTTATGCATTTTTTTTATAAACAGATCCACACGAAAGGGGAGACCTGTAACGTTCAAAGAACACCGCGTGAATCAAGGGACGGGCGAGTCATCGTTTATACTATCGACTCCAATGCCTTACTGAATTTTTGTTTCTTTTGCTGATATGTGGACTCTGGATGAAAAACTAATATAAATGATACTGCCGTCCGCAAAACTGAGCACACATCAAGATTTTTTCTACAGCAAGTCATTGATATAGAGCAGAAACAATATGAGCGCCAGAACTGAACCTTGTGGAACACCTGCATTTCTTGAGAGAATATCAGAAGATACTCTATCAACAACTACATGAATAGACCTATTAGTCAAGACCCTCTCCAACAAAGCAGAAAATTGAGGAGGTAAACCATAAGACGATAGTTCAGAAAGGAGACCTCGATGCCAAACTCAGTCTAACGTTTTCCAGAAGTTTTGATGGAATGCTGCCAAATATGTGAAGCAGCCGCCAATTAGTTACCGGTTGATCTTTGATGAATAAATCCGCATTTTCGATAATTAATTGTTTCTGATTTCTCCAGATATTTGAAAAACTTTTGATTGCTTCGGAAATTATACGAAGTAATGCAATTGATCTATAATTAAAAGGTGGAGTTTTCTTTCCTCTTCCAGAGACTGACCGGTGTCAATTCGGGGGCACACACTGAACAAAAACTGGGATTCAATCAGATTCGCAAGCCTTGTTTATATATTTTTCTGATTGCTTTAGATACATGGAGTATCAGTACATGTTTTGATGCTGAACACACATCATAGAAATGGTATTCCAGAGTGATATGAATCATCAAGAGTTTACTGATTTTGAAGTATCCCTCGACATGATAGTTGATTTCATATTAATGTCACAAAAAAAATAACCATTGATAATAGCTTTAAAACAGATGATATCAGCACTGAGTGCCCGTCACAAATTCTGAAATTGCCAACATTCCTTATTCATCTTTGAAACATTTCACCCAAAACCAGCCAGATATCTTGAAAATTGAATCAGATGCACCTTTTTGCAAAATTTATGCAATAAATCTGTTGATAATGGGATATAGGCTTCGTAACAAGCAAAACATACTACTTTTCAAAAGTAGTCGAATGAAGATGAACGTTTTGACCTCTGTCATCATTCGTAGAATTTTCCAATAAGAGTCTACCACGGATGTAAGTGAATAGAATCAATAAATTTTTGTAATCAAACTTAAATGGCGAGATTGGAATTTTTGAATTTTTTGTTCAAGTGAAAACTTTCTAAAGGAGTCAATCCCCCTTTTAGTAATATCACTCGTACTCGTAGCATATTTTGCTATTTTAGGGAGAATCAGTTGTTTTGAACCTATTCGGGGTTCGGATTCTGAGTTACCATATACTCTATTGGAGTTTCCTATATTATGATTCGTCTATATATCCCAGTGAATCTACGAAGTTAGTGCTTGTTTCAATGCAATACAATTTCAAATTGCATCCAATTTTCCAATGGATTCATGAAGCCCACCTGTGGAATAATCGCAGAACAAAACAACACAATTACGAGTAATATGATTGAGTGTGCACTGGCGGAAGCAATTGCCGGAAGCTCCATTGAAATACATTGAATCCGGCTCGAAGGACCAATAAATAATACAAACTCTTTACGCCAATGAATCCGGCTCTAAGGATCAATAAAATAGGAAACGAAACTGCAGAGTAATTCTTCAATAAATTTTGTGATATTCTCCACTAAGTGTCACGACACGTAAATCACCGGCCACTTTGATCGGTAATTGGAGAACGTCGTGATCTAGAAACAGCTGAATGGCAAGACAAACATCTATTCACCTGGTGAACAGAGCACGAGACCATTGTACTTCGTGCGGCACAGTTTCAATTCAAATACGAATCGGTAATTATTTGGCAATGCTCACCTGTGGATTCTCGACGAAACAAAGGAGAGGCGATGAATTGCTCCACTGAGGACCGGTGCGTCTGTATCAGATTGTTAATTAGTAGACGAGGTCTTGAAGCACAATAGTCACATGACGGATGGATGATGCTACGAGCTTATGTATACAAATCTTGGTGTTTTCACAATAATCCGATATTTCCTGATATTCATGTTGTGAATGGAGAAATTCTTACAGAATATTGAGGGGGTACACGGTCTGATAGAAATGAATATGCTGTTATCGAATTTGCCTTTTTTAATATATATGCAGATTCACAGGGAAGCCCTACAATGTTCAAAGAACAATTTGTGAATCAAGGGACAGGGGATACGAACATTCACTTTGAAATTTTGAAGTTTGTAAGCCTTAGGAAAAACCTCTCTCGGCAAGGAGTTCCAAAGCTCAGCTGTTCTATTGAATGAATATTCCTGAGCAAGAGAGGTTCGACATATCTCCAAGTTCACAACAAAGAGGTGAGAATTCCGTACTCGTCGAGTCATCCGTGTAGATATTGCCAAGGGTGGAAGGATTAATAACAATTCAGAAGAGCACCGACCGTAAAAATATCTATAGAAGGAGACAAGTTTCCGACCCTTCTATGATACTCCGATGAAGTGAGCGAGTCTGTGAGCGAAGAATCATCAAAATAGATGGATTGCCTTCCATTGAATAGAATGTTTTGGTGCCGAACTCCACACATGAGAACTATTTTCCAAGACATGTCGTATTGGCACGAAATAGAAATACAAGTTTCTGGAAAGCACATTTAGAGGCAGAAAAAAATGTACAGTCGCTTGACCTTATAAGGAGCAGACAACTCAGTTACAAGATGGCGGAAAGTAAAGATGTGGTGTTGAATCTATAGTGTGAATATTGTAAAAAAAGTGTGATGAAAATTCCAATATCATGCCAAAACTCCAGGAAAGTATATCATGAAAGTTGTCTGGAAGGAAAAAACTCCTGTAAGAAAAAAATTGAAGGAAATCTATACAGACAATCTATTGGTACACTAGTCAATAGCCAGGCACAACCGTGGGAGTATGATGTGAAAAATGTCACACACAGATGCACACACATCAAGAGAGAAAATGTAATATGAAAAGCTGAAAATTGAAGTAGTTATGCAAAGAAAAATTATCAAGCAACTGGAAGAGAATGAAAAATTCTTGTCTGAAAATAATATATCATTGAAAGAAAGTAAGAAGCTAATAAAAAAAAAAAAATTATCAACCTGCAATGCGTGCGGAAAAGTATCACTTCTTAGGTAAACTACTATATCAATGCTTTTTGTTATTATGAGAGAGTCAATATATGTATGATATACAAATATCGAAAGGAATATTTTGCCAATTTTTTTAAATTACTTCTTCTTTATAATTTCTTTTTATTTATTCTTTCATTATCGTGATTTCTTATAATTCACGATAATTTTTCATAGTATCCAATAGTGTTTTATCATTTTCCTTCCATTTCCAATAAAATATCAAATTATGAAGAAAAAAGTTTTGGCATAGCTGCGCGTGAGACGGGACTTTAGTTTGTTGCGCCGAGTACTTGACAACCATTTCGACAGAGCAACTCGTGCGACGTTGCTACATAGTCCGGCTCAGTACTGCGGCGAGTGCTAAATGTAAACTTCTCTGTCTCATAGTTCAATAACTAGAAGGTGAAATGCATTCAAACTTCGCACGAAATTTTCAATCTTGCTATAGTTTAATACAATCGGTTTTTTGCGCATTGGTACGATACAAACAAAAGATTTGGTAGAAATTAGATTGAGGAAATGTGATGTTACAATTAACAAATCATTTTTAACTTTTGTGGAAAAATATCATGCGATGATTATAACTTTCGCATTTCAAAAATAAGGATAAGGTTGGAATGGGAATATATATGCCTAAATGTGATTACTTATTTTCTTCCAGAGTAAAGGTATGAAAAATCACACTCAATTTCTCTCGCCGCATAAAATTATTCTTCTTATTTCGCTCTATCCGGCTCGAAGGACCAATCACGCCGTTTCAATACTATTCAATATCCTGGTGGCATGTCAATAGTGGAAATGAAGCAAACACAATGCAGAGTGTAAAATAAACTATGTAGGATCAACAGAACGTGCTGCAAAAACAAGCCCATCGCTCGAACACCGTGGAACGGCAGGATAAACATCCAACCGGGCCGACTTCCGTGCTGCGTAATTTCAATTTGCATCCGAATTTGTACTTATTTGCGATGCTCACCTGTGGATCGCCGGCTGAACAAGGGAACGCCGGTAATTCAATTTAATATTCGCCTTTGTACCTGTAGCGCGGGGCAAATTCACCAGGTCCCTAGGGAATGCTACGAGAGGCGGAAAGCACGAATTCTCGAGGATATAGTTTTTCCCGGAGGGATCCAATAAAAATGAATCGCTGACGTTGCAAAGAGATGTACATTGTCGTATTTTACCAACGGGGTACCGAGGAAGTTACCCCCCACCCAATTTGTAAAAAAAGTAAATTTCAATTAGAATAGTAATAAACTTCAATAAAAAAGTTGACAGGTGACTGCTGTGACATTTCATGTTGGTTAAATTTCCTGTAACTGATTTTGCGGCTAAGTGGAGAAAAGTCCAGTAAAATTACATCGTTACCATAGCAACAGAGTTCTGAATGCAAGTCTTTCATTGGCGCATATTCACAGGCATGAAATATTAACTGTATTGGGAAGTTCATAATTTTATGCGACGTCTGGCGAAAATATAACGCACTGCTATAATTTCACAAACAAACGGCTTCCATTTTATGTGTGTGAATTTATTAAGTTCTTTGGTGTTGATTTAGGAAATCTCATCTGAAGTTGTAATTTTTGATTAATAATAACAAACAATTATGGATGCAGATCGCTCAGTGAGCCGTATAAAGTGTTTGGTGCCAAGTTGCCGCAACTCTAGGAACCTAAATCCAAAATTGTCTTTCCACACGTTTCCAAAGATAAATACATCTTTGGTGGGAAACATTACGGAAAGTGGATTGAAAGAGAAAATAGGCAGGTACAAGGCTTGGAAAATTAAACTGAAACTGCATAAATCACCACGTAGAGTGGCTTCAGTGTGTTACTTGCATTTCAAGAGAGATGATTTCTGGTTACCTGGTGAGTCTGTTTGTCTATTTTTAGGCGAAGTTATGGCGCATTCCATCATCCATGTAATAAAAGCCTCTTTGGTTCACTAACACTACACTAAAACTAAAAAATGTCCTGGAACAAATATCATTAGATTTTAAAACACAATGCATCTATGTTCACCTCCAATGAATGGTATTGTGCGGCTATTCAGAGCATCATGAACACTGAGGCGGATGCTGCAAATGCAATACGCATATACACAGACGGCTCAAAAACCAAAGAAGGATCAGGATGTGGAGTTTACTCCAGATCACTTAGCCTAAGGATTAAGTGGGGAATGGGAAAAAATACCAGCGTGGTTCAAACAGAACTGGCTGGTATCTCAATCGCCACAAAAGAGCTAACCAGAAAAGGAATTTCTGGCAAAGACATAATAATCTACACTGACACTAGACAAGCCCTACTAGCCTTGAATAGACAACGTATTATCCCAGGGTTAGCACTAGAGTGCCACCAAGATTTAGCTAACGCCTCGGTAGATAATAATATCGTACTAAGGTGGGTGAAAGGACACGACAGGAGCAAAGGTAACCGCATTGCTGACTCTTTGGCCAGGATGGCGGCTGGAATGAACATTTTGGGACCAGGTGACACCCATGGCTTGACGACTTCGACAATTGCGGAACTAGCCAAACGTTACACCCATACTCAAACCCTCAAAAGATGGGATGAAACCAAAGGATGCAGTTTTGCCAGGATCACCCTGGGCGATCCTGAGAAGCTGGATCCAAATAAATATTTGGCGATGACCAGGAAGAACCTACGTTTAACAGTGGGATTTCTGACTGGACACTGTCAACTAAGGAAACACCTCCATATTATGGGGCTAGTGGACACACCTCTATGCAGGATGTGTGAACAGGAAGATGAAACTGTCAGGCATGTCTTATGCGAATGTCTGGAGCTATCGTCGATGAGAGAGTGTGTGTTCGGTGAGTCTTGGCCTACACCTGCCGATATTAAGGAGATGTCCCCTGGTGACCTGTCCTCCTTCCTGGATAAGGCAGGATGGACAATGTCCTAGGAGGGCGACTCCTTGGGAGGATGTACAATGGGCCATATTGTGGCCTAAGTGCTGTGGGTCTATACTCACCCTCCCTACTCTACAGATACAGATCATGAACACATTTATATTAACCTTCACGAGAAATATTCCGTACAATGAAAATATAGCAAAAAAACACCAAAATCTTGTCTAGCGGGGGCAACTGATGAGTGGATTTCAGTTTGGCGCGTTATTTCACAAATGTAAACAAGGTAACTATTTCAAAATGGTGGATATAGTTTAATTACCACCAGCGCCCCCATCGGTCGATATTCTTCCCTATATCTGATACTGGTGCAGATGTTGTAAACCTCCAAGAGGCAACGCTATACGATGGCCCGCTGTAAGAGGTCTCCTCTGCTCATTGCAGTAGGAGTTTCGACTTTGGTCGTCACCCAGCAGATGGCGTTGCCCTTTGGAGGTTTACACCATCTGCACCAGTTTCAGAAATTTATTTCGTAAGGAGTAGATATTAGTTCGAAATGTTCGTGTTCACAGTCCAGCCAAGTGTCACTGATGAGACCTGGTGGGTCGAAACAGCTGTCTGGCATCGGATTTGTGAATGCAATCATTTCGAATATGGAAATTCTGATTTATGTATTCCTGATGTTTAGCGAGTAGAATGAAAGAATGTATCGAAAAAATTAATCTATAAATGTTTGTGTGCTGAACTCCATACATGAGAACTATATTCAGGTCGTGTCTGAGCCTTGTAGATCATCAGAAGCTGACGAAAAGTGAAGTATTTCTTCGCACGAAATCAACATACAATCAACACAGAAAAGTATATCAGTTAACCTACCAGGTTTTCAATAATTTCGATTTATTCGAGTGTTTCAGAGTTTTCCATCTAATTGGACTGGTCTATAGAGAAGCGCTTCCTTTATTTCCTAACTTTTGTCGCAATAAATCGCTTAGTTTCATTTCATTGTGAGCCTTGTCAGTTTCAGTGCTTTTTTTATCGACGAACTTCACGGCGAGGTCTTCTGAACTTTCGGGTCGTATTCTTGTAAACGTTGTCTAATTGAGACAGTATTTCAACGAATAAAAGTAGGTGTATAACGGCAATCAATTTTCTTTATTGAGTTTCGGATGGAACTGAAATGATATTGTGTGTTGTTGCTATTTCTGGAATAAGAATTGAAATGATTTATTTGGAATTTGACTTTGAATTCGATTCATTTCTATGAGATATTATTTCACAACAATTTGCGAAAATAGGAGCATTGAGTTTCGACGAACTTTCTCTAGATTTTTCATTATATAAACTTTTCGTTCATCTCGTCTTTTTTAAAGGTCGAAGATTTAAAAAAGATGAGATAAACGAAAAGTTTATAGTAATCCCATATGAACCTCAATACACTAGAGGACTCCAATAGATATTTGACAAAGTAAATATGGAAGTTGCATAGAAAAATTCTTACAGCAGCTTCTTGGTAACCTAGGAGATAAACTAGAAAACTCAGAGAAGTCGGGAATTTACGAGATCAGTTGTCAAGATTGCAACAACAAATACATCGGCCGGAGCCGACGAGCTATTGAAACCCGTTTCAAAGAGCATTTTGCACATATAAAATACGGAAGGGTAGAAAAATCCAGTGTCGCCCAACACGTTCTACACAATGATCACAAAATTGGTGAAAGCAATGTTAAACTGATCAAGCATGTGCATGACACAAGACTACTCGATGCATGTGAGAGTCTAGAAATAGCAAAATGTAAAAACAGCATGAATGGTGACAAGGGACATATCCCTTTTAGCCCGCTTTTCAATTTATTGTTGAGGAAGTAATCAGAAATCCATACTTACAGATGACGGAACTTGCAGGTAGTCAGTTCATTACCGAGAAATTAATTAGAATAATTGACAGTAACAAACGAAGTCCATATCGGACCGGAACACTTTAGGTATATAAATAACTAACCTCAGCTCTAGATATAGTATCAATTTTCTTCTCCTGAAGATGCTAACCTTGTTAGCGAAACGCGCGTCGAGTGCAAAAATATCAGTTTGGTGTTAGGGTAATTGATCTCTAGGAAAAGTTTTCAACTTTTACACCAAAGGTTTCAAAACTCATCGTTTATTCACACTCCTTAGTCTATGACCACAGAATACCGCGGCAACTTGTAGCTGCGAGAAATGTCATCTATATGTCAGTTTGCATTGACAATTTGAAAAGATAGCGTTAAATATTACGAAGATAGACGTCCACATTATCACAACTGATATATGAGTTTATTATCATTTTTAATAATTGTAATTGTGGTGAATTCACCTTATTATTTTACTTGTTCTCCTCAGTGTCGAAAAATAATAGAATTATTCAAAATTACCATTCTTCAAAATGGTGCCACCACATATCTGTAGTTTGCGGCAACAAATTCACTACAGAGATCACTGAGTCGCTGCAACTTATCGCACAAAAAAGATTCATGCAACTCGAAAAACTTGCATGAATCCATACAATTTTCTAAAGTTGCAGCAACAAATCGCATCGTCGAAACAGGCTTTAATCTGCATCACTTTCACAACTATTGCTAGTTGAGGTTAGGACTTTGACGTTGTTTGACAATTCCGAAGCGGATTTTTTTTTAAGCGACTATTACAGTTTTTAGTGCTTTTTTACCTTTTATGTGAACTTCAACCATGAATTATGCATGATGAATATTAGTAATAATTTTAATCATATTTCAAAATGATATTTCGCAGCGCCACCTTGACCAAGTCTTCAACTAATAAGCACCACTTACAATAATTTGACAGTGTTGAAACTCTTCACCAAAGGGCGTATCGCTCATCTTGAAATAACAATACTGATGAAGTTGGGCAATGAACTACATCAAACTCAAAAGTGTACAAACGTAAAAAATTGGTGATTTTAGATGAAGAAGATTACTAATAAAGAGTGGATACTTTTATTGAAACTAGTCCTTATCAGAATTTAGCACGAAACCTGTTGCCCTTGATGCAAGAGACTGATCACAACGATTTCAAACAGGAGGCTACAACTTTCAAATCCTACAGCTCCAAAGATATCTGTTTACCAAAATTAATAAACCTAGAAAATCGATGCTACCAATATTTTTTCTTTCCTAGATTCTGGATAGAATATGTTGGTGACATATTCTCTGTAGTGGATACGAGGATTACCGAAAGTGAAAATTTCCTTTCAGCACTTAACAGGAGATGTTAGAGTATAAAATTCACGTACGAAGTATAAAAAGATCACAAGTTGCCATTTTTAGATCGAAGAAACGAAGAAAATGAAATATAATTGTACATTAACAGGACAGACACAACATAAAACGGCATCATTACAACTGCTTGTCCATAGGTTGATAATTTTTCTTAAAAAAATATAAGTACGATTATGAAAGGTGAGTGATTAGGTACATAGCTGAAGTGAACGGTTTCAACCCAAAGATAGTTGATGAGTAATTAGAAAATGTTAATGAATACACTTCGTAAATCTTCGACTTTCCAAAAAGATGGGAGCGATAAAAAGTTTATAGTACTCCCATATGAACGTCTATAAACAAGAGGATTTCAACAAATATTCGAAAAAGTGAAAATGAAAGATCCATATAGAACTTCTCACAAATTACAACAGCTTCTTGGTAACCCAAAAGATGAATAAGAGAACAAAGAAAAGTCGGGGGTTTATGATCAGTTGTCAAGATTGCAAAGACAAATACATCGGCTAGAGCCGACGAGCTATTGAAGCCCGTTTCAAGGAGAATTTTGCAAACATGGGTACGGAAGGGTAGAGAAATCCAGTGTCGTCCAACACGCTCTAGACAATGACCACAAAATTGGTGAAAGCAATCTTAAACTGATCAAGCATGTGCATGATACAAGACTACTCGATGCATGTGAGAATCTAGAAATAGCAAAATGTAAAACAGCATGAATGGTGACAGAGGACCTTTTCCTCTCAGCCCGTTCTTCAATCTATTGTTGAGAAATCAATCAGCATAAGCGATAATAACAGATTCATTCCATGAAGGACCAAAAATCTCTGCAGGTAGTGACTGCAGTAGTTTATTGTCGAGGAATTATTCAGAATGAGAACCAGTAACGAACAAAGTCCATTCGGACCGAAAAACTTCTGGTATATAAAGAGCTAATCCTAGTCTTCACATTTAGTGTCAATTTTCTTCTCCTGAAGACGCTAACCTATATCAGTTTGGGGTTAGGGTAATTGATCTCTAGTATAAGTTTCAACTTTCTACAACAAAGGTTCCAATTCCATCCTATATCAGTTAGGTTGTTCTGTGCTATGAACAATCACTAAAAAATACTGCCATGGACTCCTTCGGATGACCCTCAATCATTGAATTACCCCATGCTCGCCATTCCAATCCTAACGAGCCCTCAGTCGGCTGTTCAGGGATCATCGCCGATCCTCTTATTAGCAGTCGAGGATGATCGTGAACGCCCTCTGGAGCGCAGTACATGCACCGCTAATTAGCGTCTCGTACTTCGCAAACTGCGGGCTATAAATACTTGAACGTGCCCTCGCAGCATTGTTGCGGCCTAGGAAATTATATCCGAAACTCATTAGCGTTCGCTAAGATAGCCAGCGGCGCGCGTGTATCGGGGTAAATCGAAACCGTCGAGAAAATGTTATCAAATATGGCTCAGAGGCTGTTGCTGAGAATTTTTGAAGTAATATCTGAGATATCTGCTTGAAAGTGGTTGACAATGTTCCATGCCGAATGGTATAGTAGTTTTCACAATAATTGGTATTGACTGAAGGATTATAATAAAACCAATTAGACCCTCAAGTTGTCAAATCCAAGAGGCACATCATAAATGTAAAAGGACCGGATTCAGGTAATTTTGTTGTTTGTTTGGATCCCAAACGCTATGTGGCTTTCTGCCAAAAATATTAAGGACTCTTGTGTTGATTATCACAAAGATACGACAGCAGAGCTTTCTGAAGATTGGTTTAAAAATTGTCTGTTACCCAACATTCCGCCAAACAGCGTTATAGTAATGGACAACGCAAGCTATCATAGTCGACAATTGCAAAAAATTCCTGGCTCAAAGAATACGAAATTGAAGATTCAAAACTTCATGGCTGCAAATGACATATATTTTGAGGAAAATTATACAAAAAAGAACTTTTACAAATGCTGCAGTCATTTTCTTAAAAAAAAACGTATGTTTGTGATACAATTGCAGAAGAATTGGGACATACAGTGTTACGACTACCTCCCTACTACTGCGTATTCAATCCCATAGAGCTTATGTGGCACCAACTTAAATGGAGCGGGCGCGGAAAAAATACTTCTCCGACTCTAAGTGGTAGTGTGGTAGAATTAATTAGGAACTGTATGAATGACATTCCTACCGGGAGTTGAAGAAGTTCTGTTAGTCATGTTATAAATGTTGAA
Source organism: Zygogramma bicolorata (assembly GCA_032362365.1). Taxonomy (NCBI): domain Eukaryota; kingdom Metazoa; phylum Arthropoda; class Insecta; order Coleoptera; family Chrysomelidae; genus Zygogramma; species Zygogramma bicolorata. Next base: position 335,915 of record JAVJAQ010003989.1, read on the forward strand.
AACTCGTACCTTTCTGTAAAATCAATTGCGCCAATCATAATAAATTTAGATGAGGATAGCGATAGCGACACTGGACTAAATATAAAATAGAATTGTAACATTTAAATAAATTACTTGTATATCTCCTACATTATGCAAAATTCAAATTTCTTAAGTTCAACCCTGTAACCCATTTGCATCTTTCACCAGATGATTTCCTACACAATGGGATTAAATCGGGTAGTTTATTGCAGTTAATGAGCCAATACCATTTACTGTGAAAAATACTATAATGGTTAGGACTTCCATTATCTATATTATTAACTCTGTTGAAACCTGTTGCTGAGAACGAAAGGATTAAAATACAAATAAAGTGAGGAAATCAAATCAAAATCAAATTTTTGGTCAATAATTAAATTCGGGATTAATGGAAATACTGTTGGTACAAAGATCGAGATGTCGGAGCCGAATCCGGTCCATGCCTTGGATAAGCGGCCTCCACACATTCCGAATCTCCATGCTGGGATGACTGAATGCGTCGTTTTTGAGGATGTAGGCGGCTACCTTGAATTTAATCTTGAACCAGTGCTCCTCCTTATGTATGATCTCGGCTTCAGACCATTTGATGCTGTGGTTTGTCCAAACATGCTCCTCTATTCCTGATTTCGCTGTTTCTCTTCGTTGTCTGTTTTTCTTGTGTCCGACTATTCTCGCTTTCAATGGTCTGTCTATTGGTTTCTCCGATGTAGGATTTGCCGCACTCGCATGGTATCCAGTGAACGCAGTTATTGGTGTCGCTCTTATTCAGTGGTCAAATTTTTGTGAGCTGTCTGCGTATTGTGTTCCCTGATCGAAAACAGACTCTGACGTTGTATTTCCCTCCTATCCTCTTGATCTTAGGGAAGGACCTTCGGAAGAATGGCTACTCGAAAAAGCTGGTGGATTTAACATTGGCCCGGACGAATCAAAGGAACACTAAGGAGATACTGGAACAGCAAATTCTTACCATCTCCTTTCGTTTGGAAGTTGTGGACAATGTAAATATTTGAGAAAATATTATCGAAGAAGGTGGAATCAGATGTAAAAGGAGCGCGGCCATCAAAATCACGTCTCTATAACATACATGTTGGAGTTACATATTGCGGTTATGTAACATATAATATTGTTAAGTAACTGTTGCATTGGGGTTATATCACAAAATGTAGTAGGGAATTCTGTCGACAAAGTTGTCATCTTCAGTGATTGGATACTCTGATATTTATACTAGAGACGAACACGTTCAGGCGCATTCCTAACAGAATCATTATCCGCAACATAAAATGGCAGCACTGAAATTTCTCGTCCTTGGTTCAATGGTTCAAAATGAGGAAGTGAATAACATTCCCTTTCAAGAAAGATAAGTACGACAATGGCAAGAAAGTGATTAGGTACGCAGCTGTAGTGAACGGTTTCGACACAAGATAACCAGAAACTGGGAATTCAGGAAAAAAGTTCTTTATATCTTCGACTTTTCGAAAAGATGAGAGTAGTAAAAGTTTATAGTAATCTCAAATGGACCCCAGTACCCTAAAGGACTTAAACATATATTCGATAAGGTGAATATAAAAGCTGTATACGAATTATAACAGCTCCTTGGTAATCCAAATTATGGATTGAAAAACACAGAGAAGTCAGGAATTTACGAAATAAGTTGTCGAGATTGCTTCGATAAATGCATTGGCCAGAACCGGCGACCAATAAACACCCGCTTCAAAGAACATTAGGGGCCGTTCATAAACTACGTTCGCATACAAGGGGGGGGGAGGGGTCTGGCTGAGTGTGACAAGATGTGACAAGGGGGAACGGGGGGTATACGGCAACGTGACGTTTGCCGTTTATTATTTTTTGAAATCAGTAGATTTTGGTAGAAATCTTCATGTGTGTGAATTCTAACGAATTCCTAAACTCGTCAGATTTTCTGATCAAATCTATAGTGACTCCATCTTTGCGAATGAATTTTCAATTGAGAATGCGAATTAATCTTGTTACAGTACACTATATTTCACTTTACAAATGAAACAAAATAAAGCGATTTTTTACTGTTTCATTGTGTTATTGAGCATTGAATCTTCTGATTATGTAATTAGAAAATCCTTGGACTTCTGAATAATAGAAATATTATTTATTATTTATATGTTCGTTATGAAAGATATTCATTAATTTATTTAAATTTTATTATATTAACTAAATAAATATTTCTAATTTTCAGAATTTGTGTACTATCATTTAGAATTTATCATACTCAGCAGGGGGGGGTCTTAGTTTTTGTGACGAAATATTCCTAGGGGGGGTCACAAAAAGTGTGACACAGCGTGACAATGGGGGGGGAGGGGGTCAAAAAAAGCTGATTTCAGTGTGACGTATTTTATGAACGGCCCCTTATGAACACATGGGATACGGAAGGGAAGAAAATGACCACAGAAGTGGTGAAAACAATCTGAGGATGTGCGTGACACAAGGCTGCTCGATGCAATCGAGTCTAGAAACGATGAAATGTGAAAATAGTATATATGGTGAATATGGCCAATTATATCTTTCATAATGTTATGCAAAGATATATTTAAGATGTTAGGAAAAATATATTTGAGATATATTTGAAAGGTCGTATTTTGTAACATACGTACATATTCAAGAAGTATTACAGATATGTTCAAGATATACATGTAGGTAAATTCCTAAAATATCATAAATGTCTTGGATAGGATACCTTGATGTCTTTGTGCTATCTGGGCGTATATTCACGAAACCAACATAGGTCAGACATGATCGTCTTCACACAGCCGTTTCAAAGAGCATCCGAAACAAAAACCCCCAAAACACACTACTCACCTCTCGGTTCCGTTACAGCTGCTATTACTATTCAAATGATTCGACGAAGGCGGATTAGTCCCCGCCGTGGACCCCGGAGCCGTCCTCCAAGTGCCCAGTAGCGGCGCCTCCCCGGAGCTGGCGAGCGCGACGCTGGTGGGGAGTTTGAGCCTATTGCGTAGGTCCTTGCGGCGCGCCTTGCGCGACAGGTCGAGCTCGCTGGCGGCCGAACCGACGTTGGCCGCGCGGTTGATGTACGCGATGCTGTCGCGCGAAGATGAGTAAAAGCCGACCTCCTGGTGCTGGTAGTTGTGGTGGTGCTGCTGCTGGTGCTGTTGGTGTTGGCTGTAGCGGGGCTGCTTGGACATTCCTAGTTTGCAGCCCACCAGGTCTGGAAAGAGGAGATATATATATGTCTACGGATCGGAAATATCTTCTTCATTACATTCATAACTCATCCTGTCAATTGTTGCATAAAAAAAAAGGAAATTCCTTCCCTATGGAAAATCCAATCAGGCAAGCCATTCTCCAAAGTAACTAATCCACAGAAGCTCTCAGACCTTAGAATCGTATGTATATGTTCCTATAATAGGGAAGCCCAAGCGGGGATGTCGGGATTTACTAAAGCGCGGCAGATTTATATAACGGGAGATACCTTGTACATCCTGAAACGTGTATATTCCACTAATCTGACGATTCGAGAATGACCTTGCGACCTTGTAAAAAAAAACGTCATCTTAACATTCTCGAGCATGGCTAATTTTATTTTTATTTTGAAGGAAATAATTCAAGAATTGCAAAAAATATATAATCTGACGATTTCCACAAGCCGAATTAGTAAAAATCCATCGATAAAGTTCAAAGCGTGCAGCTACGTGATGCCTATATTACCCTCTCCACGTTTCTATTTCTCTCTCACTACTCCTCTATCTGTTGCTCTCTCACTCCGTCCCCACTGTGGTATCTGTTGCTATGATGCCATGACAGTTGATCACACAGACTCGTTGGTGGTAGGAGATTGTTCACAATAAATCTCCAACGTTTTAAAATTTTAAAAATTTAAATGCTATAATTATTCTTTCATAAATATAAGTATTCTACTTGAAAAAGCATACACTTTTTTATTTCCATGCTTTTTTCCTGAGATTTTCAATAATTTAAGTTCAATGATTAAAAAAAATTAAAATAAAAATTCAAATTGGCAGAATAGGCGAATCCCTCCAGGACTGCAACGTCTAGGGCGTATAGATGAACCATATATATCTTAATCTAACGCGCTTGTGTATTTCAAAATGACGAATTTTTTTTTCACATTCTGATAACGGCTGCGAGTCTGCATCACATCCAAACCGTCAGATTATATAAGAGCTTTTTTTTTTGTTCACTTAACATCCCCTCAGAAAAGCTGACGCGCTCGAGAATTTTTTTTTTCATTTTCTACCCTTACGTACGACCACCCCCATCATGGAAACAATCAGATTAACATACGTACATTTTCAAAAATATGCAGGACATAGATGATATTAATATCTGACGCGCTCGAGTATGTTCATGTAACAGTTTTTTTTACATTTCTGAAAGTCTATAGCCGCTCCCCCCACCGATGAAAAAGTATACATTATATAACATTTTTTTCTTTTTATCATCTAGGCTTCGCAACCCAATAGGTCTCTGTGACGCTCGAGTAAATCCCGGTTTAGCATCGTGGGCTCTCCTACTACTACGACCACATAAGAAAATGAAATATATTGCACTCTCTACTCCCATGGAAAGCGGCCTTTATTCTCACTCGTGCGGAAAGTACTTTCCGCATGGGTGTCAATAAGCCGTCAAACCCGTGAATCCTGTAAGATTCACAGATTCAATTATCAATTGCTCCTCCCTATTCCCAAATAGCACAAGTACGTCCAGAAGACGTATTGCATAATATGTACGGTGAGGATGCATTGTACGTATTTAGGACGTACATTTGTCTCCGACAGACGTACATAAGACATCCCTGCGACTTACCGTTTCCGCATAGTCGGTAATCCCAGGTACGTACTTTTCTAGTCCACACAGGACCTGAAATGTACAGAAAGGGGAACTGTTTGGGACATTCCGAAAACGTACATTTTCCATTCTGTATGCGCTATCCCAAGTAGAACAAACATATTTGACCAATATTGGTTCAATATTACGGGAATATCAACCTTATATTGTAGATGATATCAATAGTGGCCACAAAAAAATGTAAACATTCGGCAATATTAGCTCAATATTCGAGAACAACGTAATGATATATCATATGATATCACTTAATGAATCTAAGTTTTCATATTCGGGATTATTCATTTCTTTTTTACCAAATAGTCAAGTTGGAAATTTTACTCATTCACGTGTACTAACCATCTAACCGAATACTTACCTGGAAAAAGACCTGGCTGCTGCGGGGCTTGAACTCTCGACCTTTTCTATGGAGATATTATTGTCGACCACTGTTACGCTCTACGGCACGGAGAGAATTGTTTTTAAGAAGGAGTTGGGTGCTATAGATGTGATGACTTCAAGTCAGTTTTGTTCGAGATAATATTAAAATTTCAGAAAGTTCAGTAACAATGAAAATATATTCGAAAAAACAATAAAGGATCACTGTCTCATGTGATGGCGGTTTTGGAATATCAAATTTGCTGTGCAAAAAATTCTGTATGTAATTTTCTGGTATTTAAATTCACCTCATGTCGATGTTTCAATTTTTCCAAATTTTTTTAGGAATAATTCATTATGAATATTCCATTACCAATATTGATATATGTATGAATACACTAAGTGATCACTCTCAAAATCCCAATACCCCTTGAACCGAAAGGGACCCAATACGTACGTACTTGGGAGGTCCAAACAGTATGTACATACTAACAGAAATGTATAAAATGAAAGGAACCCAATCCGTACGTACTTGGGAGGTCCAAACAGTATGTACAAAAAAGTACGTCAACGAGACGTCCAGATAGTATGTACATACGATTTCCAAAAATGTACGTCATTACTATTATGTCCCGCAAACGTTTCGAAATATACGTATCTGAAAGGGACTCAATATGTACGCACCTGGAAGGTCCAAATAGTACGAACATAGTTCTTCCAAACATGTACGTAAATGATACGTCTGAGCAGTACGTACATGGGATTCACAAAAAAATACGTCATTGGTATGTCCCTAATTCATTCCGAAAAGTACGTACCTGAAGAGGAGTTAATGTAAACGTATCAGGGACACTTAATAAGTACGTACATAGTACTTCCAAGCATGTACGTTTTTATTACATTCCAATTGGAACGGGACCAAGTATGTACCTACATGGTACCAGTACATACATGGTACATCCGGTAATGTACGTTCTTCGAATGTCTCCTATCCGTCCCGGGACGTATCGACGTAACTGGGACATAAATGGTTCGTCTTCAGGACGTCGTGTGCTATTTGGGTTGTTATTATCTATATGAAACTAGACTGATAGGTAACTAAGTATTCGCAAAAAATTAAGAAAAGATAGAAGTAATTGCAAATTCATGTGCATTTTTTGTAGAAAAAATATTATTAATAATAATAATAATAATGTTTATTCAGTTTCAGATCACGAAAATGACATAAAAGTAATACATAAGTTGAATAAACATGATAGAAGCCACAGAAGCATCAGATGATGCTTGTACGTGGTGAAAAGGAAGAAAGTGAAAATATTAAAAAAAAAGTTCACATGAAAGTGTTGAATTAAATTATGTACAAAAAAAATTGACGTATATGAATGAACTACTTATATATTATGTTGAAATTTCTCAGAGATAATATAGAATTCAACAAATAAACTATTAGAATAAACTATTCAAACATAGACTGGCAAAAAAATTGAGATCAGTCAGGCAACTGAATATACTAATTGTGTATTCACAGTTCACACAACAATAATGCCCATTCAAGAGTTATATTATGAATTATAAGTATTTATGACAAAAATCATTATATTGAAGCAACGATTCTATCTATATTCATCAATAGTCAATTGCAAGTACCCCTCTAGGGACTGTCAGCTGTCAGGTTGCTGTTAAGATGAAATCATACTGTAGCGTATATTACATTGACACACGATCTAATATTCACGTATTGTTCAATGAACTAGGTGGTCGTAGAAAAAATACTTCACATTACTTGTGCGAAAGTGATTCTTCACACTAGTAATGTAGTATACTATAGCATGGTTGTCAAAAATATTGGAAAAAAAGCTCTGTTCGCAAATCACTTTTGCGGGAACACTCAATGGTTAGATCCCAAACTGAGGTTTTCATGTAATAACATTATTCGACATAGTCCAAGGACATACTTTTGGTGATACACTTCCAGACCGGTTTCGGGCTATTTGGCCACTGGTCAGTTCGAGGCAGTGCCATCGTCAACATAAAGTCGACGACTTTTCATAATAAAAAATCAAAAACTTCCATAGTATCAAGATCCGACCAAAGCTGATGCGAACAACAAGAAGTCGTTGCGCCATCTACCCCAGGTATTCCAAAAACAAACCGCATTTTTAACTCAAAATCTCGGACGTCTACATACAACTTCTATGTCATTTTCCAATATATCTTCAATTGAATCATTTTCCAAAACATTGATAGAATCCATTATAACAGCATAAACCTAACCTCACAAAGGAAACGAACCAGTAACGTATGTTTGAAGGAGAAATTATGGAGAGTTAGGTGAGGGTTTATCAATGAGTGTTTAATAATCTCTTGAACTATGCAAAGGCTGCAGTGCGTTAACTGAGTTTTTATGACTCATGAGCTTAATGCTCCCATAACAAAAAGTCGGTGCAATCGGTTGTAAGGGTATTAAAAATCATAGTATTACAAAGGTCATTGATCTTGACAAATTGACACACTCCTGAACCAAGCTCCACCGAAAACGAAGCTATCAATCACCACCCTTTTCCAGGAATCGTCCCAGATTGATCTCACGACTCGCTTTCGTGTTTTGTTTCGCAAATGAACTGGCTGCGACAAGAGCAACTCCCATAGACCCGCAACACGGCACATGCCGCAGGATCATCCTACGGCTGGTTCTTTATTTATGGAGGTCGTTCGGGAGGCTCTCGACTACGGGGGGAGCACTAGGAGTGTTCAGAATCACAGTGTGTCGTTTGAGGTGACGATTTTACAATGACGGGGGTCCTGAACAAGATGCATATATTCCTGGTGAAATGACTTCTATACCAGTACAATGTTAATGTTTTTGTCAAAAACGCTAGACCTACGGCTCACTTGATTATGACATCCAGGTAAATTCACATTCTTGAAATTTCTTGACAGATGACGTCAAGCGGCAAATCTAGACACATGACATTATGAAGTCTGACGAAATTTCTATTAGCGAATTCTCTAGAACAACTCGTGCTTAGTCAGTGTATCATTTTTTCTACACTCTACCTAATGAAGGATAAAGATACAAGAATTCTGTCAAAATTGCACGAGTTTCTACCTAAGAATTCGCTATATTTTTGATGTTTGTCTGTTTCTGTTCAGAAGTAAATACAGATATGCATCTTGATACATATATTACAAATAGATGCATTTGCTTTATAATCTCGATATATCATGTTATGAGAAATCAATATCAGAATTCATAAAAATTCATACTATTCAGTGCTGCTTCAGATAATTTGATGAGATTCTTCGAAATATCGGTATCGACCTGAGAGGTAGTGCAGTTGGACTACATGAAAAAAATCGTACGTCAATATACAGTTTATTGAGCATTATAGTGTTTTATTCGAAATGAATTCGACACTTCATGGTCCAGATCAACCTATATATAGTATATTATAGTAGTAGTATATAGTAACTTCAATTGATAGGGAAGATTGCTATAGTGTGAGCTATTATGGCGCTGTAGAAGATGATCGTATTTGAAAACAGTCTCCCGAAAGAACTTTTATTCCATGATTTTTGAATTTTTGTTATCGCATCCTGTTACTGGACATGTAACAACCATTATCACTAATACAAAATGGTTGAGGCTTTCGCGGCCGAGGTTATAAGTATAACTAATGCTCTTCGGGCTTGAAGGCCGTCGTTCTTTCTTTCTTCCAGGAAGAAATTCCAAAGAACGACGGCCTTCAAGTCCGAAGAGCAGTAGTCATACTAATTATCACTAATGCTGGAACTTGGAATGAATATGTTAAACTGGGAAACTCTGAAAAACAATCAGCAAATAAAACAAATATAACTTCTACCAAAGTAAAAACTGAGCAAGATGAACATTGTTTTTATCAGCGTCAAAATAATCTCGCGTTATGTTGAACACTAACCATCGGAACTGGATATAGATGAATAGATGATGGATTATTTCGTCCACAAATAATACAACAGTGTTTGATATCCATTAGTAAATACTAATCGAAACGACACTTGAATAAAATACTAAAAAAACAGAAAACAAGTAATAATTGAAAGCAAACGAAATAACTAACAAAACTACGGTAGAGAATTGATGTGGAAACGACAAATAGCTTGTTAAGAAAACAGTAAAATTATTGAAAACTACTAGCAAAATTTAAATAAACTGGAATGCAAATGTCAAAAGATGACAGAATTCGATTCTTCCACCATGTACTGGAAATCGTAGTAAATTCCGTCGATATGATTGATCGTGTCTAGAGTTTTTGACGCAACATCGAATCGGAGATCGCACCAGGAATATATGCATCTTGGTCCTATATTCCATGTTTGAGTTTTCTCTTTCCTGGAAATGAAAAAGCAAGAGCTTTCCATTTGTCATGATATATGTTTTCGGGACAAATTTTAAACTATATTTGCCACCATACGTTGAAAATCATTTGACTGTTTTGTCAGTTATGTCATCGTCCATAGATATTCTTTGGACGATGTTTATGTATCTTAGTTTAATGACATTGGGAATTCATTTGAAAAAATATATTAAAAAATACATACAGCGCATTTCTTTAATGCCCCTCTTTTAATTTCTGAGCGAGTCAACTCATAAAATTGAAACTTGGGACAATAAAATAGATGCATAAATACCACATTTTGGGGTAAAATTGATTGGGCGCCATCAGGCAAAAAAATTACATTCGAAGGAAGGTCTTGTGATAGACCATTTCCAGCTTCTGACGAATACTTTACAGCCCTAGAATATGAATTCAATATCTTCACCCATTTTATAATGGGGCTACATTTAATTATTGCCTAAATACATTGACGTTGAACCTGATACATTGAGGAAACAAGCTGAGTTCACTTCAGAAGATGCTCGAATTGGTTGCCTTAAACGTCTTGACATAAGAACAGCTGATCCGATAATTCACGTCGAACATTTTCGAGAACAGCAACGTCGATATTTCAACAAATATTCGTTACTCTCTGTCGTATATCCAATATTGAAGAAGGTTCAGATTCGTACACCTTTTGCTTCGATTAGACTCATAAAAAAAGTCAAAACGTGTCTTACTCCAGTCTATGACGGTGAAAAAAGTGTAAACTGTGTATTTATCCCATACAGCACCGATTCGTATGAAAATTTGGATATAGGTTCTACTTACCCTCCATTCCAAAATCTACCCCGTGCCGAGGGTTGCTTTCTCCCTGGGGATGGATGCCACCCCTTCTTGGGGGTGAAAAAATTTTTATTGGAAATAAGTGCGGAAATCAATAGATTGACTAATTCTAAGCACTTTTTGTTCAATGAAGTTTTTTCTGAAAAGCAATACTTTTCGACTTATTCGCGAGTGAAATTGTCGGTTTTCAGGCAAAAAAAACACGTTTTCAGATCCTTTTTCGCGAATAACTGGAAAAATATGCATATAATCGAAAAACCTGCAGAGAGCAAAATTATAGCTTTTGAAAAAACAAAGGCGATTGTTCATTTGTGATGTATGCAAACCCACTACAAACTGAATACTTGCTTGTTGAAAGTTGATTGGTATTTTCAAACGACAAAATGGAAAGTTTCTACGTACAATAACCAAAATCCAATGCATTTTTCGAAAAAAACTAATCGGACCTTTTCTGAAGTCCTTCAAAAATCCTTCATTTTTGTTATTTATAGAAGTTTCTAGCATCAAAACTGACTGAGGTATTAAGGAAATAATGTTGAATCCTACTTTTCCGTTGAAAAAAAATTGTGAATAACTCATCCTCTTTCCCCCCCCTTTGAAAAAAATCGTTGTTACTCCATAATTCACTTCATTCATGTTTTTATGATGAGTTCTGAGTTTTTCATCAAGTGAGAGTACGTAGTTTCGGAAAAAATTGAGATTGAAGAGAAAAAATCATATACGTGATTCAGCGAAAAATCACCATTTCTTCGAAATAACTCGAAAAGTATTGATCACATGCAAAATTTCCTAGAGTACAAAATTGAAGGCTATTCTTCTCTGAAAATTTCGGTGTTTCATTTTTTTCTGCAGGATGAAAATAGAGTAAGATATGGCCAGTTAAATACTGTGAGGGTTCGCGCAAAATACCCTTTTTGAGCCCTTTCAGCATGAACCTTTTCAAAAATATAATCTGAAACAAGAAATAATGTGAATGAGCTTATAGCTCTTGAAAAAAGCTACAAAATACTTTTTTGGTGGATTTGATTGCTTGAAGACTAAGCAAGTTATGGGAAAAAAACAAAAACAATTTTTGTAGAAATTAGAGTATGTACATTAGTATAATGAAGAATACACATAGTAATTATATTTAAGGCCTAGTGGAACTATATGTATATTATATTTTTATATATACAGATAGTTCAACTAGGCAACGATTTTTTCCAAAGGGGGGAGGGGGGAAGAGAGGATGAGTTATTCACAATTTTTTTTCATGGAAAAAATAGGATTCAACATTATTTCCTTCATACCTCGGTCAGTTTTGATGCTAGAAACTCTTATAAATAACAAAAATAAACGATTTTTGAAGGACTTCAAAAAAGGTCCAACCAATTTTTCCCGAAAAATGCATTGGTTTTTGATTATTGTACGTAGAAACTTTCCATTTTGGCGTTTGAAAATACCAATCGACTTTCAACAAGCAATTATTCAGTTTGTAGTGGGTTTGCATACATCACAAATTAAACAATCGCTTTTGTTTTTCCATAAGCTAAAATTTTGCTCTCTACAGGTTTTTCGATTAGATGCATTATTTTCCAGTTATTCGCGAAAAAGGATCGGAAAATGTGTTTTTTTTACTGAAAACCGACAATTTCACTCGTGAATAAGTCGAAAACTATTGCTTTTCAGAAAAAACTTCATTGAACAAAAAGTGCTTAGAATTAGTCAATCTATTGATTTCCGCACTTATATTCAATAAAAAATTTTTCACCCCCAAAAAGGGGTGGCATCCAGCCCCAGGGGGAAAGCAACCCTCGGCACAGAGTAGATTTTGAAAAAGAGTGTATGTAGATCCTGAATCCAAATTTTCATGCGAAGCGGTGCTGTATGGGATAAATACACGGGAAAATGGTCATAGACTGGACTATCTGTACTATTGGTTGATAATGTGTTCAGCTCATTTTAATTTATGTTCTTCTCGGCCTCTCAACATGTTTTGCATGATCTGTTTTCTCGGATTTCATTCCTTGTTCTGTTGTTTTGATCCTCTGAAGGATTATCATCACGACGTTTCGGCAAAGTCTCATTTGCCATCTTCTCGGTGAGAGTTTCGACCTACGAACTCGACTAATCCATTCGAATTCTGCTTCTCAATATATAGGGGTGTTCATCGATGGTATCTCTGATCTGGGCTCCTCCTACTTTCTTCGTTGGTCCAACTGCATTTGTCACCATATCTGGACAATTACGTGGTAAGGTCCGACCTTGTTCTTGTGGTGTGATCTGCTTGGTTTTGTTGAGTGATAAGATGGATTTCCACGTTCTTGGTAATCTTTGCGCGTCATCTCTCTTGTTCATACCACTCGGTCGTTTCTCAATTTCGATAGCCTCTCCGATTGTTCGAGAGTAGAAGTTTTCATCGCTCGCTAGTGTTTTGTGTCCTCGAAATTGATGTTATGTCCTGTCTTCAATACGTGATGGAAGATCCTTCACACTCCACATGGTGATACCTGTTGCGTCAGGACAGTTTTTGGCACAACATTTTAAAAGTTCATTATAGAGTAAATTTTACGAAAGTACTTTCAAGTATGTTTACATGTGTTACAAGCTTGTACTCTGTCTTCTCCATCATCATTTCATTCCATCTTATAACGACCAATCTCACTGACATTGTAAGTGAAGTTTCATTTGATTCTTCATTCATCAATAACATTCAATTTTGTAGCTCCCTGAAGATGACAATAATAATTGTCTAAATATTGGAAATATAATGTTATGAGAGTACACTTGCGTTTTGCTGCTGTCCCAAATAGTTCACCAGTTTGTTCCTTAACTGGTCAGCAATCTCTCCCCTCTCTCTCTCTCTATCTCTCTCTCTCTCTATCTATATATATATATATATATATATATATTACTCTTTTATAAATGAACTTTTCGCAAACTATTTGCCCTGCCCCTGTATCGATCCCCGTCCTTCCGGTACCTATTTCTGCGCCCCCGGAGCGCTCATAAATCGTCGACCGCGAAATATTCTTGATTTCCTGCGACAAAAAATTTACGGCCGGCTTCCTATAACGTACACACTTCAATAAATTGGAAGAAATACTCGCTCCGTGCGGCCTGGGAATGGTCTCCGGCTTCGAGGGCTCTTCTTTTTCATTATCTCTCTCGTGAAAACGCGTTCAATGTTTTTATTTTTCCGGGCTGTCGTTCCTGCAATATGGCACGAATCGACGGGTTGCGATTGCCGACCTTCTGACCCTTATTCGGACCCTTGAAGCAGGGCCCCGCAAAGCTGAGCGGTGCCCTTGGCGTCCTTTTGGCGTCCTTTATCAATTTACGAAATCCAGTTGATTTTTGTTTTATTTTATAGTCAATCAGAATTTTTTTTTCCAATGAAAATTAAAGAATTAATCATTTATAACAAAAAACACATCTCTAACCCGTCACTTAATAGTTATTTATGATATAAGTGCTAAAAGTGATATTTTATTATGTGAGAAGGCAGAGTGTTCCATCCCTTCAAACAAAATAAAATCACTTTTAGCAGGTATATCATACACTATTTTTTCTACAAACACCATTAAAAGTCCAAATTAACGCATACCTATTTTACATTATCATTTATCAATTGATAAAATAATAGCCTCGAGATTATCAGTTTTCAATCCAATTTCATCTAATCTATTCATGAAACAAGTTGCCAAGGTAATCAAAAACAGAATTTGTTGATTTGTCTTCGTTGACAACTAACGTATATAAATCTCGAATTATTCTTTCCCGTTTCTTCGTTCCTCGATGGACAGTGATCCAGAAAATAAATTTCTACCGCCGTAAATTGAAGAAGCTGCCAATAAAGCTGCTTTTGAATAATTATAGCCTAGTCAGTCAAAGCGACAGTACGAGTTTTCATACGATCGTTTCTTGAAATGGTGTGATCAGAAAAATGTCATAAATAAGCATGACATAAGCAGATATTAAAAGCTTGTGGCTTTTTTGAAGCGGCCATGGAGTTTCTTATCATAATTGTAGTTTCACTAATTGTACGTTTAATTGAATAACTACTTCATTTTGAATTATGTTTTTGTATTTTCTCAACAAATAAATCACTTTCAGCACTAGTGCTGAAAATGATTTACTTTTAACACCAGTGTCATAAAATGGCATTTTCTTTGTAGAAAAAAGTTTCATTATGCCATTTAAGATGGCTCACTTGGTGTAAATAAAGAAGACACTCGAAGAACACTTGTATTATCAATTTGAAAATTACCACCCGATTATCAACTTATTAACAACATTCAACTCTTCCCAGTTGACAATCTTGCCTATTCAATCCCTGAGATACAGGATCTTCAAGTACTGCTAACTTTTATGATCGCTGTGTAATAAATATGACATTTTCCTGTAAAAGTCTTTTTGTTGAACTCTGCTGTTAGTAGAAGTTGGTGATCACTAGCATTTTTTACGCCATTATCTGTTGTGGTGAGTTGAGGTTTTTATTATTAATTAACACGCTTTCATTAGCTTGGGTTGTAACTATGTATGTAACGGAATCTTTGAGCATAATTTTCACCAATTTCCAGAAGTCTGATTAATTTGAAACTTTGCATACTTATCAAGGACCGATGACAATGCAATAATTGATCATAGTTTTCCATTATCCTCATAAGGACCACCAGGATTAATAAATTCTTTTATAGATCCTCTGTAGTGGAGTAAAAAAGATAGAGCTAGCGCGCGTTCTGCTCATGCCTGCAGTTGTGGACTTACTCTTTCGTTCTTTCGTTCGGGCACTCGGCACAGCACAACGGAGGCAGAAACGTTTTCAGGGTAGTTGCGTTCTCACAATGTTCATTCCTTATCTTACATGCGTAGGTGTACATGAGTCTGATACATGCAAATTACTGTATATGATATTTATGTAACATAATATGCCAACCGTGATTTACAAAAGGCATCTTAATTATAACAAAATTAGCAGAACACAAATTTCAATCTATTTATATTATGGAACAAAATTTGGTAAACAATAAAGCTTTAAAATGCAATAAGACCTTTGGAAACATGGCTGATCGGGTCTTAATTGTGTTAGTATATTCCACGGTTACCTCTCTCTGTGCCAAGAATATCTCCCAATTACGGCCGTTCAAGGATTACGTCTGTTCAAGGACAATTTCTACACAGCTTTAGTTTTACAGTCGGTAAAAAAGGAATAAGTTATAGCTGAAACATATTCAATCATAAATTCTCACCAACTAAAATAAAGTTAACAAATTTCAATTCAGAATAACAAAGCTGATAGTTTAGATAACTATATATACATGGGAAAAAGCCCGATGAAGTTTTAATCGTTTTGATATATTCGGTGGTTACTTCTTCATTTTGGGAGTGAATTATTTCAGCGCCCGCTGCCTTCCTTGGATGTGGTAGCGTTTTTCAGGCTTTCTCTCCGAGAAATAAGTT
This sequence comes from Zygogramma bicolorata, assembly GCA_032362365.1. Taxonomy (NCBI): domain Eukaryota; kingdom Metazoa; phylum Arthropoda; class Insecta; order Coleoptera; family Chrysomelidae; genus Zygogramma; species Zygogramma bicolorata. The sequence continues at coordinate 351,793 of JAVJAQ010003989.1, forward strand.
CTTACCTCCGATTACTTCTGTTTCAAGGACGATTTCTGCATAGCTTTGATTTGACAGTCGATAAAGAAGGAATTGCTTATGATTAAAACATATCTAATCATGAATTCTCACCGACTAAAACGAAGATAACAAATTTCAATTCAGAAAAACAAGGCAGGAAATATGATTAACTATTCATACGCAAAAAAGCCCGATCGGGTCTTAGTCGTTTCGGTATAATCTGTAATTACCTCTTCGTTCCGGGAGTGGGTAAATTGTGCGCCCGCTGCTTTCCTTGGATAGGATATCGTTTTCCAGGCTCCCTCCCCGAGAAATAAGTTCTTCCCCCGATTGCCTCTGTTTCAAGGACATTTATTTGTACATAGCTTTTTTATACGTAGCTCTGATTTGACAGTCGTTAAAGAAGGATTTTCAAAATTCAAAATCATTAATTGTGACCAATGAAGAGTGTTGCCAAAAACATTTTAGTAAATATGAGTTCATTTGATAAACTTGAAAACTGTTTGGAAAAAAATAAATTGAACTGAAAAATGAAAAATAAATAATAGTTTAAAAAACTAAAAAAACACGCTTTCACAGCTAACCGAACTAAAAAATAGAAAATAATTTTTAATTACAAAGAGTTTATATTACGGTAGTAGAAGGCTAAACAATCATTCATAGTCAATCAGCTCAAAATAAAATTATAATAAAATTTAAGTAATTAACAGAATAAAGTAATTCAGAGTAAAAAGCGTGGGGTGCATTTTACTATATTTCATAAGTCTCCTCTCAAAGATAATTACCGATAGAATGATTGTGATATATAATATATCAAGCACCCCACGATTTTACTCTGAATTACTTTATTCTGTTAATTACTTAAATTTTATTATAATTTTATTTTGAGCTGATTGACTATGAATGATTGTTTAGTCTTCTACTACCGTAATATAAACTCTTTGTAATTAAAAATTATTTTCTATTTTTTAGTTCGGTTAGCTGTAAAATCGTGTTTTTTTAGTTTTTTAAACTATTATTTATTCAAGTTTAGACCAGGTTTCTTTCGAAATAATGGTGGTATCTGAGGCTGTATCGACTTGGAGACTTGTTTGAACACCACTGATGGTGTTGCAGATATTTTCGTTCTATTAATGAATTCACCTTTGATATGACTATGCTCTTCTTGAAGCGCTTGTAGTTTCTCCTTTTATTTCCATCGCAGTATTCTTCTTTGTATCCTATTTTCTTGCAATCCCGACATTCGTGATTTGATTTTGGTAGCAATCATTACTGTGTCTTGCTTCAGATCAAGGATTCTTGGACAATCTGAGGTTGAATCTGGCAGACAGAAGGATTCGGAATCTTTTCCATCAATTAATTCTTGACAATAACTTCGTTTTTATATCAGTATCATTGCCAGATTGTAGTCCACAAAAAACATTAAGCATTTGAATTTATCCGAAGAAATTTTCTTGATATCAGAGTCTTCACAGAATTTATTGACATTTGCAGCCTATGCAACAAAATCTTCCCCACTGCTTCTTGCAAGTTTCATGCACTAGTATCGGATGTTGAAATTCGATAATTTAGTTCTGAACATATCCTTGAGCTTAGATACTGTTGCTCTGAAGTTGATTTCTTCTGGTTCCTTTGGCAAAATTATATTTATGTATTGTTGATGAGCCCGTGTATTCAGTTTTCATAGCAGATGATTCCTGAGCATCTTCTTCGAACAAACCTTGATAACGTTTATACCAAGCTTCGTAAGTTTGATCATTTTCTGGATCAGAGTGATTCCATTTCCTAGAGTTTCCATTCGGAATTCTCAACTAACTTCTGAGCATCTGGAAGTAACATCTGGTTTGAGGTTTCGAGTGAGATTCATAATGAATTCCTTTTGGGCTTCCATTAATATTTCCTGTTGAAGCTGGGCTTGAACCTACTGGGCTTTGATAAACTCTAGTATGGATTTTTGGAACTGTCTATATGACTTCTAGGTGTTAGAATTTTTTTTCTATGATCGCTGACTTGGTGTTGATGAAGAAAACACTAGAAGAAAACTTGTATTATCAATTTGAAAATACACAACTGACTATCAACTTAGTAACAACATTCAACTGTTCCCAGTTGACAATCTTGCTTATTTAATCCCTGATGTACAGGATCTTCAAGTAATGCCAACAGGATCAAATAGGTGTTTTCATTGATTCAACGGCAGCAACTTCGGTCATTTGAATGAAACACCCTGTATATCACGTGAAAGTTCAATTATCTAGATTTTCACATATATTTCTTGAGAGATTTCAATTTCGAGAATTTCATTTGCTATTTTGGCATATAATATTCAATATACCTACCTACATATTTTATATTTTCATCAACATAACATAATGGTAGTTTGAAATTTTCAAAATAAACTTTCATATGAGATTTGGACCTAGGAATCACGTTGTACCATACTTGAAATTTTGCATAAATGTTCTTCAACAGAATAGATGGAAGACATATTTGAACTTTATTGAAACTCTTCGTCATACGGGGTAAAAAGAGGGGTTTATAACATATTCGACTTTTATCAACACTCTTCCGAGTGCACCCAGATGGCAGATCTATTGTCTAATGCTAGACCTAATCCGTTTATTGATACGGTACAAATATCGCTATGCATTGAAAAGCGATTAAATCTGGTAATGAAATAGAGCTCTATTGGGATTAACCATTCAGGCAATGCAACAATACTCAAATATGGATTTTCCATACCCTTATATCAGGAATTTGTAATCTGCTCTGAGCCTCACAATGAAATATTGTTTTATTAGCTACTTTGGGATATTCCCAGTAATATTCATTACCTAGGAATGTGATTATTAGTCTAATGTTGCTGTATATATACTCTGCTTGAGTTAGTTATAGTTCAGTAGTTCAATGTTACTCAAACCAGTTTTATGTTAGTCAGCTCAGTTGTAAACTGTAGCAATCTCAGTTCGTTGTTAGCACTTCATTTCAAACACTAGTATTACAGTCCACTAGCTCATAGAGAACATATGCAGAAAAGTGTGCAACGAATAAACCAAGTATTTCGAACTCATTAGTCTTAATTGACACCCAATAACATCACATCAATTCATGGTCCTTCGAGCCGGATAGAACAACAGCAAGCTATCCCTCGATCCAGGATAGGACAACAATTGTCTTAGTCAAGAACACGAGGATATCAACAAAACAGTATCCAGGGGCATACAAACAGCCGAAAACGCATAGGAATCGACACCGCAACGCAGCAAGTTCAAATTCAGCGAAAAAACAGGTCAGTCCATTCCTTTCACTCATTTCCCTCACTTAGGCTACGATTAGTGTCAAAAGGAACTGCCTTTGTTTCTCCGAAGGCACAATCATCTTGAGGTTCACGTTATTTGAAGTTGCTTTACACCATACGTTAAATTATTAGCGAACCAGTAAATATAGATTGAAAGTGTTGAAAGTATCGTAATATAAAAGCGCGGTTATACATCAAAATGGCCGAGGAAACGAAAAAACGTTTAGTCGAAATTAAGCATAGAAGAGGTATATTGAAGGGTCAAATTACCAAATTCAATAAATATTTGGATTCAGTTGGTAGTAAAGAAATTGTAGGCATTAAACTGAGATTACGCCAAGTAGAATTAGAATTGTTAGATCCATCTGAGGCACAGAAAAAAGATAGAGATGATTTTGAAACGAATTATTTTGAAGTTGCCACAAGGGCGACCTCAATAATTGAAGGTCGGCCGGGCTCTGTAAACAATACAGATACTAGTCAAATTCCAGTACTGACGCCCAGAGTTAACCTACCTGAAATTAAATTACCTACTTTCAGTGGTGTTTATAGCGATTATATTCAATTCCGCGACGCATTCAAATCAATGATACATGACAGTGTGCACCTAACCAATCAGCAAAAACTTCATTATTTGAAATCTGCGCTATGTGGAGATGCTGCTATGTTAATAGATTCTCTTAAAGTAACTGATTCGAATTACGATTTAGCTTGGGCATCATTAAAAGAACATTATGACAATAAACGCAGCATCATGAACGACCATTTTAAAAAACTATTTGACCTACCAGTATTAAACAAACCAACTGCAGATACAATAAAATCATTTTTGTCGACAATTCAAAACGAAATGAGAGCATTAAAGGATTTGGTAGGGCCAGTAGGTGATAAACCGATGCTCTATTTATTTGAATCAAAATTAGATCACAACACTAGATTAGCATGGGTGGCGGTCATCGAACAAGAAAGGATTTCAAAATCAGATGACGAGTTACCTACACTTGAGAGTTTTGAATCATTTCTGAAAACCAGGTATAAAGTTTTAGAAAGTGCAATACCAATTAAAAGGGACGAAGTTTCTAAAAATATGAGCAACTCACATACATATAAAAAATCGATGAACTCTGCATCCACATATAACTCATCATGCACGTTATGTAAAGAATCGCATTTAATTTATTACTGTAAAAAACTCTTAGATATGCCCATCAATGAACGACAGTCTGAGATCAAACGTTTAAAATTATGTTTCAACTGCTTGAGACCGGGACACACAACTAATGAGTGTCGCAAAGGATCTCGATGTAAAAGTTGCAAGGGTAAACACAATACCTTGCTACATATACAACACAATCCAACGCCAAACGATATATCAAGAAATTCCAGTGAATCAAACAACGATACGAATAATGCGTATCACCATCAAGAACCAACCGTGAATCAAAACTCTGAAAGGCAAATTTTACAATGTAGTAGCATCGAAAATAATAGTCAAAATTCACAATCCTACAGTTCAAGCTCAAATTCGACAGATTTGATCTTATTACCCACTGCCACGATCGGTGTATACAACAAATGTGGAAAAATGATAGTTTGCAGGGTATTACTTGACAGTGGCTCTCAGTCCAATTTTGTAACAACTCAATTAGTAAAATCTTTAGGGTTATCAACGTCAAGAATCAATTTGCCTATTTCAGGTATCAATCAAAGCAGGTCAATTGTGAACTCTGAGGTGAACATTCAAGTGAAATCATTGTGTAATGATTATAAGACAAAATTAAATTGTCTCGTAGTTGAAAAAAATAACATCATTTATTCCACAAACAAAAATTTCAAGTAATCTGTTTCAAATTCTCACGAATATAACACTCTCAGATCCACACTTCGGCAACCCAGGAAATATAGATATTTTGATAGGATCAGGCATATTCTTCGACTTACTTTGCGTTGGTCAAATAAATCTAGGAAAACATCTTCCAATCCTACAAAAAACGAAATTGGGTTGGGTCGTTTCTGGTACTGTACAAGTTCCAAAATCAGCATATTTTTGTGGTCTCACTATGAAAACAGAAGAAAATGTCATTTTGAATTTGCAAAAAGATTTAGAACGATTTTGGAGTATCGAAGAAAATTACACAAAATCAAATCATTTCTCTAAAGAAGAAATAGAATGTGAAAATCATTTCGTAGAAACGCACAAACGCGATTCAGATGGTCGATTCATTGTTAGGTTACCATTCAAATCTGATCCAGAACTGTTAGGTGAATCATTTCATATTGCTTGTCGACGATTCGAGTCCACAGAGAAAAAATTAATCCGCAATAATCACCTCAAAGAGGAATATTGTAAATTCATGCAAGAATACGAGCAGTTGGGTCATATGACGAAAATAAATAAAAGTGATTCTCTGCCTAATTATTAAATGCCTCATCACGCCGTCGAGAAAAAAGAAAGTCTCCCTACTAAACTCAGAGTAGTTTTCAACGCATCGTCGAAAGCTTCATCAGGCATGTCGTTGAATGATATACTTAAAGTAGGTCCAACTATACAAAATGATTTATTTTCGATAATTTTGAGATTTCGAAGGCATAATATCGCCATTATAGGTGACATTGCAAAAATGTACAGACAAATTATGATTGACGAAGCAGATCGGAAGTATCAAAGAATAGTATGGCGCGATGATCAAACAACTGAATTGAATCATTTCGAATTGAACTCACTAACATATGGCACAGCACCTGCATCATTCATCGCTACTCGATGTCTCGAACAGTTAGCTGCCGAATACCAACAAACATTTCCAATTGAAAGTGAGATCATCAGAAATGACTTTTATATGGACGATCTTCTCACTGGGGGTGAAAATGTCAAATCGGTTTTAGCAATGATTAAAAACGTAACACTCATTCTAGCAGCAGGTCAGTTTCCATTGAGAAAATTTTGTTCCAATTCTCCAGAAGTACTACAACATTTGAATAGTCAAGGTCAATCTTCTCATTATGTTATATCTGACGACGATAATACAAAAACATTAGGTATCGCGTGGAACTCAAAAACGGATCATTTCGAATTCAAAACAAAGCCATTCGAATTCGATAATAAACCAACGAAACGCAATATTCTGTCCTATATCTCTCAAACATTCGATCCCCTAGGTCTTTTAGGGCCCATAATAATACAGGCCAAAATAATTTTGCAAAAACTTTGGCAATTACAACTAAACTGGGATGAATCAATTCCTGTAAGTTTGCATACTAGATGGAAAGAATTTCACTCACAACTAGGAACAATCGATTCAATTTCAATCCCGAGATTAATTATACTACCTAATACAAGAACTATTCAAATACATTGTTTTAGCGATGCATGTGAGACTTCATACGGGGCCGCTATTTATTTGAAATCTCAAACAACTCGAAGGTGTCACACTCAACTACTGTGTGCCAAGTCAAGAGTTGCACCGTTGAAATCTATATCTATTCCGAGGTTAGAATTATGTGGCGCTCTGTTAGCGGCTCGTCTTTATGTTAAAGTTAAAGAAGCTTTACAGTCAATGCCAATAGAGAACACATTTTTTTGGACAGACTCCACTGTTGTTTTGTCTTGGTTATCAGCAGAACCCAATACTTGGCAGACATTTGTGTCCAATCGAGTATCAGAAATACATTCGTTAACTGATACTCAAGAGTGGTTTCACGTACCATCACAAGACAACCCCGCGGATATTATATCACGTGGCGTCGAACCGAAAGAATTAAACGGATTACGAACTTGGTGGTATGGACCACAATTTTTATTAGGAGAACCGGAAACTTGGGTGAATGTGAAACATATTTCATTCAAAACTTCAACAAGAAACCCCAGAAATCAAACGTAAGGCCCTCACATCACTAACTTCATTAGTTCCATCGGATATTTTTGGAAAATTTTCCACCTTTGTTAAACTTCAAAGAATTACAGCACGATGTTTTCGTTTCATCAATAATTGCCGAAATGTTCAAACACCCCGCAAGGGCGACATTTTAGAATTAGATGAATTGAATAATGCCTTATCAAAACTTATTATTTTAACCCAAATACAGTTTTTTCAAGAAGATATTGATCATTTACGTAAAAATAGTCGCACAAGGGCAGAAAGTAAAATTAGTTCTCTCAACCCGTTCATAGATTCCGATGGCATATTGAGAGTAGGTGGACGACTTTCCCATTCGAAACTACCATATAATTCGAAGTTTCCGATCATTTTACCTGCCAAGCATCCCCTAACAATATTAATTATTAAACATGAACATGAAAGACATTTTCATGCTGGTACACAAATGACTATATCCGCAATTCGTCGTAAATTTTGGCCTTTGAATTTGAAACAAACTGTCAAACAAGTGATAAAAAAATGTATTGCATGTTTTAAGGCGAACCCATATTCAATGCAACAAAAAATGGGTGATTTGCCCGAAGAAAGAGTAACTCCCTCTCGAATATTCTCTTCTTGCGGAGTGGACTATGCCGGACCCTTCAATATAAAGGAATGCAAATTTCGCAATAGAAAAATCTTGAAGGGTTACATATGCATTTTTGTATGTATGTCTAGTAAAGCCGTCCATATTGAATTGGTAACCGAACTCACTTCCGAGGCCTTTTTGAATGCATTAAAGCGCTTTGTATCTCGTAGGGGATTATGTTCAAGATTATACTCCGACAACGGCACTAATTTTGTCGGTGCCAATAACGAATTAGCCAAACTCTGGCAGCTTTTAGAAAATTCGAACTTTCAAACGTATCTGCAACAACATAACATCAAATGGAGTTTCATACCCGCAAGATCACCTCACATGGGAGGAATTTGGGAAGCTTCAGTGAAATCTGTAAAGTATCATTTGAAACGTGTAACTTCGGAGTTTAATTTCAATTATGAGGAATTTTATACTCTTTTGACACAAATCGAGGCAATCCTCAATTCTCGTCCTCTTATTCCCATCTCTGACAATCCTAATGACTTGGAGGCAATTACACCTGGACATTTCATTATTGGTGTACCGCTTACCGCGGTACCTGAGCCAAATTTTGAAGAAATTAGAATCAGTCATCATTCCCGTTACCAACATATTTGCAAGATGTCGCAGCCTTTCTGGAGACGATGGTCAAATGATTATCTACACCAACTTCAGCAAAGAAGCAAATGGCGCTTCGCGAAACCAGATCAGAATCTCATCGGTTCCCTCGTCCTGTTGAAGGAGGATAACACAGCACCGCTTCAGTGGCCCCTTGGTCGAATAGTAGAAGTTCACCCCGGTGCCGATGGTTTAGTGCGAGTGGTTAGTGTAAAAACTAAAGGCGCGATCGTCAAACGCAGTCTTGTCAAGGTGTGCCTGTTTCCCACAGACCTACCGTCATAAGGGACACATTGAATAATAACCATTTTTTTTTGTATTGTTACTTATATGCGCTCATTTCGAAACTAATGTTTCAAGGGTGGCGGTATGTCTAATGCTAGACCTAATCCGTTTATTGATACGGTACAAATATCGCTATGCATTGAAAAGCGATTAAATCTGGTAATGAAATAGAGCTCTATTGGGATTAACCATTCAGGCAATGCAACAATACTCAAATATGGATTTTCCATACCCTTATATCAGGAATTTGTAATCTGCTCTGAGCCTCACAATGAAATATTGTTTTATTAGCTACTTTGGGATATTCCCAGTAATATTCATTACCTAGGAATGTGATTATTAGTCTAATGTTGCTGTATATATACTCTGCTTAAGTTAGTTATAGTTCAGTAGTTCAATGTTACTCAAACCAGTTTTATGTTAGTCAGCTCAGTTGTAAACTGTAGCAATCTCAGTTCGTTGTTAGCACTTCATTTCAAACACTAGTATTACAGTCCACTAGCTCATAGACAACATATGCAGAAAAGTGTGCAACGAATAAACCAAGTATTTCGAACTCATTAGTCTTAATTGACACCCAACAACATCACATCAATTCATCTATTATGAACCTGTTAAAACTGTTTTTTTTTTTTTTACATATGCAGATCCACACGAAAGAGAATTCCTGTAATTTTCAAAAAACACCGCGTAAATCGTGGGAAAGGAGATACTAATTAACATTCACTTTGAATTTTTGAAATTTGTAAGCCTCAGGAAAAACCTCTTCCCGCAAAGAGTTCCAAAGCTCAGCTGTTCTATTGAAAAGAGATCCCTGAGCAACAGAGGTTCGACAGGTCTTCAAATTCACAACAAAGGGGTGGGAATTTTGTACTCGTCGAGTAATTCGTGTAGATACTGCCAAGGGTGAAACGATTGATAACAATTCAGAAGTGCACCTACCGTGCAAATTATAGATGAGAAACAAGTCTCCGAAACTTCTACGATGCTCCAAAGAAGTGAGCGAGTCTGTGACCAAAAAATCACCAACAAGACGAATTGCCTTTCCCTGAATAGAATCGAATGAGAACTATATTCCAAGACAAGTCGTATCTGAGCCTTGTAGATCATCAGAAGCTGACGAGAAGTGAAGTATTTCTTACGAAATATATATCCAAGTTTCTGGGAAGCACCTTTAGCTATCGATCTCAAATGTTTTTTTCATGAGAGCTGTTTACTCAGCTAGTAGGAATAGCTACTCCTGACATCTGAATAGATGATGATAGATCGGATTTCTTTGAGAAGAGACATATCTGGGTTGTCCTAGCATTATATTATAGAATGTTTCTTTGAATTCTTGTTTCTCGAGGTGGTATGGGGACTCTAGAAGAGAAACTAGTATGAAGAGTAGCAATGTCTGTAAAACTATGTACTGAAGATGTTTTCTCGAGCAAATCATTGATATGAAGCAGTACCAAGCACTACACAATATAATTGCATCACAAAAATAATTAAATCCCAACGAAGTGGGCACGGGTCGTCAAGCCAGGGAATATATTCACGAGCTGAAAATTGAAGCTCATAATAAGGGGTTGAAAGTCAACAGTTGATCTTCATTCGTCCCCGACAACGGAAAACAGACGTGCCCTGGGACCTGATGTTGCCCCTTGACCCTTGTTAGGTGTGCGAAGCTCTTTACACGAAAGCCGACTCCGTGACCCCGAGGGATAAGCGAGAGGTTGTGTCCAATTATTAGCATTGTCCTCAGGTACCGACCGACTGCTGTCCAGGGCCCTTTAATATAATAATAATAATAACGCATTGATTAAACGTGCTCGAAATGCGGACCGGCCGTATCGAAATGTCTGTCCTTCGTCGGGTTCCAAATGAAGAACTGGGGTGGGGAAATCACTTGGGAATTGATGAATTTTCCTTGAGATTATTGGAATCATCTGTAGGCTTTCGAACTAATGGTATTTTATAGTATCACTACTTTTCTTCGGGTTTGAAGGCCGTCGTTCTTTGGAATTTCGTCCTGACGTTTCGCTAGCGAGTTTGGCTAGCTTCTTCAGAGGCTCACTCAGCTTGACTATTATTCCATTGAAACTTTTGCTAGAGGTCAATTACCCTAACACCAAACTGATATTTTCGCACTCGACGAGCGTTTCGCTAACAAGATAAACAACACAAAAAAATCACTTATATACAATTTAGGCATAAGTAAGATGATATAAAATGATAATGAAAAAAGGGAATATAGTTCCAGATAATAAGTATTTTCTAAGTTTTTCGTAAATGAATTCCCATTTTAGTATTTTAGATGACGCCTTTCACAATAATTTGTTCTAAATTTAGCCAAAGAAAAGTCATTTGCGGGTCTTGTTGAATAGTCATGGTTATTTATGGTAAATTTCAAATTCGAATTTTTCACGTTATTTTTGATCGAATGAAGAAATTCTAAAAGTTTGTATTTGAAAAGAGAAAGAATATCTGATTATCCTCAAGGTTGAGAAAAAAGTCGGTGCAATCGGCTCTTAGTATAGTTTACACTCAAATTTATGATAAGACATCCAAGACAATAAAAGAAGCAAATCATTAGCTATATCTTCTTTTATTTCTTCAAAGATATAAACTGCATGTAGTAGAGAAGTATCGTCTGCAAATAAGAATGACTTTCCTTCCAGAGCCAAATCTCTCATAGAATTTATATTAACTAAATTATTATAGGGCCCAAAACACTGAGCCTTGTGGTACTACACAAATAACAGTTTTGTACCCACACATTTCTTCCCATATATGAACATACTGTTTTCTGTTCATTTAATAATTTAAAAACCAATTGTGAATTCGTCGAGTTTCAATGCAGATGATGTAAACCGAGTTTCAATGCAGATGATGTAAACCGCGAAGGCGAGATGCTATCTACTGGATGACTAATGACTCAAACTTCTAGGAGATCTCTGCTCGCAGAAATATATGTCGGGATTGTAGCCTTCTTTAAACGATTCTCGTTTGTTACGGCTTTCCGTACGATGTGCCTGCTGTTAGAGATCTGGTGGAGGAGTTTGAGTCTTCGGTCATCCGGTAGATGGCGTTTCGCTTTTTGGTTTACACCAATTGCACGAGATTCAGATATTTCTTTCATAAGGAACAGACAGTTCCTAATGTTCGTGTTCGGAAGTTTAGTTGCTTATTAGATATAAATTTTTAGGTTTATATATCGATGAGACATTTTCGCGAAAACATATGAAAGAATTAGAATGAAAATATCTCCTCTCATTGGAATTTTGTACAAAATCAGAAACTACATATCTCTCACATTATTGAAAAATATATACTAATTACTTTATTTAGAATCAACAATTAATTTATACAAACCGCACAATTTATTGGACTTAGATCCTCTCCATGAACTCAAAATTAGCTGTTTCATCCATTCTAGTGAAAATAATAGTAAAAAGTCAGATACTATTTTCACTCAAATTGGTGATATCCATACTCAGTGTCAATTTTCTCCTTCTGAAGATGCTAACCTTGTTAGCGAAACGCGCGTCGAGTGCGAAAATATCAGTTTGGTGTTAGGGTAATTGATCTCTAGGAAAAGTTTCAACTTTTACACCAAAGGTTTTGAAACTCATCGTTTATTATTCCGATGACTGTACATTTCGATTTCTTGGGGAGTATTTATATTAATGCAGGTAGTCTGGAGTGTTATCTACTTCTGTCGGATTCGGAGAATAATCGTCAGTATAAGTTGCCGCACTACCTGCCGTGATTTCATTGGTTATTCTTGATTTTCTCAGAATGGTATTCCAAATTCTGTTGAGACTCAATGCTTCTTCTTTTCTGTTAAAACTGTCTGTTTGTTGAAAAACCATTTCGAATATTCCACTCAAAAAAAATTTAATATTCAGAAAGCATTGTATATGAGCTTACCCAAAAGGCTTTGCCTGGACACGCTCTTGAGTACCCTGTGAATGCTTTCGGAGCTGGTCCGGTGAGGGGTGGCGGTAGGAGGGGCACAAGGTACCGGCGGGGTAATGTTCAGGCGAGTACCGCTGCTGCTCAGTCTTTCTCCGACCATGTAACCACCAGACGTAATGATTCCTGGAAAGAAGATAATTCGTCAAACTAGGCGAGGAATTTATTTTATATATATATATATATATATATATATATATATATATATATATATATATATATATATATATAAAAGTTGCTTAGAATTGAAAGTTATGTTCAGATACGAAGTCGTGGCCTGCTATTTGAATTTTTTTTCTTTTGGAAAATTTTGAATTACCCCCGTATGATACATATTTTTACTATTTTAATTCAATATGTATTTGAAGTAGCTACAATCAAATCGGTTTGTAGTATTTCTTATCAAATTAAAGTGAATTTGTATAATTTACATGGATTTGTATTTTTTTAGGTGACCGTCAACTTCTTGTTTGTTGCAACGATATTTAACAGAACTCTAAAATAACACAAATACTTTTTTTAACGAGGCAAATACTTTACTAACTACATAAAAATATTTGTGTTATTTTAGAGTTCTGTTAAATATCGTCGCAACAAACAAGAAGTTGGCGGTCACCTAAAAAAATACAAATCCATGTAAATTATACAAATTCACTTTAATTTGATAAGAAATACTACAAACCGATTTGATTGTAGCTACTTCAAATACATATTGAATTAAAATAGTAAAAATATGTATCATACGGGGGTAATTCAAAATTTTCCAAGAGAAAAAAAAATTCCAATAGCAGGCCATTCCTTCGTATCTGAACATAACTTTTAATTCCAAGCAAATTTTCTCCTCAACATATTTCTATATTTTCTGAAATAAGGGTACTTTACTCTTGAACAAAATTCATATTTTTTGGCCTATCCTGTATGGTGATTGTCATAAAGCCATTCCAGGTACACTTGGTATAGTTTTGGAACATGCACCAACTTTTGTCAAGAATAAAATTTTCTGAGAAATCGATAATAAAAAAGTTTCCCATTTGTTGCAGACTTATATATACAGTGTGTCCCTAGACCAGTGGGACAGTTGAATATCTCTTGAACCAATAGGATTTTTCAAAATATTATAAGTTCACATTATATTGCATTATGAGAGCTAACTTCAGGAATTACTATTTTTTATACGAGGGGCGCAAGAAAGGCTCACAAAATCGAACATCAATTTTTTTAAATGGAACACCCCATATATTTCGTTATATCTGGACTCTCATTCCTTTAGGCTAATTATTGATTTTTTATTTTTGAAAATCCGACAAGGCGTTGCCAAGTTATACCAGTGGTTCTACAAATGCAGACATTTTTTTTTAGACAAACCCATTATTCATCCTACGAAGAATTTCTGGAATCATTCAAGACTGTTGGTGGTCGGTAGCATATTCTATAATATGGAATACTCATCTTCTTCGAGAGTTATACAGGGTGGTCAGAAATATTATATGATTTTCACGAAATTCAAACTTTCTTCACATCAATTTTTCAAATAGTGCACCCTACAATATGAATTATATTATAGCCCATTGGTGATTTGATTGCTTATGGTCAATGGTTGTGAAAGAGACATGTGAATTTCATCATCGGAAAATGCAAAAAAAAATCATCAAACTACGTATAACACCGCAAATGTTGGAGAACGTCACAAGAAATCATGTAAATGTAAATGCCTTGCAGCAAACGGAAGACAATTCGAACATGTATATTAATATTATCGTCCCTAATTATTTGTCAACAAAGTTTTTTTTTTGTTGAGACTTTGTTTAGGACAGTTGAATGCATAAATAGTTTACTGCATTATTTTATTTGCATTTGCTGATGATGAAATTCATATGTCTCTTTCACAACCATTGGCCATAAGCAATCAAAACACCAATGGGCTATAAAATAATTCATATTGTAGGGTGCACTATTTGAAAAATCGATTTGAAGAAAGTTTGAATTTCGTGAAAATCATGTAATATTTCTGACCACCCTGTATAACTTTCGAAAAAGATGAGTATTCCATATGATAGAATATGCTACCGACTACTAACAGTCTTGAATGATTCCAGAAATTCTTCCGTAGTATGAATAATGGGTTAGTCTGAAAAAATGTCTACATTTCATGAACCACTAGTATAACTTGGTAACGCCTTGTCGGATTTTCAAAAATAAAAATCCAATAATTAGCCTAAACGAATGAGAGTTCAGATATATCGAAATATGTGGGGTGTTCCATTTGAAAAAATTGATGTTCTATTTTGTGAGCCTTTCTTGCGCCCCTCGTATAAAAAATAGTAATTCCCGAAGTTAGCTCTCATAATGCGATATAATGTGAACTTATAATATTTTGAAAATTCCTATTGGTTCAAGAGATATTCAGCTGTCCCACTGATCTAGGGACACACTGTATATATATATATATATATATATATATATATATATATATATATATGTTAGCATGAAGATTCTCACGGACGAAGTATGATGAGGTGTTTTTTCGGGTTTCATTCTATGTTCTGTGGTTTTGATCCTCTGAAGGATAATTGTCACAACGTTTCGGCAAAGTCTCATTTGCCATCTTCTAGAATCTAGGTGATGATTGAGTTTCATCCTCCGAACTCTGACAATTATCCTTCAGAGGATCAAAACCACAGAACACGGAATGAAACCCGAAAAAACACCTCATCAAAATTAAAATAATATTACTGGAGTAGGAGTCGGTTTATCCATACATACCAAACGTTACTCGTGCGTATTGCCTCACTTCTCTTTTCTTTATGTCAGATAATATTCTTGTATTTGTAAACGAGCACAAACTTGTTTAAATGAGCCCTCTATTACATTCTATGTCTAGGAACTCGAAACCGATTTCGAAGCGGAACTAATGCCCCATGCACAAAGTTGCCAGTTCCAAGCTGACATTTCCGGACTGGTGGCTTACCAAAGTGACCAACATTAGTGAACGGTTTCCCCATGGCCGGGCGAAAGCTCCAATGGAATTCTGATTGCGCGTCTGCAAACCTGACGCAGTTTCCTCAAGTCTCCTTTAAATAGGCCCCGAAGTCCTGAAACTTCACAAAAGGTGTGGAGTTGCTGTGTCCGGCCAAAGACGAGGTAGTTTGAGGGGATAGTTGGATGGGGCTCATTTGGAAGTCGAGAACTTTGTAAGACTTCTGGAGCAGGGCAATTTTCTATCCATTATGTTGACCACGGATGAACAACGAAATGATTACAATTACGCCATTCGACTAATTTGTTCTTTCAAAGAATTCACGTCTGTTTGGAATAGAACAAAAGATGAGATTGGAACCTTTGGAAGGTTGCGACAGATCGAGAATTTGGACTTACGATTTTTCAGGTGTAAGTCAACGCTCCAGTGTTCTGCATCTTGTGTGAATCAATACCACCCAACGCGCCAAATGTTGATTTCGAAATCTTCTTCGATGTGAAGCAAATTATCTTAAAAATAATAAAAATAATAAAACACGACCAAAGAAAAGACTGTAAATACTCTTTTATAATGCACGTTTTGCCAATAAAGCCAACATCATCAGAAAACGATTAATACTGCTATCAAATCCAATGCTAAATGAGACTTTAATCGTTGGCAACTCGTTCGAACAGCATCCCGACATTTCAGATCGTGAACCGCCATTTCCATTACGGCAGCCATTCACCCGAATTCGAGTCCCCGACTTCGTTATCAACCGCGACAGAAAAAGCAATTTTGTTTCGAATTCAGCGGATAAGCGCTTTTTATTTTCATAATTTCTCTCGTGAAATACGAGTGTTTGTCAGATCGAATTAAAATCCGCAAACGCTGAGGAATATTTCACGAGCTATGAACAAAGTCGGGTGCATATTCCGGGAAATAAAGCCGAAAAATGAGACAGGTTTGCGAAATAGAAGTTTATTATCAACCATATATGTAATGCTGTCATTACTAACGTCATTGAAGCTTGGGAAGTGTCAAATTACACACCTCTACTTCCCGCACTCATTTCATCTATTCTAGACTATATCTGTCATTTATTGACTTCATCTGACATTTATTTATATTAGTAACAATTGTATACCTTGTAGTCACGGTAACAATATATCTACTTGGTTACTTTGAAAAAACCGCGTTCTTGGTAATTTGTTAAATATAATATTTTAGATATGTTCAGAACGAAACAGAGATTTATTAATTCAAATCGAAATATGATGGTTGTAAATTAAATAGTATACAAACCTCCGTAGAAAGTTTCATTCCTGTCTCGAGATCATAGCTAACCTCGACGCTTTGCGTCTCGCTCAACTAACTGATCTCACGACAGGAATAAATCACTTGCCACCTCGGTGTGTAATATACTATTACATGAAAATTTCACACCTCTACTTTTCAGCCAATAAGAGGCCTCATTCGGACTAGTTACCATGGCAACTGAAAAAAAAAATCCGGAAATCTTTTCGAGGCGCCACGATATTTAAGTGGAAAATTTTTGACAGTTTAAAAAATAAACATGATTCTACAACCTTTCATACGTTGAAGGACAGAGACGTTTATTGGCATCTTTGTCTGAACATGTGATATGACACAACGCTTATCTGCGTCTTCAGCTTGAGGGTCGATAATGACACGACGCCGTTGAGCGTTTGCGATACCATACAATATAATGTATTTCAATCGGCACTGTCAGAATATATTCGAACATCAGCTACGTAGTGTCACGCAATTCGAGTATAATTCCCAATTTCCATCCCCCCTTCTGATTTATAAATTGTACTGCCCAAATTAGTGCCTTCCAAATATTTCCACTGTAATTCAACGTGTTAAATAATGTAAATAATCCTGTGAATAATGCAAACTACACTCCTACTAACTTTAGTGACCTGAATTTATGAAAGAGCGATAGACTAAACTAGTACCCATCTGAGTATTAGTTTTTGGTGAAATTGAAGTTGGTCATTTTATTCATTCAAAGAAATATGGTGAATATACCTATATATTTTTTCAACTAGTAATTATTAAGTTTCGTGAGAGAATCGGTTAAACAAAAATGGCACATCAACATATGTCAAAAACACAGCAATACCCTGACCAACTTGGCGTTCAAAGAAATGAACTTAAATAGCAAGTCGGATCTAATTTTTTCCAAGTAATGGTGTGGTTCTCTTACCGAATACCACGCAAGCCTAGATTATTTCTGGAAATTTTCTTTCGAGCACGAAAATAGAAAAAAAAAATCGAAATATTCGTGTTCTCTAGAAAATTTCCAGAAATAGTTTAAAATCTCATGATACAATAAGTATTCCGAAAAATACCGTTTCTTGAGTGGAAGAAGACTTCTTCTGGTATGCTGTATGCGTGTCCTGGAAGTCTGCGTGTAGAAAATTACTTCCCGCACTACTGTCAAAAAGCCGTCAAACCCGTGATTCCTGTAAGATTCACAAATGCAATTATTAATTGCTCCTTTCTATTGTTATGATTAATACAAAAAGTGGACTGATAGCTAATCAATTATTCATAAAAAATTAAGAAAAGAAGTGTTGTATTATAAGTATTTAGTTCTTATTATTTTTTTGATAGGCAAATTTGAATTATATGGGAAGTTGCTGACTAATTGGACTTATTCTCTCCAGAAGGATCTGTTTTTCAATATTCGCTGCAACCTTTTTGGGTAGATCAAAAACGTGCCCTTCTATAGCTTGTCCAATCCATCTTGGCACAGAACTGAGAAGGCATATGCCCAGCAGTCTCTTTGGAGTATACTAAAATGAAAAAGCACCTATTATATTTGTTCACCGTGTTGAAATTTATTCCTAGGAGGTATTATTTGTTTCGGCATGGTCAACACTACCAGTCTGTAACTGGAAAAGCATCTGAGTTTGTGCCAAAATGGATTGGATAAGCTGTACACTTGTATAGATCGCAATATGAATTCGTATTTTTTCAGATTGTGTTAGGTTATAAACCCAGTAAACAACGGAATAAATACTTACTTATTGTCACATTTTTTATAAACGTTTATTATCGTCATTTCTTCATTTCACTATAAAATTTATTGCTACTTCATGTGCACTTTTTATAGAAACAATATTCGAACATAGACTGACACAAAAAAAACTTGAGAATAGGTAGGCAACTCAATATATACATTGTGTATTCACAGTTCACACAACGATAATGTCCTTTCATTACATGAAGCAACGATTCTGGCCAACGCCATCACATCTATATTCATCAATAGTCAGTTGCAAGTACCCCTCTAGGGACTGTCGGCTGTCAGATCGTTGTTAATGTGAATTAATATTTTAGCGAATATTATACTTACACGATCTGATATTTACATATTGTTCAAGAAAATAGGTGGTCATAGGAAAAATAGTGTACATTACTTGTGCGAATGTGATTTTTCCTGTCACTTTTGACACTATTATCTAAAATACTATTGTGAGCGTCATGTTTGAGAATTGAACCTTTACGTTTCTATAGTAACCTAAATAATTTCATAACGAATTTCAAAGCACCATCTATTCGAGATTTTTCAGAATTAATTAATATATATGGAATTTTCGAACAATATTCATAACAACTAATCGATTATTTCAAATAGCATTTGATTTTAACATGTTTTGTCTGTTACTGTGTTGTTTATTTATTATAAATATTGCATAGTTTTTAGTCACAAATACTGATTTTTTTGATTCTGACATTCTTCAACTTCTCTAGCTTTAATGTTATTTCCATTATCGTCTAGTATGCTTTAAGCTCATCTGACGTGTTACCTAAGTTAGTATGTTGCAATGTAGGTAACTGTATTGTAATTGAACACTTATCTAACTAATAAATTGATTGATTGATTGATTGATACTAAGATAATAGAAAACACAGAGAGAATATTGTTCACCAGGTAGGAAAAGCCACATTTCTGGACTCTGTGTTGCTAGAAATGTTCACAGTCGTCCAGAAATGTTATGCTTTTCCTAACTGGTGAACAAGATACATTTTGTTTTCTGTTGTTAGTTAGTATCAGAATCAATTAGTTGTTATGAATATGGTATACGTTTCATTTTTCAAGACAAACGGGTGACACGGTATATAATATTTGTTACAAGATGGGTAGTTTGTGTAAGGTGTATGTCTCAGCTTCGGGGTGTAATTTGACTTTGAATTATTTTTTTATGAAAGATCCTGGAAATCTATTCACCCTCTATATTGTTTCAATTGGGTTAATTTCTCCCTTGATTTTCTCCTCTTCTACACTTAAAGTGTATAGATTTCAATATCAATTACTAATTTTTCCAGATTGTGGTTGGTTTGAGAACCCAAGAACTACGAAAAAGGAATAAAAACCATAAAAAAAAATTAGAATTAATATTGGAATCTATACAAGTATAGAAGGGCAGATTTTCAATATACCCCGAAAAGTTGCTGCGTCTATTGAAAAACAGTTCTTTCTGGACGGAACAAGTCCAATTAGTCAGCAACTTCTCGTGTAACTCAAATTCTGCCTATCCAAAAATAATAAGAACTAATGCATTTATGAAAATACTTATCGTTAACGTTTCGGAAACTGAATCTCCTTCCGTTCTCAAAACCCATACGCAAATTCCTGTACAAATCCAAATATCTCTTGTAGGCAATCTTGGTAATTGACATTTGTCTAATATTTCCAATTTGACATAACGTTTTGTCCTTCGAGAGGAGTAGCCATCCGCGATCCATATCAAGCGAACTCATAGAAATGCATTCTTCACCAGACATCATGATGAAAGCAGATTCCTTTAATTTTCGTTTCCTGCCATTGAAATCATCAAATACCTACAATAGCTATTCCACCTTTCTGTTGCTTTTTTCCTCCAATCGATGTTTGTTTGAATAGGTATATTCGACAACCAGGAAATAAAAATCTTCCAAGAGGATGTTTATTCGCAGCAGCTTCAAATATGTACAATACATATATTCAGACATTAACATTGTAATAAACACTATAAATGACTGAAAATGGTAATTTTTTGTTCTTCGAATAATTAGTTTGGTTTCTTTTTCAAATTCCTATTTGCAAATTTCAAACTGTAGAAAATTATATAACATTTTTTTCTCAAAGTAAAATTCACACAAGCGATAGTTGTTATAAAGAGCTTCGGGATATTTTTCAAGTAAATCCTCTCGGTTACATATCTTCAACCATGCCTCACACCTGAAAGAGATATTTAACATTGAGGTGCATTTTTATTAAGCTAATGATTCGACGAAAATTAGCTTCTATTTACAGATCTGCGATTTGTAAAAAATATATGAAAAATTTGAAGAGCTACTATTCTACAGAAATACTAGATGATAATTCGTCTCTAGCTTTCGACAAACATCCGCGATAAGCACACACTTTTCCACCTTGGTAGTTAGCCATAATAATTCAAAATACAATATTTCAAAACACATTGACATGTGAAGTGAGAAAATGCCATTTTCCGGTGAGTGGAATCATTATTATTTTTTTTTCTGGATTGAACAGAAAATATCTAAAACACATATCAATTCATTTAGAGAATATTCAGAACGCGTGCACACTCTAGAATGTTGTTGCTAGCAAACTTCTCTTGTGTTATTTTTATGATCACTACGAAATTTTCAAATGGTTATTGAATATACTAGAACGCGAGATTATTCTTGGAGGTAGGTCATTGAAAATGAAGTTTGTTTTCATCAAACGTCAGATTGATCTCGCGTTCTATTCTCTGTTCTACCCAAAAGTGATCTGTATTGGCAACAACGTGTTCCATGGATCGAGTGATCTCGAAAATTTCTAGGAATTTCAACCACAAGCGCACTTTTAAGGCGTTATTTCGAAAAACTACACCCTGTCAACTTCAACAGCATTGGAATCTTTCTATAATGAAGTTCTGAATCTTATCAACCGGGGAGAGAGTCCGACTGGGATATTTTGTGACCTCAGACGAGCTTTTGACTGTGTCCAGCATGGTATTTTGAAAGATAAGCTCTATAAATATGGTATAAGTGGAAAAGCATTTGAATGGTTATCCCTGTACCTAGATAACAGGTTACAAACTGTCAAAATTGTCGATAATGGAAATACATATATGTCTGATCTTATGGTAAATTCACAAGGAGTTCCACAGGGATCCATACTTGGACCTCTGTTGTTTATCCTATATATCGATGAGTTACCTTCATTTATACCAGAGTCATCTACCACTCTTTATGCAGATGATTCAACATTTCTATTCAGGGATGAAGACCCAAACATTTTAACAGATAAAATTACGAATGCCCTCCTGAAATTTTCTGCCTGGTCTAGCGATCAGTCCTTGCTATTTAATACAACTGAAACGAATTGTATCTCCTTTCATCCTCGCCAAAAAACTTCTTCCACTGACTTTGATATATTGGTTAACAACTCTATCATAACAAAAACAGACAATGTGAAATTTTAAGGAGTATTTTTTGATTCAGATTTGTTCTTCAAGACTCACTGTTTAGATTTATCAAAGATGTTAAATTCTGAATGTTTTCAAATTAGAAATTTACGAAAAACACTTAATGCAAATCACATTCGATTAATTTATTTTAGTGGAATACAATCAAGGATTAGTTATGGAATTTGCACATGGGGTAGTTGTTCTCATGCTAAAAATGTTTTTTTGTCACAGAAAAGAATTCTGAAGTGTATTTCAAACATCTCATTTGTAGACTCTTGTCGGCCTGTTTTTATCCACTTGAGAATTTCAACTATGTATGGTCTTTATATACATTATTTACTCACATCAGTTCATAGAAACAAGGATTACTATCTGCGAAATAGTGATATTCATGCACATGATACAAGATATAAATCACATTTTTCTGTACCTTACCAGCGTATAGAAATCTGTGAGAAATCACCTGTAGCAATGGGAATTAAACTTTATGATAGACTTCCACAATATTTTAAAGATATTGCCTCATTACATAAATTTAAAGAGAAAACTAAAAACTTCCTCATTGACATGTGTCCATATTCAGTTGAGGAATATTTTGAAAATACTCGTTGAACTGTGTCCAAACTGCAACATATACTTTGATTTTAAATGTACCTGTTTATAGTGTGAGTAGAAATGTTGTCTGTTTTTTCTTTTCGATACTGTGTTTGTAAAGGAAGCTTTAATATCTTGAGTTAGATGTTCTAGTTTCTAGCTGAACCTTTTGATTTGTTTATATCTGACCTGTCTTATATCATTATTTGATATTATGAGATCAATAAATTCTATTCTATTCTAGGTTTGTCTGAAACAATATCGCAACGCTGAAAGCACCAGTATATAGCCATCTTAGACATGACTTTGAGACGAAATCACTAGTGCTACCCACCCCATAAGTTTGGCTAACTATATCTCTATAAACAAAGCTAGAATCAAGTGATTTCCAAGGTTCCGCTTTTTTGTAAGGCAAGTTTTAAATTGGCCGGAAGTCGTAAGGGTTAAAATAAATACTGAAATTGCCGCCTTATCCTGACGGCAAAGTAGCCAATTAGTTTCCAGACATTAATCTGGACTTTCGGTACCGCGTGCATGTGTCTGGAGATACGCGCAGCACTACAGAACAAACATGGCGTGCTAATTCGGAATCCGGATGAGCAATCAAAATTTCGCCGTTGTGCAAACCGACGACGGCTTTGCTTTACATCGAAACGTTCTGTTTACAAACTACAGCCGAGTGTGGATAGGAGATAGTTCAACGGATGGCAGAATTATTGTCTGAGCCGGTTTCGTTTAGTACAATAGTCATTTGTGTCCTCTACGATACATCAAAACACGAAATATCGAATTTACGAAACATGGAATAGATATACAGGGTGGTCCAATGGAAAGTATGCACCTAGATCTTTCCATTTATTTGAAATTTGAACAAGAGGGTCTCGTAAATTTAATAGTCTGAAAGGTCACGACACTGAAGCTATAACTATAGGGCTCCCAAAAGTAATACATATAAGTCATTTCATTCATAGGACAACACAAAATAGCCTTACTGCCATGTCTACGACCGGTCAACGCCATGAAAAAAATTACAAAAATTTTTTTAGGTTTCTGTAGTGATAAGTCTCTCGTATTGTGATTGTTTCTCCAAACAGGGGAGGGGTGGGACTATATGAAAAGAAGGGCTGCCTTTTCCAATTTTTCAAACAGTGTGTACAACATGGCGGCGACAGCATTTGAAAGTTAGCGTTTCAATTCGGTTTTATCAGCAATCGGCTGTTTTTTTTTTATTTGTATCATTGAAATACGCCAGCCACTACCACGAACAATGAATTTTACGAGTCGTTCATTGTCTGAACAGATGAAATCGCATATTTTATGCGATGTTTTTTGATTTTTCAGCAATCGTAACTGTTGTTTCATACTCAATCAACGACACGTAAAATCCATTGGTCGTGGTAATGGCTGGCGATTTTCTACAATAGAAATCGAAAAGAACCGGCCGATTGCTGATAAAACCGAATTGAAACACAAAACTTGTTGCGCTGTTTGGAAAAGGCCGCATTGCTTTTTCATTTTCCCCCTCTGTTTGGAGGAACAATTACAATACGTAAAACTTATCATTACAAAAACCTGAAAAAAATTGTTTTTCACTCTTTTTGTGGCGTTGACCGGTCCTAGATATGGCAGCAGTGTCGTTTTGTGTTCTCCTATGAATGAAATGACGAATTATTTGTATGACTCTTGGGAGCCCTATCATTACAGGTTTAATGTCGTTGCCTCTCAGATCATAAAGTTTACTTTCGAAGTAAATACATTTTACTCATAATTTTTAACCTGCCTTGATACCCCTAGCGAGGGGGCGTCACAACCCTGAAATTTCTAATGGAAAGTGGGGTCGAGTGATATATCATTTGAAAATGTACAAAATTATTCTTCCAATGCTATCCTATTCATTGTAATTAACCCAAACATTAAATGCAAAATCGGCGATGATCACCTGATAGATTTAGTACTGATGAAAAATTCAAATGGAATTTAGGATCAAGAATCAGAATAACTGCAAAAATTCCTAAATCACTCAATTTTAACGGAAGCAAGATCTCAAAGTTGTTTTTTTTTTCACAATCAAATTCCTCCTTTTTTAGCTTTTTTTGTTGGAAAAAACTGCAGATGAATGAGGGAAAAATATTTAGACAAACGTTTATTTCTGTATTTTCAGGGAGATTCAGTTTGGTTTTTTGAGAATTATTTAAACTTCACCATGAAACATGATTCACGCTATTCCAGAAGGAGTTGAAATTGTTATTTCATTTTCGAAAAAATAGTTTTTCCTGACTCACTGCTCGCTTGTTTTCTATGTTGCAAAGTTCCTCGTTATCTGATTCGTCCCTAACGTGAAACACGAACTGCAGAACCCCATCACAACAATGCCCTACCTGCCATCAGAGATTGTAGACTTTCACGGCCGGCAACTGATGAATTGTTAAAAGTTTCCGGGATTCTGAGCCGTTGTCCGCACCTTTTTGAGCCTGACGCCTCTACGCTTTCGATATATAATCAATAGCCAATAGTAGACTCAGTATATCAGGTTGTATTCAAGGGTAATATTAACAACAATATTAGGAAACTTCCTAGCGCCGGCCCTGTCTCTCGTAAACGCGAAATAATCTGAGGAGTCGAAGAAAGAACGCCATCTTCCAGGAAATCTTGGCTCACGTAGAAAATTCGATACACATCATCGAGACCTGTCTGGAAGATTCCCCATAGGCGTACGCGAGTATAAATAGGAAGAAACATCATCGTAACGACATATTTTTACAGAGTTTCTAGTAGAGAGGGTTTGTAGTATTGATATTGGAAAATTCCCACCTTAATGGAGAGTTGAGGTTTTTATCAGAGTTTAATACACAGCGTTGGATAGTTTAGCTAAGTAGTTTAAGTGATTGATTGTATTGTATTGTGATAAAGAGTTGTAATGAAAGTAGTTTGGTGTTGTTTGGAGTTTTAATATACTAATCCAAGGAAATATCGTAACAATAAATAGTCGATTCGAGAGCAAAGCTCGAGGGCTTTCATCGATAGTTATTATTGCCAAAATAATATCGAGTCAAATTAATACATACAAGAGAAATTCAGCAGAAATCAAAATAGTAGCTCATTAATCAGGGTCGTGCTGTATTTATGGAGATTATTTCTTCAACCCTCTTCCTCATATCAGAGAGACATATACACAAAATGAAATAATTTGGAATGATTCATTCGAAATATCGACAACAATCAACAAAATCAGAACAAAAACAGCACCAGCTTTATGAATTATCAAATGAACTTGAGAACACAATTATTGTATGTGACCAGATAGTCGCTCATAGTGCGTGTTGATTAGTTTTTGACAAACAGGGCAGAAAAGTGTGATTGGTTGGTGACTGATATTTGACAGATGAAAGGAATAACCAATAATATCAGTTCAACAACACAGAGATTTCAATATTGTTTGTATATATTTTTGAGTTTCATAAATGAGTCTTTTTCGCAACGAGCCAGTAAAGTATTTACGATATCAAGCCAATGTTTCCTTAATAACGAACCAATATCGGTCTCTATAAGTCTGCAACTCGGGCTCGACCCTCCCGATTGCTAACGAGGCATAACCCCGTAAAGATAATCGATTTCACACTCCAACTCGAGCCATATCTGTATCGATATTCCTCTCATTCGACAGAAGCCGGCACGATAACGGAAACGAAATTACTTTTTCTGTTTCTAACGTTTGCTTTTGCTCGGTCGGAAAGTTTCCTGGGAAAACGGTGCTCCCGCCACTCGAGGGTGCGTGCCATATTGCTTCTTTAAATATGGAGCGAGTGTGCCTTGCAAATGTTCTTCGAAATCACTTATTTGTTTGACGAGTTTGTCGTGGAGCGTAACTGTTCGTTTGGAGGAATTCCGAATGGATTGAAAACTTTGGTGCGAAAGTTGAGGTCGAATACCCTAACACTAAACTGATATGTGATGAAGCCACAGCATCTTACTTTCCTTTCTTCAATAGATATTTCCAGAGTCCTGCACCGTCGTCAATTCAATCGTGCCACCCTTGGAAGCATCAACACGGATGACCTGACTTGTGCAAAATTTCCACCCCTTTTTTGTGGGCTCGGATACCTACCGAACCCCTGTTTCCCCTAAGGCATAAAAACTTTAAAAATTTTAAAGTGAATGTCAATTCATATCTCCTGTCCTTGTTTGATTCACGAGGTGTCCTTTGAACATTACAGGGCCCATATTTGCAATTTCCCAAATACTGCGCTAGAAGCGGTGTACCCGAAAATCCACGGAATTTCGGGACTCTTCTCAGTTTTTGCTTGATATCTCCGTGATATCAC